>JBAIZL010000002.1:364271581-364741581 GCA_036971475.1 Prosapia bicincta | reverse complement strand
CCATCTGTGACATCTCTGTCATTGAACGCCGTGCTGCACAGTAGAGTCTCGTCCGCCCTGCGAGGTGCCATCATTGGAGTGTTCCAGAGCGCTACAGATGCTCTTGGGATGGGGTTTGATCTTACGATCAGACCACAAACAGAATTTAAAACGAAAACCTAGAGTTTGCTTTCAAAAGCTTGTTATTTATGGAAGTCTTTAGTGTAACTACCTAAACAAATTCTACCCTTTACATTTACCTACTTCATTTTAATATTGATTGGGTGCTCTTTAGATTTGGAATGTTTTGTATTAGGAACCTATGTAACTCCCTACGTTTGTCAACATGTGTGGCATTGTAAGTGTATAACTGACAAATAATTGCATTTAAATTAAACAACATTTTTTTAGAGTGTAAATTTTCTCTCAGCCCTCTAGATTGCCCAAAACCTTTTCACAGAAGTGTATTCTGGCTGAGCTATTGGTTGAACATAACTTCAAAACCACGTCCCTTAGAATCCCTATAACGCTTCTCCAAATACCAAACCCCTTCCCAGAAGGGTTTAATTGGCTGCGCTATTGAATGAATTGACATACCTCCAATGCCTCGCCCCCTTCCAGAATGACAAAAACACTTATCCAGGTACAAACCTCCAACCCAAAATAATTTTCTGGCTGCGCTACTGAATGAATTGACTTACATCCAGGACCTCGCCCCCCTCCTCTAGAATGACAAAAACACTTATCCAGATACAAAATCCCAACCCAAAATAATTTTCTGGCTGCGCTACTGAATGAATTGACATAACACCAAAACCACGTCCCCAAGAATGTCCAAAATACTTCTTTAAATACCAAACCCCCTTCCCAGGAGGATTTTTTGGCTGCACTACTGAATAAATTGACAAAACATTAAGACCTCGATCCCCTGGAAAGACCAAAACTCTTCTCTAGATATTAAACCCCCTTACCCAGACATTGACGTAACTCCAATACCTCTGTCTAGAATATTAATTAACGTTACGGAGTTATATATGAATAAACTAATAACTGATTTTCAATGACCAAATCATCATAAGGGGGATAACTGTAATGAAATCACAAAACATAGTATCCACTCCCTAAATGTTACAGGGATACACAATAAACCTACTCCAGCCCTAATATTGCACTCCGGAAACGGAAAAATTTGGCAATGAGTCAATTGCTTAAATTATTATTGGACAATCACTATAATTGCGGTTAGTCATTGTTGCCGGCAAACTCCATCTATGAGACTTGCGTACAAGTTGTGACTAATACAGTACCGGGAGATGACATACAGTGCGCCTACATATTAATGCAGTCACAAATTAGTTTTCCAGATCACAAGGGGGAACTGCGGCAGCTTTGTGTGGGAAGTGTTAGTTGTGCAAAATTAAGGTCGCGTGAGGCAATATTGTATAAGTCTCACCGTCATCCATGGAATACAATTATTTAAAAAATAAACTGCTTGACATTATGAAATTTTACAATTATTTATATTCCATCAACTCAATAAGTGAATAAAGAGTAATGACCTTATTACATTGACGTACAAATTGGTTTTAAAATCTATTTCCAAAGTCGTTTTTCCTAGTATAAAATTTAGTACAAGAAATTTTTCAAGTATGCTTGTGGAAAACTACTCTGAAGTTTTGTGCATTTCTTTTTATAAAGAAAGAAATCTCTTTTAAAACACACAGCGTACAACTTGATTCTTATTTAAAACAATAACCGCAAGTATAAATTGGTATTTTTACCGAAATTCAGGAATACTAAACATAGTTGTAAATTTGGATTTTGTATAGGTCTATTGTATGATGCAACACAAAGCCAGGCGGAAGATTTAAGTTTGGGCGTTTATTGTCAAAACATTGTGTTAGGAAATTTTATAAATACAACTCATTAGCAATTCCCAACAAGGGTCGTGAATGTATGAGAGTGAGATTTATACCAAACGAAATGGCTTTTATTACCATATCAGATACTTACCCATTGAAAAATTCTTGAAACCAATTTCAGACTAAAATGAGCCGACTTTAAACAACAAAAATTTGACAGGCTTTATATACAAGAGAACGTATCAAGTCGGAACTGTCATAAGGAAAAAATTAGGTTTCACGTTTTCCTCCATCACAGAAGATAAAATGTTTATTTAGGAATAATCTCTTAGTTCATTTAGGGGAGAGAGAAACGCAAAGAATAATAATAGTAAAAATAAATCATCAAATATATTAAAACTGTAAAACCCCAATTTTTGAAATGAAAACTTCTATATCGACGCCAACTTAAACTTATTTTGTGGACATAAACATACAATTATTTCGCGACAGTATAATTTCATAGGTTACCCTATGAGTTACCTCAAGGTGAATTAAATTATAACATATGATTTCATGCAACAGCTGATTTTGTGTTGAAGGTCATGTTGTAGAACAGCTGTTTGAAATTAAGGATATGTTATATTATTTACTGTACATTGTTAAGGACAAAGGTTATTATTATTAATAAATAGTTTTGACCAGTTAATAAGTATGTTAATTTATAAAAAAATTTGATAAATTTCAATACAAATAATTCAATGCAGCGATAATAATAAGCTATGTATTTTTAATCCAATTTTTTTAAATGAATGTATTCTTAGGCGCGTCTAATAGTTTTTAAAAACTGATTTCGATTGAATTTGTTTTAAAAAATTGTATTAAACATCTAATAAATGTTTTTTGTTATCTAAATTATTTTATCATCAATTGCAATTATTATTTGTCTTTATTACAAACATTCCTCAAATAAAAATATAAAAATTGAATAAAAAATGTATAAATTTATATTTTCGTTTAAAATTTGGCAAAAAAATATTTGTTTTTGTAGTTCAAATTCTGTGTTAAATGTAAAACATCTGTATTATTGTTTCTTATATTATAAAAAATGTTTAGGTAATTTCTCATTACGAAAAATTAAATGTTTTTCTCAATTCAAAATATCTGCAAGACGTAGCTATAAAAGTTTTCACTTCTGTCGGGACTCCTCCGAGTGTTAGAGCTTATATTTTTAAAGTCTTACAAAATATTGCCACTAATCTGAAGAGATACATTTTGGTTTTTTTAGGTTATAAAAATACTTAGTTTCAACTATACCAACTGAACTCGTGGGATATGAAAAAAACAAATAATAGGCTAATTGATAAAACTGTACTTTTATTAACACTGTTGAGATGCAAACTCAACAATGCCTCAGCCAAGCAGGTTCCTCGTTGCCACTACATTGTAATTTCTGTTTGAGGTTAGTAATGAATAGCGTTAGAAGGGTTTTCTATTAAATGATGTCAAAATAATTAAGGTTAGCATTCGTAGCATCTGGAGCTGTGGAGTATTGCATGTCGGCATTCATCCACAATGATTACCACAAACCTTTTTAAAATATCCAGTGGAAATTGTAATTTAACTATATGCAAAGGATATTCTACATCATGCAAGACAAGTTACTTACTTTTGTAGGAGAGAGAAGGACACAGAACTTAACACATTACCTTCGCTAAGCAGACTGACGAGGGGTCCTCGTATTCTCGGCAGGAGGGCACAAGGAAACCCCTCCAGTAGGATTTTTTTGAATCTATTATTGGATAAACGAGTAATATAAACAAAAATGTTTAAGGTCAATTCCTACTTGGGTCTAAAAATAAACATTTTATTTTAGTTACTTTTTAATAAATAATTACAATTAATATAAATAAAGTAACATAACCTATGCGTTAAAACAGCTGTTCTACCACATAACCTATAACATAAAATCAGCTGGTAAAAATGAAAACAGTCAACATTAAATCTCACAACACATTAGTTTAACGAAACAAACACACTAGTTCATACAACAATCAGACTAGTTTCGGTGACGATGTCGACTTCCTCGGTGCTTGGTTACTACTAATACTCAGACCTTCCTCAGTAGTAGCCAAACACTGAGGAATACGACATCGTCGCCGAAACTAGTCAGATTGTTTTATGAACTAGTGTGTTTGTTTTAATAAACTAATGTGTAGTGAGATTCAAAGTAACTGTTTTAATTTTTACCGTTGTGAATTGTTCTCTTTAGCTAAGCTCTAACTAACTTAATAAATTCAGCTGTTTTATGAAATCGTATATTATCACTTATTTTACCCAATTGGGACGAAATAACTATATTCCATACCTTAGCGCTTTTGGGGAAAGTTTTTCTCCCTTACAGAACTAAAATTAATTCATTAAATTGAATTGATGAATTAATATTTTAAAAAACCATCAATTGCCATCCATTACAAGTTAAAAAAATTGTGTTTGAACTTGAGTGAATGAATAAATATTATTTTATTAACGATTAAAATTTTGAACAAGATATATATAAGGAGAGTATATGAAGTAATAGAAGGAATTTAATAACAAGGCCTACCCTAAACTGCATCCTCGTAACAAATTTCAAACTCTCGTAAGAAAGTTCAAATGCTACAACTTCTTGTAAAACCAGGTGACGCTGGCTTATTGATTGAGAGCTGTTAATCAGCTCGTGTACAATAAGAGACGCGTCTGGCAGTGGCCATAATACAACTTACAAACAGAGCCTAAAGGGATTAATATTCGCTGCACGAAATCAGGCCGGTGGCTTATTTATTGCTTTTGCCACGTTTGGAGCTTCCAAGGTGTATTGAGGGAGGGCGATGCCCCCTAGGACCAAGTCCCCAGTCCGGCTCTTAGGTAAGGTCTCCCGGGAGTGGATAGAGATCCGATTGCACTACCTGGATCGAACGAAACAGACGAGGTATATTAGGGTACAGAGACCTAGTCGTTTGGAGGGTTCTATTCATATGAATAGTTCTGAAAAAGCGGTCGAACCGCTGTCACTAGTTGGAGTTCGTCGAGGGCCGGGGACCAGTGTAGTCCTTACAGCAATGTCGGAATACTCTTACATACTGGTACCACGGGTCGTGACACCAAGCACCCCGTCTTGGGTGACGTCAGCCACCTGGATTGGTGTCACGAGGTTTGAGGCTGGATTCGTGAAGGTAGAGATACTAGGTAGTAAAAAAGCTCGTCCCCCATTATACTGTGGTGTTGCGCCGGTTGAGAGTCGAAATGAGTCAGAACAACCGGCTTCTTTTAGTCGCAAGACACAGAAATATCACGCTGTAGCCACGTACGAAACCGGCCTTGGGAGATATGGACGAAAGTAGCTTACCCCTGAGCACTAATTGGCAACCCTGAGCGAACAGTGTTGCCTAGTACAAGCGTCGGGCTGTCAGTCTATCACCTGTCCGTGACTCGCCTCTCACACATCTTCGATACAATCGACATTATTTAAAAGTAACAATTGTATTAAGCATTCAATATATAAATTTTGTTTCAAATGAGACTTGTATAGTACAAAATAGGACTATTCTGACCATTCCACGTACCATGTGGCAACGCTGCATTGTTGCCCACCCGCCCGGTTTTGTGCAGTGAACTATACTAGTAGTTTGTATACACGATAATATCGCTGTAACAGAGGATTAACCTTTCAAAGACATCTGGAACCCTCAAAATTTCTTAGAGAATTGTAATTTGTTAAAATTATAATTTGTGTTTTCAAGATCATTTTACACTGGATCAAGCCTGTAACTTGATAGGCCTATATGAATAAGTGTTACCTTGTAAATGTATTTAATTTCATATTCATTAAGACCTACTCTTTATACCGTATGTGCCAAAACAATCAGTACTGTTGTACGATTTTATTTCATTTACATAGTCTTACAAACACATACCAGTAAAATGATGCTAAATCATTTAGACTCGAGTATAAACATGTTATTTATGACCTCTGTTTCATTTGAGGCAACGCTCGTGCCGTTCTTGAAGGTTTTGCATCATTTTCGTGAAGAGGGGTTGTTCAGCTCGTTATTTTAACGGAAAATCTTTATAATACCCCAGATTTAGGAGTCAGGTGGTGTGAGATCAGGGAAGTGGAATGCGTGAGGAAAATTTTTGTTCTAAGGGAGATGATGTGGTTGCCAAAAGTTTCTTGAAGGAAAGCAATGTTCTCCAAGGCTGGTTGCGCCGTCTTGCTGGAACCATTGTGAACGAAGAGACAGGTTTCGGGCTCCTATAAAACGACCAAGAATGATCATGTTGAGGTAATTCTACTATAGCTGATTCAGATTCAATACTGTTTATTTTGTTGCATACGGTATTTAAAATGTATTTAAATTAGGAATAAATTTTATTCACATTTTATCAAATTTAGTGTATCTTTAAACGTTAGTGTGTGCTAAATTTAATTTTTAAAATTTGGCTCTGGGGTATAAATTAGCTGGCTGTGACTCATATAATGTCCAAACCCCTCGGATACCACTTAACCCAACAGGATCTTCCGAGCAGGGTGATTACAAAATAAATTCATCTCCAACACCGATAGTTGGTTATGCATCAACTTACCGCTATTCCAATGGACCTCCAGAGGAATTATTTAATTCTGTAGAATCAATTCAAAACTTTTAATCCGGCCCGGATCTTTATCCACTCTCGGTTGTCCTTACTTACGGCCCGGACCCTCAGACTAGGGACATCGTCCTAGGAGGACAAAAACCTATCATCCAGAACTACATCCCAACGGCCAAGTTTTCTGTACCTTCAATACCACATCTAATTAGTTCGATCCTTATAGTGCAATCGGACCTCTATCCTCTTTCGGTTGGCCTTAACTAAGGTCCGGACACTCAGACTCGGGACTTAGTCCTAGGTGGGCATAAACCCATCCCGTTAGACCTTGATATCCTTGTTGTAAAAAATTTAATGTAGATTTACTAGGTTGGAGAGCTGCTCATCTGGCTGTATTACTCATTTCGCCATGTTACTGCGTACTACCTATCCTATAGACATTGCTTGTTAGAGAGTAGTCACCTCTCTTCGCTTCTTCAGGTACGCGACCTGATACCAAAATGTTCGCTTACCCCCAAAACCAGGAAGCTACTAAATACTTTCCTTAGTTTTACTTCCAACTTATGGATGCCGAACACCTTATTGATTGCACGGCCCTAGACTGGGCCCGAGATTACAACAGTCCCATTTTCAAAGAGGCCCATCTCTACTGGTCAGCGATGCGCCAAATGGCTCGACTGCCAAGGGTGGGCGTTGGTTGGTAAGTAAGTAAGTTCTACTTCTAACTTACGGATGCCGAACACCTTAATGATGGCACAGCCCTTGACTGGGCCCAACAGCCCCATTTTCAAAGAGGCCCATCTCTACTGGTCAGCGCGTCGCCAAATCACTCAACTGCCAAGGGCGTTGGTTGGTAAGTAAGTAAGTTCTATTTTTCACTTATGAATGCCGAATACCTTAATGATTACACAGCCCTGGAATGGGCCCAGGATTACAACAATCCCATATTCAAGGAGGCCCATTTCTACTGGTCAGCGCGTCGCCAAATGGCTCAACTGCCAAGGGCGGGTGTTGACTAGTAAGTAAGTAGGTTTTACTTCTCTTTCCGCCCTCTATTTCTTCTTACATTGGGTGTAACGGTTATACACCTCTTTTTGTCCCCGATAGAGAGTAGGTTCACCTCAGGTATATGTAATGCCTTCCTCCCCTCTATATCCTTTACCAAGGGATTTTATGGCCTTACCTTCACCTTTCTATAATAATAACCCTTGTCGTCTTGTATTCCTTGTAGTCGAAAATAGCTGCACTTGGAGATTGCCTAAACCTAAATACCTCAATGGAGTTCGAAGCAAGCTCTCTTACTGATGCACCCAGAGACACATACACCCATTTCAGTAGCGCCCAAGTTACCCACATTATTTCCTGTATTAAGTATGATTATAGCCTCCATGATTCCCATCACACTTAACCCAGGCTTTGGACTGGCCAAGTGATGGAAAACCAGTTTCTCCATCATTTTGGAAAGCAAGTTATCTATCATTTAGAGTTGTTTAAAATCAGCTAAAAGAGTAATTTTTATTACTTTTTTAAATCATAGTATATCATGTAAATTTCTTTTTTGTAATTTAATTTTATTAACTTATTTTATGAACTTAGTACTATTTACAAATAATGTCATAATCTTTAGCGGTCTTCAGTTTGAACCTAATTTTTGTAAATAGGTCAGAGTGCAAAGTCGCGTCCTTATGTCACCTGTTTCTTCCTACTTCTTAATCGTTTTATTGATTCTGTCGCCCAGTTTAATATATGTGCATTTTCGTTTCTTCCTTCTATGGTTTAATATTGTATCCTCATGTGTGAGCAGCCTGCATTTTCCGCTTCAGTTCTGAAACAACTAATCAATTCTTTGGTTCTAGGATTAGGTCTCCGAAGGGAGTTGTTCAATCTGCTGTTCCATCCTTTAACCGCATTAAGGTGGCGCAAACGTCGCTGGGTGCAAGTGTCACTGAACGTCACCATCTTATTTGCTCAGAAGTATACTCCCTTCTAATTACACTAACGCAACCAGCTTTGTAGGCATACAACCTACCAATCATGAGAGTAATATTTTAACAGCTAGGAATTAGCAGTTCTTTATAAAACTAAACAGAGATCAAAAGCTCTAAACAATACTTTGTGCAGTTAATTCTAACCGTCCAGTCTGTATATAAAGGAAACATTTAAATGTACTTTACTATAGAATTAGACCCATTGTCGGTCTATACTCTGTATAGATCTGGCGTGAGCCCTGGAGCCAGGACTACCTGCGATCATCCCCAATAAACACTTCCGGACTCGGGAATGCATGCAGAGGATTCGCCAATGACTCACCTATTGGTCATCTTACTATGAGGATATATTTTTTTTATAAAAAATAATAAAAGTATTTTTCTCAGTTATTTTTGAAACTTGCATAAAACGTTATGTAAAACGGTACCAAACTCGAATATATTACGTTTTAAAATTAACTTGCGATATGTGATAATTAAGAAATATGTATTCGCCTTCCTTGCATTTGGTAATTGATTTCAAACTTTACACACACACGCACGCACACACACACACACACACACACACACACACACACACACACACACACACACACACACACACACATAGTGGCGCACCCAGGATTTTGTCAAAGTGGGAAGAACTACAACGGGGCCATGGGGTTCGGTTTGTTCACCCCCGTAGAAAATATTGAATTTTTACTACTCTAAAACTTATGTTTTAAGCATAAGCAACATAAAAAAGACTCAAATTGAGACTAAATGTGTGGTTTTTATGTCATAGTAAAGTAAGTTGTTTATTATTTTTCGACAATTTCAATATTTCCCCATAATTATCAATTGTCAAGTAGCTTCAATGCTTATTTTGTTATACCTTAAGGTGCTAACTCAAATACTGCGTATTTCACCGCAAAGCGAAATGTTAAGATAAGATTTTTTAAAATTAATGATACGTTTAAAGATTACTAACATTTTAATGCTATTTAAAGCCTAATAAGGCTCTTAAAACTGGATACTTCAGACAAAAATAAAAGTAATATAAGCATGTAGGTTTATCCAAGGAAGGATGGCGAGTTTAGAATAAATATAGGTTATTACAGTCCGTTCACTAGAGGAAATACTGATTCAGAGAATTCAATTTACAAGTAGACTAAATAATATTTTCTATTGGCTTTAGTATTATCCTCCACCTAAATTCCAGTTAAACGTATAATATTTTTCTTGTCATTTTAAATTAACTTATAAATTTCATTTTTTTTCTCATGCTAAGGGAGGGCCTAGGCCCCCTTGGCCCCTCCCTTGAGTGCGCCACCGTACACACACACACACACACACACACACACACACACACACACACACACACACACACACACACACACACACAATTATTCCGTGTTAATAATTGAAAAAAAAGATAAAGGGTTCTTCCTTCCTAGGAATTTATTCTTCTGCCGTACAAATGGTTCGAAAACCTTACTCTTGGGAAAATTATTTCCGCTATAATATAAAGATATGCTTGAAAATGAAGCAAACTAATAATGTGTATAATTTCTCTACCCACTCCTGAGTCACTTGCTGATTACAAACATCCTGGGGTCCTACAGTTGCCCAAAATAGCCGAGGGGTATTTCTTTGTGCCAGGTCATAAACAAATAAAAATGGGTCAAGATGCCCTCTGATTGTCCTAGAACTGTCGAGGGAGCGATCTGGGAACGCCTGAAATGGAAACCTGTCTTACAGTTGGCTACCAAAAATTATCATGAAGTATCCAGAAGGTAACCATAGTCAGTTGCCTCCTGGGTGGTTACTAATTGGACATTCGTGGCCATCTGCTCAAAATCATGGTCAGTGTGTCAAGTGGTTTTGAGAGAAGTGTGGAATGATTGAGAGACAAGTATAACGTGATAACCGACGTTCACTACACAATGGCCGAATCAAGTATAGTACAGATCATGAGGGAAATGACACTGCACTATTCTTATTCCTAAACACACTAGTTTAAAGCAACACAGTTTTATTTTCAATAAGAACGACAATTTGGGCAATGTATTCTATTGTCGGCTATAACCGCAACTGACGATGCTTACATCCGCTTTGTTATCAGGATTTGCGTTAGCCGGTGAGCAACGGTGATAACTAAATTATAACGACAACCAACTCACATTCAACAGTTTATTTATTATAGGCGTTTCACTGACAAAGAATTCATCATCAGTGGGTATAACAGGAAATATTCTAAACTATAAGAAAAATACTCTTATTCTAAACTATAATTAAACTACACATATTCTAAACTATTTGACAACACTAATATTAAGTTATAGCATAACTATATTCATTTTGAACTATAACACAACTATTATAATTCTAAACTATAACATAACTACATTAATTCCAAACTATAACACAGCTACACAAATTCTAAATTATAGTACAGTTATACTAATTGTTACAAACTACACTAATACTAAACTATAACACAACTACACTAATTCTAAACTGTTACAAACTACACTAATACTAAACTATAACACAACTACACTAATTCTAAACTGATACAAACTACACTAATACTAAACTATAACATAACTACACTAATTATAAACTGTTTCAAACTACACTAATACTAAACTATAACACAACTACACTAATTCTAAACTGTTACAAAATACACTAATACTAAACTATAACACAGCTACACTAATTCTAAACTGTTACAAACTACACTAATACTAAACTATAACACAACTACACTAATTCTAAACGGTTTCAAACTACACTAATACTAAACTATAACACAACTACACTAATTCTAAACTGTTACAAAATACACTAATACTAAACTATAACACAACTACACTAATTCTAAACTGTTACAAAATACACTAATACTAAACTATAACACAACTACACTAATTCTAAACTGATACAAACTACACTAATACTAAACTATAACATAACTACACTAATTCTAAACTGATACAAACTACACTAATACTAAACTATAACATAACTACACTAATTCTAAACTGTTTCAAACTACACTAATACTAAACTATAACACAACTACACTAATTCTAAACTGTTTCAAACTACACTAATACTAAACTATAACACAGCTACACTAATTCTAAACTGTTACAAACTACACCAATACTGAACTATAACATAACTACACTAATTCTAAACTGTTTCAAACTACACTAATACTAAACTATAACATTACTACACTAATTTTAAACTATAACATAACTACACTAATACTAAACTATAACATAACTACACTAATACTAAACTATAACACAGCTACACACTAATTCTAAACTGTTACAAACTACACCAATACTAAACTATAACATAACTACACTAATACTAAACTATAACACAGCTACACTAATTCTAAACTGTTACAAACTACACCAATACTAAACTATAACATAACTACACTAATTCTAAACTGTTTCAAACTACACTAATACTAAACTATAACATAAGTACACTAATTCTAGACTATAACATAACTACACTAATTCTAAACTGTTTCAAACTACACTAATACTAAACTATAACATAACTACACTAATTCTAGACTATAACATTACTACACTAATTCTAGACTATAACAATTCTACACTAATTCTAGACTATAACATTACTACACTAATTTTAAACTATAACATAACTACACTAATACTAAACTATAACATAACTACAGTAATTATAAGAGGTAACATTACACTAAAGCTAAACTTCAACAGTTCAGTTCAGCATTTACATGTATTGAGTGGCAATGATAACGGTCGATGCAAAGCAATCTGAAATGCATTATTGATTACGTTTTGGTGTTTGGCATTAATTAATTATTCAGTTTGCTGACAAACGTGGACTGGGCACTTCTACCGAATCGGCTGTCCTCATTGAAACTAGAAATAGTCCCTTTAACAAGTTTTGGCCATGTTTAACTGAATAACTGTAATGGTAGTGGAAGTTGACGATATTTAATATTTTATTTTTTTTTCATCTAGGTCCTTTTTTAAGTTTTAATAATTTCTTTCTCAAACATAGAAATCTTGTGAAAACAAAAACCAAAGTACATCTAAGAAATTTACATGTCTTTGGTGAATCTTTTAAATTTAAGATTTCTAAAGGTGAGGGGCGGAAGGATCGACACCTTCGAACCTCTCTCACATTTAATTTTAGTATTTATAAAGCAACCTATATATATTACAACAAAAGAAAAAATAATCTCACTTAAAAAATAACGAACTACAGTTCTTTGAATAAATATGTTTTGAAATAAGTTCTCAATTTAAGGGTAAACAAGTTAAGAAAGCATTATACATTTTGAGCTTAAGGCGCGTCGAAATTAGCAAAGTTATTATATCATGTTATGACTTCCTACTGGGAGGAGATGGTATCGGATCATATTCCGAAAACAGTTAAACAAACAGTAGGGTGACACGAAAAATGCTTACAGGGAAAAATGCGTACAGCGAAATTAATATGCGTAATATGAGGAAACAATAGCAGTTGAAGGGGGTAAGGTGTAAATTTGAAAAAATCGTAGAAACCCGACTCCAGTTGTCACCCCAGTGCATCTACCGCTAAACTACTTGCTAATAGTTTCCACGGTTTTGGATTTTCCCGGTCAAATCGGTCAAAAAAAGTGTTTTCCACTTTTCCAATGGTCACTTTGCCTTTAACTATAGTGTTAATAAGTTCGATTAAATGTTCACTTCAGTCTGAAGAAACTTTCGTGGACCAATGGTTGGGAACCCTGATATTCCAGAGTCCTTGTGGCCGTGACATCAAAGGACACATGTAGAAGGTTAGTAACACACGATCAACTACACACTTCTGAGCGCTAAGCCAAGAGTAAAGACGTCGTTTATTGTTTGAAGAAAGAGGCTGAAACTGCGACTCATATGCACATGAGCCTGGAGTTACACTTAGAAGGAAAGAGAAGATAAACATTGTATAAAGTCGAACGAAAGAAATTTGAAAAAGCAGTACAAAAATACCTAGGAACTGGAAACTTTTTGTCTTATTTATTAATTAAGATCTCTTTCTTACTTCCAAAAAATGGATTAGATTAGGCAATATAAATTAGATGGTAAGCTCAAATAAAATGGTAAAGTTGTAATATAGAATAGGAATAACATCGTCTGTAAAACTAAATTTTCTTTTTAAATTTAAAATATAAAAAACACAAAAAATTATTATAATTCTTGTATTTGTATAGCTCATTTTAAACACGACAAAATGATAGTGCAACATATCTCTAACATTTTGGCAGCCCAAAGCCTGGAAAAAGTGTGATGGAAATCAGGTTTAATAGATACGTTTTAAAGGGTCTCCAGCCTCGAGAAGCTAAGCTACATCTATGTTTACCTCAAAGGTAAACCCATTTATCTATCTCAATGGTTTTAAAAGATCCGTGTACTCCTAAAAGATGGCATTTCCGCCGTCACAATGTTCTGACGTCATAGCTTACGCCATCTTGATCCTGTATGCAACGTTTGCTGGGTTCCTGGTGTGCGGATATTTCCATGTATTCAACATTAGGTGGTATTTCAGATAACTCTAGAATACTTTGAAAAAGGTTTCTTTAATAAGAACTAGTTGGCCCACTAGCTACAGAGTGTGTTACTTTGCAATGCGAGCTGAATGCTATGGAATGAACATAATTTTAACAAAAACCCATCTTTGACAAGCATAATTTTGCATTAAAATATATATCTTATATGCCCGATTTGAAGTGTTTATAGTTTCCCTTATGGGGAGGAGGTTGGGTCATCCTCCCCCTCCCCGTCACATAATTATTTCTAACAATTCCACCCGAAAACCCTTCAATATTCTCCTATTTCTCTACATATATCAAGAAAGCCACACGTATTTTATGTATTTACACATAAAATATTAAACAATATCAAGAGCACAGTGGTATCAATATATTACTATGAAAATATTGAAAAGAACCCCAATACCACAAAAATAATCAAAAATAACAAATAAAACAAGTTACTTAAGATTAAACCCTTATGTACATTTCGATGACCACGTCATCATCATCAGAGGGTATTATTACAAAATTACAATCTAGCGAACAAGAAGTTACAAACTAGAGTGTTTTGTTTGCCAAACTACATCACTCTAGTTTTAACTTCTTGTTTGCTAGATTGTAATTTTGTAATAAGACCCTCTGATGATAATGACATGGTCATCGAAATGTACACGAGGGTTTAATCTTTAGTAACTTGTTTTATTTTTTAATTTTTTTATTATGTTTGTGGTATTGGGGTTCTTTGCAATTATTACATCGTAGCATAAAATATTAGTAGACAAAAAGGAAAATTGATAGTAAAGTTATATTTAATGAATTTATCTCTTGATATTTAGTGAAGTAATGAAGTTTTCACCGGAGGATTATTGAACCTGAGGATCTCGTTTATGGTAAATTAACTACATCAGATTTTCAGTGGTATTTATTTTGGCTTATTTCATTCGTGTTATACCATAGTTATATAATAATATGGGTAGACCATCAAAAAAGCCGCTTTCATAAGAAAAATTCATTAGTATCCGATCATGCTCGTTTCAAGCAGCTTTATCAAGCAAGAAATTTTTAAAAAACTATTCGTTTTATACTAATTTTTTCTATGTTATTTTTATATAAGATATAAAACTACATGAAATAAATGCTGTGATTTTTCAATTTGTTTTTAGTTATCTTATTCTTCATAACCCTTAAAAAAAGGATTATTTTTCACTTCAAAATTTTTTTTTAATTTAAAATTTCGTATTATTATCTCCAAATCCGGTGGATTGGGATGTAACTATAATGAGGCCCATTATAGCAACCAAAATCTCTTTGATCGGTTAATACTTCTAAAGTTATCATGGAACAAACATTTATATAAAAAACTAATCGAATACAGAACCGAATAAAGTCGACCAACCTTTCATCATTCAATGTTCGCCCATATTATTAATTCACAGCAACGGTAAGCTATTTAGTCTATATCGGTTTGCTTGTCTACTAGGCCGAGGTAATGCGTCATACCGGTAGATGTAGTCGGACAGACTTAATTAAAATTTAATTGAGCGATATGATTGGATATTATCCAAATGAGCCTGTTGCTGGCGCCTTAGGCATGGCTTGCGCAGTACGTTCTAACACCCCATATCCCTAGTTGCTCATAAATGCTAGATGCATATCTAGCAAAACTATTACATATGGAATAAACAATACTGAAACTGAATCAGATGTAGAGTCGTTACTGGTCGTTCTATATTAAACCTCGGGTGATGTTTTGCCCGAAACCTGTCTTTCGTTCATAATGGTTCCAGCAAGATTGCGCAACGTCACAGTGCCTTAGACAACATTGATTTCCTTCATGAAACCGCCTCATCTCCCTTAGAACAAACTTTCCTTACCCAACTCTCACCCCTGATCTTACACCACCTTACGCCTACGTCTGGGGATTGATTAAGATTTTCCGTGACGACCCACCAACCTCCATCGTCAAACCAAGGAAAAAATAACCATGTGTATAATGAACATAAACAACCCCTCTTCGGTACGATTTTTGCCTTAAATTGAGGTAATTTAGAACATTTTTATACCCGATTCTAACTAATTCAGTTTCTTTTTACTTATAAGTGTTTGTAAAACTATCTAAATAAAATTCAATCTTACAACTGTTTGTTTGGGTGCATACTGTATTTATTTTTGTTTTTATAAAACATTGCTTTTATAAAATATTTTGTTGAGAGAATTTTAATGCTGATGTTTACTGAAACAAAATTTTTGCGTGCAAAAGTAACACCGTTATTAACAAGTAAGACCAAACCGTAGCTACTATATAGTAAGATAATGCTAGTAAGTTCACAGCCAATAAAAGAAGACCTAACATCTCTGGTCTAAGTTCAGTCAAAAGTTTTAATAATGATGTTAAAAATAATTTTCTAAATGTTTAAAAGTTCATTTACGCTGAGAGTTTATAATATTTAGGGTTTTACATTATTATTTTAAAACTTGTATAATATTTTACTGCTAAAGGATGAAACGTCTTTGCCAAGTGCATGGTTGACTTCAATGGCAAATTAACAAAATGTAATAGATTAAACCCAATAACTACAATAAAATTTATTTACTATAAATCCACAGGATGTAGGCCTACGCTTCGGTTTGGTGCCCTGGAGGTTATACAGCGCTGTGCGACACTGACTGCGAGTAGGATGTGGGGACAGAGCTTTAGTACGCGCTACACTACCTTGCTTGTTCTAGGCGGAGAATACGTTCCTTAAATCCAATGACGGTTTCTTCCCTTTAATAAGTTTAAATTACACTTTTGGTATCAACTTGGCAAAAAAACCATGACTTACTGATATTTGTCAGCAGAGGTGTTTCGCACTAGGTCAGTGCATTGTTCAATGCTGTGAGTCACGGGCAAGACTGTTGATCAGGTATGTTGTGTTGGGGGGAGGGGGGTGTTTTATTGTTTTTAATAGAGTAACTGTTAATTATGTGTTCAAATATAGTATTTGATTGTGAGTGTGTTTTGTCGTTTAGAATGTGTTGTGGATAGTTTTTGTGGTGTTTGTATATACAATCGCATTACTATATTTGAAAACATAATTAACAACTACTCTATGAACAAACATACACCACAGAACACCAATACACCACAGACTCACACTTACACAACACACCTAAGCAACAGTTTTGTCTGTGACTCACAGCATTGAACAATGCACTAATCTAGTGCGAAACGTGACTACTGAAAAATATCAGTAAGTAGTGGTTTTTTGCCAAGTTGATACCAAAAGTGTAATTTATAATAAACCTCAATATGTACAACACAGGAACTAAAAGTTTAAATCTTATGGCTTATTTTTCGTCCACTTCGTGATGTGCATTAGAGCGGAAGTTTTGCTCAAGGCTCTATTTTCGTTGTTAATTCCTAATTCATCCATTAATATAAAAAAAACAAATAAAATAAAATTTTATTAAAAAAATTTAAAACACCTTTTTATTCGAAAGTATTTACAAAAATTAACATAATTTACCCAGGAATATTAAAATAATTATGATTAATATGAAAGATTGGGATGTTCTTTTTACATCTAGAAGATATAATATCTTTACTTTAAATATTTATTAAAATTAAAAAATTAAATTTGACATCTATAAAATAACAATACACAACTCCTAACACCAATCGCTCTCATTATCAACAATATAGATTTTATTACCTTTGGGTATCGAAGAAACATTTTACTTTTTTAATATCATTTCGTAATTAAATCATGTTAAATTTTTTAATTTTTATGTTAGCATTGCCAAACTTTCAACCACGAGAAGCTAAATATAATATAGCTTTTAAGAGATAAGCTTCTATACTTCGTAATAATGGCAAACAAAAACAAATAACACTGTCAGTGAGCAAACAGGCAAACAAAAGCAAATACAGCACTGTCAGTGAGCAAACAGGCAAACAAAAGCAAATACAGCACTGTCAGTGAGCAAACAGCCTGGAAGGCTCTTTGTACCCAATCGCGGAGCAGCAACTCTGCAGGTATTTAAATTTGGGTCTATTAATTTAATATTTAATTATTACGTAACTGAGTGAAAACTTTCAACTTGCTTACGCGTTTCGGAACAATCGTTTCATTGATGAAGCTAGCCCGCTACTCACTGGATTCGGGAAATGAAGATGATTATTACAATCAACTTTAAAATTACAGTTTTCAAGTTTCTTTCTAAAACTTGATTTATTTACAAACAACTGCACAGCATATCTTCCGAACAAGAATGCACAAAGCTCCCGTTTCTGCTACGCTAATAGTGGTGGCAGTGCCAACTGGGGTGACGACAGATCATGTGCTCCGAATCTTCTGCAAGGCCTATTTTCCAGAGTTGCGTATTACTGAATCATTCAGACCAAGCCCAGACACTTCATGGCACTGGAAAACTATTATTTACCGTGACGTAAATTTTTGTGAACACCCTACTTCAAAATTTAATTTCAAAAAGCGAATCCACCTGCATTTCTGGGAGAAAGGTATTACGAAATACGCACAAAATCCACTTCACTTTGGTGCTGAGATACGTCCAATAGATGCTGGGGATCTAATTGTTACGATCCCTGCATTTACTCTCGTCCTTCATACTGTAAATATTAATGGTCAACCGTTGTAGGTGGATCCTTACTGTATGTGGTCAACCGATGAAGGTGGTATCTTACTGTAAGTGTATGTGGTCAACAGTTGTAGGTGGTACCATACTGTATGTGGTCAACCGTTGTAGGTGGTAGGTGGTACCTTACTGTAAGTGTATGTGGTCAACAGTTGTAGGTGGTAACATACTCTATGTGGTCAACCGTTGTAGGTGGTACTTTACTGTAAGTGTATGTGGTCAACCGTTGTAGGTGGTACCTTAATGTAAATGTATGTGGTCAACCGTTGTAGGTGGTACCATACTGTATGTGGTCAACCGTTGTAGGTGGTGCCTTACTGTAAGTGTATGTGGTCAACCACTTTATGCGGTACTATACTGTAGGCGGTCAACCGTTGTAGGTGGTACCTTACTGTAAGTGTATGTGGTCAACAGTTGTAGGTGGTAACATACTCTATGTGGTCAACCGTTGTAGGTGGTACCTTACTGTAAGTGTATGTGGTCAACAGTTGTAGGTGGTAACATACTCTATGTGGTCAACCGTTGTAGGTGGTACCTTACTGTAAGTGTATGTGGTCAACCGTTGTAGGTGGTGCCTTACTGTAAGTGTATGTGGTCAACCATTGTAGGCGGTACTATACTGTATGCGGTCAACCGTTGTAGGTGGTACCTTACTGTAAGTGTATGTGGTCAACCGTTGTAGGTGGTACCTTACTGTAAGTGTATGTGGTCAACCGTTGTAGGTTGTACCTTACTGTAAGTGTATGTGGTCAACCGTTGTAGGTGGTGCCTTACTGTAAGTGTGTGTGGTCAACAGTTGAGGTGGTACCATACTGTATGTGGTCAACCGTTGTAGGTGGTAGGTGGTACCTTACTGTAAGTGTATGTGGTCAACCGTTGTAAGTGGTACCATACTGTATGTGGTCAACCGTTGTAGGTGGTACCATACTGTATGTGGACAATCGTTGTAGGTGGTGCCTTACTGTAAGTATATGTGGTCAACGGTTGAGGTGGTACCATACTGTATGTGGTCAACCGTTGTAGGTGGTAGGTGGTACCTTACTGTAAGTGTATGTGATCAACCGTTGTAGGTGGTACCTTACTGTAAGTGTATGAGGTCAACTGTTGTAGGTGGTACCATACTGTATGTAGTGGTACAACCGTTTTAGGCGGTACCATACTGTAAGTGTATGTGGTCAACCGTTGTAAGTGGTACCATACTGTATGCGGTCAATCGTTGTAGGTGGTGCCTTACTGTAAGTGTATGTGGTCAACCATTGTAGATGGTAACTTACCGTATGTGGTCAACCGTTGTACTTGGTACCTTACTGTAAGTGTATGTGGTCAACCGTAGTAGGTTGTACCTTACTGCATGTGGTCAACCGTTGTAGGTGGCATCTTATTGTAGGTGGTCAACTGTTGTAGGTGGTACCTTACTGTAAGTGGTCAACCGTTGTAGGTGGAATTTTACTGCAAGTGGTTAACCGTTGTTAGTGGGGCTTTACTGTAAGTGGTCAACCGATGTAGATGGTACCTCACTGTATGTTGTCAACAGTAGTACTTACTGTAAGTAGTCAACCGTTGTAAGTGGTACCTTACTCTAAGTGATCAACCGTTGTATGCGGTACCCAACTGTGAGTGGTCAACTGTTATAGGTGGTACCTTTACTGTAAGTGGTCAGCCGTTGTAGGTGGTCAACCGTTGTACGTTGTACCCTGCTGTACGTGGTCAACCGATGTAGATGGTACCTCACTGTATGTTGTCAACAGTAGTACTTACTGTAAGTAGTCAACCGTTGTAAGTGGTACCTTACTCTAAGTGATCAACCGTTGTATGCGGTACCCAACTGTGAGTGGTCAACTGTTGCAGGTGGTACCTTTACTGTAAGTGATACATAATACAAAAAGGGGAGTAAACCTCTGGATATCGGGTGAACAACTTACGAAGCTGGAAATAACGGTTTCTCCCGAATATACCGAGACGTAATTTGGTCTCCCGTACAGTTTTGAGAAAAGCAGGAAACCAGATTACAAAGGAAGACATAATATCGAGACCCGAGTAAACTTTATAATAGCGAGATACTACCTTACATAGAGGGGCATAATAGCTGGCCCCAAGTAAACTTAAGGATAGCAGGATAACACCTTATAACGCTTTATAGTGGGGTCTTCCGAATATACCTGGGGACAGTGGGACATTACCATGCAAAGCAGGACCAAACCTTACAAAGCGGGTAATAATAGCACGCCCCGAGTAAACTTTAGGATAGCGGAATAGCACCTTACAAATCAGGACTTAACGGTTACTCCCGAATATACCTGGCGACAGCGGGCAACACCTTTTAAAGTTGGACATAATCGCGGGTTCCCGAGTTAAATTTAAGATAGTGGAATACCGTCTTACAAACCGGGATGTGATGGGGGTCTCCCTTATACATTGACCAAGGCTGGACACCACATTTTAAAGAGGGATATAAGAGCGAGACCTAAGTAAACATTATAATAACGGGATAACACCCTAAAATTCGGTACATAATGGGATCTTCTAATATACTTGAATAAATCACCACACCATGCTACAAAGCGGGACACCACCTCTCTAAGCGGGATCAACACCTTATAAAGTGGGACATAACAACGAGTTCAAAAGTAATCTTTAGGAAGCGGGATAACACCTTTCAAATCGAGACATAAAGAGGTCTTCCAAACATACTTGGGGGCAGCAGGGCACAACTTTCAAAGCGGGATAATGTGTAGGGATATAATAGCTCCCCCGAAGATTACTTGGAGACAGCGGGTTATAAAATACAAACCAGGACATAATAGCACCCACGGTGTAAACTTGAAGATAGAAGATTCCACCTATTGGTGACAATATAGTGTCCCCGGAGTAAACGTGGAGACACTAAATTACAATGCAAGTATCAACCCCCCCCCCGCCGAGCAAACATTAAGGCAGAGGGCTTCCTCACAAAACAGAGCCCCCTCGAACATACTTGAAAGTGGGGCACTAATAAAAATGATGCCGAACAGGATGGCAAAAACAAAGTAAACCTGGAGACAGCGTGACGCCATCTTACAAAATTAAACCTAATATCACCCCCCTGATAAAACATGGAGACAGTGAGCGCCGCCTTAGAAAGCGGGACAAAATGGCATATCCGGAGTATACGTTGTGACAACTGGATCCCCCTTATAAAGAGGGACATGATAGTACCCCCGGAGTATATTTGGAGATAGCGAGACCCACCTTTTAAAATTGGAAAAAAATATCACCCTCGGAATATACTTAGAGACAGAGGGTGCCACCATTCAAAGCTGTACATATTATCACCTCCGGAATACACTTTTCACGATCAAGACATCACATTAGAAATCTGTACATAATAGCGCCCCCGGAGTACATTTTAGAACAGCGGGACACACACCTTACAATGCGCAACATAATAGTGCTTCAGCAGCATAATTGAAGACAGCAGGTACCAGCTTACAAAGTAGCACAATAGTCACAATAGCGCCCTTGGTGTATACTTGGAGACAGCTGGCACCCCCTTGCAAAGCGGGAAATGATACCACCCGCGATTTGTAATTGGTGACAGCTGGCATCACCTTACAAAGCTGGAAAATATTAGGCACACAGAGAAAATATCAAAATATGTCGCAGATTCTTCAAAATTAAATTTTTTTGAAAAAATCTAAAACAGTCCAACTTTAGAATCTTATACAAAACGTTATACACGGGCGTTTTCCTTATACAACATAACACTGTATTATACCGCATTAATATAATACAATACAGAACAATGTGTGTTAGTAAAAACCTGAAGAAGGAGGAGAAGTTAAAACAGGAGACAGGTGTGATAGAGTATCTGGTTCATTGCGACTTTCTTCCTTGCCAAATGAACACAATAATATCCGTATGTGCAGAACCCACAGCAGGCCTTATAGCGAGTACAACACTACCTCCACGATTCCAACCACAAACTCGCGACTATCGCTAGGCTCGAGATGGGGGCTTGGAGCCACGACCCGTGGTATCAGTATGCAAGTGCCTTACGACCTTGCTGTAAGGCCTGGACTGGTGGCCCCTGGGACGAGACGAACTCCTACCAGACACTACTGTTTCGATCGCTTTCAGAACTACTCGGGACAAGTAGTACCTTCAGAACGACCAGGTTTCCGTGCCTCAATGCAGCTTGTGATTAGCTCGGGACAAGTAGTGCAAAAGGACCTTTATCATTAACCCTAGGTGGACATAAACCTATCCCGTATGACCTTGAGAGCAATATTACAATTCATGTAGGCAGTGTACAACATATAAAGCAGTGTTTTAGAATATTTGAAGAAGAAATAAAAATATAGTGTAAAAAGGGAGAGTGTGGCAAAGGAGTGCCTAACCTTTCGGTTCTTACCTCCGTCGCCAAAGAACACAATTTTTAGAACCTTCATGTTGGGATTGTCTCCATTCTAGCGTATGAAACCTCTTACCCCATGAACTTTTCTCTGTGGTATATAATTACACCCCCAAAGTACACTTCTGGACAGCGGGCACTACGTTACAAAGAGGCTTAAAGTAGCACACTCAGAGTGCACTTGGGAACAGTAGGCAAAAAATTACAAAAAGGGACACATAGCAAGCCCACCGTTTTAACTTGTGGAAAACGGGACAACATCTTCCAAAACGGTAGATTAAAGTGCTCTGTCTTCACCTAGTGTCAGCAGGCACAAAACTGTACATATTAGCGTTCCAGGAGTACACTTCGGTAAAATAGGAACCACCTTACGAAGCGGGACAAAATAGCACTCCGGAGTATAGTCATAGACAGCGGCCACACTTACAAAAACGGGATATCAGCTCCCTCTTCATGATTAAATTTGAGGACAGTCGACTAAATCTTAGTTAGACCTAACGGTACATTATAGCGGTCCCGAGTACACTTTGAGATCACAGGCACCACCTTAAAAACGAGACATTTAGCCCCACCTTCGATTAAACTTGATGACAGAGGAAAACACCTTACAAAGCTGGAAATATATAGCGTCCTATATAAAAAAACCCCAGGACAGTGGGCACCAACTTACACAGAGGGACATATAACACCCTTGGAGTACACCCCAGGACAGTGGGCACAACTATACGAAGCGGGATATATAGCCCATCTTCATTAAACTTTACGACAACCTTACAAAGCGGGTCAAATAGCGCCTCCGAAGTACATTCCGGAACAGCAGGCCCCACATTACAACGTTGGACATATAGCCCCTCGCCAATAAACTTGATGTCAATAGGACTACTTCTTACAAAGCGGGACATATAGCGCCTCACCAGTACACTCCAGGACAGCACGCGCCACATTACTACGTTGGACATATAGTCCTTGCCAATAAACTTGAGGACAACGGGACACCTCCTTACAAAGCGGGACATTTAGCGCCTCCGAAGTACATTCCGGAACAGCAGGCCCCACATTACAACGTTGGACATACAGTCCTTGCCAATAAACTTGAGGACAACGGGACACCTCCTTACAAAGCTGGACATATAACGCCTACAAAGTACACTCCAGGACAGCACGGACCACATTACAACGTTGGACATACAGTCCTTGCCAATACACTTGATGTCAACAGGACTCCTCCTTACAAAGCTGGACATATAACGCCTACAAAGTACACTCCAGGACAGCACGCACCACATTACAACGTTGGACATACAGTCCTTGCCAATACACTTGATGTCAACAGGACTCCTCCTTACAAAGCTGGACATATAGCGCCTATAAAGTACACTCCAGGACAGCACGCACCACATTACAACGTTGGATATACAGTCCCTGCCAATAAACTTGAGGACAACGGGACACCTCCTTACAAAGCGGGACATATAACGCCTACAAAGTACACTGCAGGACAGCACGCACCACATTACAACGTTGGACATATAGCCTCTCGCCAATAAATTTCGCCTCCACAGTACACTCCGGGACAGCACGCATCACATTACAACTTTGGACATACAGTCCTTGCCAATAAACTTGATGATAACGGGACATCTCTTTACAATGCGGGTTATATACCACCTCCAGAGTACACTTTGAAACAGCAAGTACCACATTACAAAGCGGGACATATAGCTCCTCGCCAATAAACTTGAGGACAACGGGACACCTCCTTACAATGCGGGATATATACCACCAGCAGAGTACACTTTGGGACAGCAGGCACCACACTATAAAGCGGGTCGTACAGCTTCTCGCCAATAAACTTGAGGACAATGGGACACCTCATACAATGTGGGATATATGCCATCCCCGGAGTACACTTTGAGACCGCAGGCACCACATTACAAAGCGGGACGTATAGCCCCTCGCCAATAAACTTGAGGAAAACGGGACACCTCATACAATGTGGGATATATGCAATCCCCGGAGTACACTTTGGGACCGCAGGCACCACATTACAAAGCGGGACGTATAGCCCCTCGCCAATAAACTTGAGAACAACAAGCTACCTCATACAATGCGGGATATATGCCACCCCTGGAGTACACTTTAGGACAGAATGTATGACATTACAAAGCGGGACATATCCCACCCCCGGAGTACAATTTGGGACCGCAGGCACCACATTACAAAGCGGGACGTATAGCCCTTCGCCAATAAGCTTGAGAACAACGGGACACCTCCTTACAATGTGGGATATATGCCATCCCCGGAGTACACTTTGGTACCGCAGGCACCACATTACAAAGCGGGACGTATAGCCCTTCGCCAATAAGCTTGAGGACAACGGGTCACCTCCTTACAATGTGGGATATATGCCATCCCCGGAGTACACTTTGGTACCGCAGGCACACATTACAAAGCGGGACGTATAGCCACAACGGGACACCACCTTACAAAGCGGGTCATATAGCCCCCTCCATTAAACCTAATGACAACGGGGTACCACCTTACAAAGAGTAACGAATGGTCACCTTGCTCTAATAAAACTTTAAACAAATCTTAAGGCCGAGATGCATATCATCCATATTGTGTAACCTACCTTGTAGCCAACTAGAACACATCCCATGTCCTCATTATGTAGCAATACTGGTTTGCTTGGTATTGCAATTTTGTTTGCATTATTATGTATTGATGATTTTTACTTTATCCTTCTTCATGTTGTTTAAATTATCTATTTTTAACTTATTTTATGCGTTGTCCTATATAAAAAGGAAAGCGACCGTTGGTACGACCACAATCTGCAAGGATTGCTATCTCACACAGATAACACAATCGTAGATAAGTGACTTATAACATTTATTTTGTAAACTTTTTTCATATTGTATTCAAACTATTTGTATAAGATAGAAAACATTTGTTTCAGAAATTAGCTTCTTCAACTTTAAATTAAAAAAAAGGAAACCATTTTGATTCTAGGCACACTTTTTTATGAAAGTTTTTAACTTGAAAAGATCCTTAATTTCTATTTGATATTGTTTTCAAAAATAAAACATTTTAGTACAGAAAGTTTTCGTAGAGCTTCGTCCCGCCAGGTTGTATTATACGTGTTTAAGTATTACGTAGAGTTACAAAAGGATTAAAATTTCAAATTCAGTTATATTTACAATTTTCAAGGTGATTCCATATTGAGTTCTCATCTTTGTTTATTATTGCGTAAATAATGAATAAATCAATAAAATTTATTTTTTTCTTGAAATATTGGAGTGTGTTATAAACCAAATTTACAACGAATTCATAATGCGATTTATTGAAATGTTATTGTTAATAATTTTGAAACGCTCTCATTTCACAAATCTTTCATATACTACTACAGTATATAATACTTTTATAATTTAAATAATAGAGTTTCTTCTGTGTGTGTGTGTGTTTACATCCTAATATAATTAAATCTCTCTATGAAAACCACCACTATACTAACA
Organism: Prosapia bicincta; assembly: GCA_036971475.1. Lineage (NCBI taxonomy): Eukaryota > Metazoa > Arthropoda > Insecta > Hemiptera > Cercopidae > Prosapia > Prosapia bicincta. The sequence goes on along the minus strand of JBAIZL010000002.1, from coordinate 364,715,041 downwards.
GCCAAATAACCACATATATCTTACACCTACTTATAATTCCTAAAGTCTAGCCAGTCGAGCCTAGGCTGTTTAGGACATTTCGTTTGGCGCGAACATTCGACCACAGTGACAGATAACGTATCTGCGGCCAGTATGACAGATAAAGAAATATCCACTATTTTGTTTCTGCTACGACTTATATATTACTGCATTGTTCCAGTACATTCAATATGAAGGAAATAAAATATTAGATTCTTTTAAAAGTAATAAAATGTATTGCTAAAGTTTTACGAGACTAGATTTAGGACGTAACGATAGTTTCCTATAGTATATCTACAATTATTTGTAACAATGCCTGATCATACTCAATATTATTAGGTTCTAAGGAATTTAAATTACAAAACAGCACAACTATTTGGATACACTATTCACAAGCTTACAGAACTTTCACACAGACACAAGTATGTAAAACTGTTTAAACTTACTTTGTTGTCGCCAGTCGACTGAAGTGTGAATGTCAGGTCGCTCCTAGTTGCTGTCACCCACTCCTCGTCTTGAAAACTAGTATCTAGTCCGTTCTCTGAACAAATAAACGTGTGCTCCCTATTTGCCACAATATTAGCGTGTCTTGAAAACTTGTATCTAGTCTGTTCTCTGAACAAATAAACGTGTGCTCCCTACTTCCAACAATATCAGCGTGTCTTAAAAACTTGTATCTAGTCTGTTCTCTGAACAAATAAACGTGTGCTTCCTACATCCAACAATATTAGCGTGTCTTAAAAACTTGTATCTAGTCTGTTCTCTGAACAAATAAACGTGTGCTTCCTACATCCAACAATATTAGCGTGTCTTAAAAACTTGTATCTAGTCTGTTCTCTGAACAAATAAACGTGTGCTCCCTACTTCCAACAATAATAGCGTGTCTTGAATACTCATTTCACTTCAATCTAATAGAATGTCTTACCGTGTTTAGACCTGCTTGATATACAAGGATAATGTTAAAACCGCTTTAATGTAAAACAGTTGTCACAGACAATAATATTTTCATGAGAAACCATGCTTACCAAATTAACAAATTAATTTAAAAAAACAGTTAATTTTAAAAAGTTATAAATTTTAACAATAGTAAATTGCTTACTGATAGCCTACTGTTCCTTATTGCTTGTTGCTAACTGTGCATTACTTACTCTTGCTTGCTGCATACTGTTGTTTGATGATTACTGTTGCTTGTTGTTTACTGTTATTTGTTGCTTACTGTTGCTTGTCGTGTACTGTTGCTTGTTACTTACTGTTGACTGTTGCTTACTGTTAAATCTTGCTCACTGTTAGTTGTTGATGGTTGGTTACTGTTACATATCGCAAACTGTACTTATTGTTAACTGTTGCTTGTGTCTTACTGGTGCTTGTCGCATACTGTACTTGATGCTTACAGCTGCTCGTTGTATACTGTTGCTTTTTGCTTACAGTTCCTTTTCACGTACTGTACTTGTTGCTTACAGCTGCTTGTTGTATACTGTTGTTTTTTTTGCTTACTATCGCTTGTTGCTTACGGCTGATTGTTCCTTGTTGCTTGGTATAGCTGATCGCGCTCGTACTGTTGATTGTTGCGTACTGTTACTAATGCTGGTTGCTTACTGTTGTTTGTTGCTTACTGTTTCTTAATGCTTAATGTTGCTTGTTACTTACTGTTCCTTGTCGCATACTGTACTTGATGCTTACAGCTGTTTGTAGTATACTGTTGCTTTTTGTTTACTCTTGCTTGTTGCTTACTGCTGATTTTTCATTGTTGCTTGGTATTGCTGATCGCGTAATGTTGTTTGTTGCGTACTGTTACTTGTTGCTTACTCTTGCTTTATGCTTACTGTTGCTTGTCGTATACAGTTGCTTGTTATTAATGGCTTGCTATTACCAACATCTTTTTTGCATTCAATTCAAGGGTTTCTATATTGAAAAATATGTTTATAGTTTTGTCTAATAATCTTTCACCATGATATCCGAGGTTAGTCTGGGCTTTTGGATTTATCCTAGAGTAATTTATCTTCTATGAAAATTTCGCTTCAAGGTAATTTTCAAGATTTCCGCCAAACATCTTTAACGTTTTCTGCAACTCGGAGGTTTCCTGACTGCAAAACTCATTGCTTCATTCGTGTCCTAGCTATTAAGATATTTTTTTTCTGTTCTTGAAAGAAAATGTAGCGGGATTTTCCAATCGAGTGACGGGTTGCGCAATGACTCACGATAACTGGCATCATCGAACAACGCCTTGAACTTTACGTAGTGGGCAAAATCTGTTGTGTATCTTTGTATCTGTGACAGTATGGCCGTGCCATATTGTATGGTTTACCCACGGGCCGAAATAGCATACTAGAAATCTTGTAAGGTTTAGCCACTGGACGAATTAGCATACTAGAAATTTTGTAAGGTTTAGCCACTGGACGAATAAACGTAAAAATCTTGTAATGTTTAGCTACTAATGGAATTATGAAAACTCTTGTAAGGTTTCAATTTACACAACTTGTGTATTGTGCATTTACACAATTTAGCATATTAGAAAACTTGTAAGGTTTAGCCTCAACATGAATTAGCATATTAGAAATCTTTTAAGGTTTAACCACTACTAAAATTAGCATATTAGAAATCTTGTAAGGTTTAGCCTTTACACAATTTACCATATTAGAAATCTTGTAAGGTGTAGCCTTTACACAATATAGCATATTACAAATTTTGTGAGTTTTATTCATTGGACGAAAAAACATAAAAATCTTGTAAGGTTTAACTTGTTAAGGGATAACCATATTAAAATTCTTGTAAGGTTTAGCTACTTAAGGGATTAGCAAATTAATATTCTTGTAAGGTTTAACTACTTAAATGGTTAGCATATTAAAATTCTTGTGAGATTTATCTATTTAAGGGGTTAGCATATTAAAATTTTTGTAAGTTTCCGCTACTCAAGGATTTAGCATATTAAAATTTTTGTAAGGTTTAGCTACTTAAGGCATTCGCATATTAAAATTTGATGTTCTGCAAAACTTTGACGTTGAAACTAGGAAGTTATACTACTTTGAGGAAGTTAATTCAATTATTATTTTTGAAACAATAATACAAAACTTTTTCTACACCACTGTTCTGCCTTGGTTGGCCGCCAGGGTACTTTGTTTAGTGGAAAGGCAACTGTTACATAACGCGGTCAGAGCGTATGTGACTTGTACCTTAATTTGTTCATTCAATAGGTATTTTTATTTTGTGTTCGTGTATAATTAAATAAATGAACCATGTAAAAATACGTACACTCATTCGCACAACGTTAAACACCTGCTTTTGAACGAAGCACCGCCCAACTCAACAACGCACACTGGCGCCCAACGTATTCACTATAAGTATCGGCTAGTGTTGACAAAACGTTTTGCCTCATGCAGGTCATGAAACTAAAAACATTCAACATACTAGACCGACTCTATATAGTTCGAGAACGTATGCTTACGGGTTTGTATGCACATTGTAAAATATTTTAAATGACTAATTTTAACCAAAAGATATTACGGTAACCTTATTTTTCCGGATTTGTCTATAAACAATTTTACAATCTTTCAAAGTTTCAACTTTGCATCGAATTACTGAGCACTACCGAGAATAGGTATTGACTTCTACCAACAAGCAAAAAAGGTGTTCGTTTGACTTTTGATATTTTTTAAAACCTTTTTTACTAGGGTAATATTTTCAAAAACTCGTACAATTTTACTCAATAAAAGTTTTATTCATTAAACACAGATTTTTTAGATCAAGATTAATATAAACAATTTGTTTCAATGAAATTACATTGTTTTTTTTTTAACGAGGAATAATAATTTCTACCTTATTAATATTACTATTAAACATTCTACCTCAGATATTAATATACCTTATGATTACGGATTTATTTTTAGTAACATGTGTTAAAAAAAAACATGAATACTATTATTTTTATATATTTCATGATGGCTCTGGGCTGTCTGTATACAAACCACTGCTTCTAAGTGAAACGACATAAGGCTGTAAGCTTTAGGCTTAACTATTTTTCATGATTAAACCAATGAACGCTGTTACTTCATATTGTAGGCTACTCACTTAATGAGAATTTATGTTTGTTATGGCCAAGTTATCTTTGTTTATGGTAATGAGTCAGCGATCAGTTACTGCAATGACATCTAATCTCTAAGGATAAATTTATTCCAATTATTCTAAACCGTTTTATAGAACAACGTGATTGGTCTAGTTAATTAAGACTAAATCATCTGCAATACTTCCTGCCCCATACGGCTTAGCTAGAAACTGGGAAATATGTAGTCAAGTGTTTACAATTTATTTCGTAAAAACATTCTGTTTCATGATCACAATTTCATTTGTAAATTAACCTCAACGATTTATTAACATTCTCAGTGTTCTTGAATCTTGGTCTTCTGCCAAGATACTACACATCTGGTATAATGTGAACATTGTATAGCATAACTAAAATTAGAAAGTTATTTTGCCAGCCAAGGTCACAGAAGGGCCCACCGCTTTCCCCCAATTAGGGACTTTCGTTTCCATAGTAACTGAAAACAGGGTTAGCATATCCCTATTGCTTGAGCCGGTTCTGTGACGGTATGGCAACACAGTTCTCTACTCCGCCTGTCTTGCAGCAGTTCTCTACGCTGCCGACTTACAAATACCGTTTTAAATTTGTTTCAACCGTAGTTCCAAACACTTTGAGTTCTTTTTCCAAATTATAACGCTTTTTCAAACTTGTACTATCTACTCAACAAATGTAACAAATAGACTAACATTGCTAACATTTTTGCAAATGGAACTTCTGCCAAAGGGAGGAAATAAAATACAAAACAGGAAATAATAGTAAAATAGAAAGTTACCTAATAAACTAAGAAGTCAAAGAGACTGTAAAGTCGATGAAACGTCTTCTTCGATGCTCGCTCATAGCTACGAAATTCGAGTTGCCCCGGTTAGACCTATATTTTTATCAACCTAGTTTTAGTTGAATGACTCTATTTTTCCTGTCTGGTCTTTGCTCTCAAGGTTTAACGGATGTGTTTATAACAGGGACCGGGGATTAGGTAAGGGCAACCAAGAGTAGATGAAGGTCCAATTGCACTACCTGGACCGAAGTAATCATACGAAATAAAGAGGTGTGGAGGGTGGTATTATTGGTCCTGAGTAGTTCTGGAATAGTTGTTGAAACCGTAGTGTCTGGTTGGAGTTCGTCTAGTCACCAGTCCCGGCCTTCCAGTAAGATCGCAAGACGCGCATACAGGTACCACGGGTTTTGGCACTGAGCCTCCTGTCTCGGGCCTGACGCTAGTCACCCGGGAGTTTGAGGTTGGATTCGTTGCGGCGTGGATTCTCCTCACTGTGCCCTACCTTTGTGTACAATGTGGTAAGAAGTAGCTTACCTTAGTGGTAAGAGTCGAAGGGCTAGGTACTCTTAAGTCATAACTCTTCTTACAAACTTAAACAAACACACTGACTGATGTCTGTTTGGTCTTCCAGGGTCGATTTTTTGTATTCCAAATAACGATTCTATCGAAGAATTATAGAATTTGAAGTTTACCTTTTCCTAGTTTTTTCTGTAAAGTTATGGTATCCGAAATATGCTTTTCGTCTCTAAGAAACATAAATATCCAACCTAGTTGAAATCTTCAATATTGACTTTTTCGAAATAGCACTTCAGCTTGTGTTTGTAACGTATATCGAGGCGCGTCTCCCGAAACATGTAAAATGTGTCATTTTTTATAAAGTACTTTAATAAATGTTATTACAGATGAATCCAAAGTCATAAAGTAAACATAAAATCATAAATAATATTATTTAAAAAGGAATTTTTAACATTAATACAAACATAATATAGTAATTATTCTTTGTTTTGACAAATCTAATGTAATTTCATAAAAACTAATTAATCTGTTGTTTATATTAATTTGTATTTATAAATTACATTTATTATTTACTATACTTGTGTATTTTTTAATTATTACCTAAGTAAAAAACACGGGTTTAAAAAAAATCAAAAGTGAAATAAAAACGTTGTGCTTCTTGGTAGAAGGCTCAATGGAATGTTCATTTTGGAGCTACAACCATAGGGTTTTATCACTTTTTTACATGAAGTAAAAAAAAGTTATCTAAAAAAAATAACAAACCTGTGATTAACAATAAAATATGCACGAGCGCTCGATTGTGCGTTTCAATTACATTTTCGGTGAAATTTCCACCTTGAGTATAGCTTGCCCATCTTCCGGCGATATCGTATTGTCTTTTCTTGTTTCCCCACAAACCGGTTTTGTCAAAATGCCTAATCCTGCCAATAGAGCGCAGTGCATAATCCTGCGGTGCAAGCTCGAAGCTTGGACCCTTCCAATACAGGACTTCCCCACCTCGGAAGTGCTAACTGCTGGCAACAAATTGGAATTGTAAGTTTGTTGTTTAGGCCAGGGCAGGTCAAACTTGAAATGGGGGTCATAGTTTGCGAGCCTCGTGTGTTATTATTTATTGTTGTTATTATTGTGTACTTTTAGTCACGCAAGAAACAAAAATAGGTAACTTTGCCATTTCTACATGCCCTAAACTCCCTGCACTCCTAAGAGTTCAGTTCCATACGCATTTTTACCGTATACGCCAAAATAAACAGTGCTGGAACAGTTGTGAGGTTTTATTTTATTTACATAGTTTTACAAACACACAAGTAAAAAGAAGCTAAATTAGTTATACTCAGGTATAAACATGTTCTATATGACCTCCGTTCTATTTGAGGCAACACTCAATTGTATCATCATGCATGCGCAGGCTAGATTTTCCGCTTCAGTTTTGAACCAACTAATCAATTCTTTCCTTCAAGGATTAGGTCTTCGAAGGCTGTTGTTCCATCCTTCAACAGTATCGAGTTGGTGTAAATGTCGCTGGACGCATGTGTGACTGGGTGCAACCGACGCGGCGCAATGACAGGTACCGGGAGCCCGTTTGTTTGGGAAGACAGTTTTAGTTTAAATTAAACAGTTGTCCTAGCTCATGCGCCTTTGAGATTTACTATATTACCTTAATATTTGTTGACAAAAAATTGTATAACTTATTATAATGCTTTTAGTTTTATATCTCTGGTTACTATACGGGTCGCCTACTTCTTTATATTTTATTAAATGAAATTGATTTGTGATTTTGAATTTATGATGAAAATTTAATTTTTTAGTTTCATGATCTTTATAACTCTGTATAAAATCGTAAATAAAAGTGTTTCAATCAATTTATAACTTTTATAATAAACCTCTAGACCTTCTAGCGTTAGTGCGTTATTTGACCGAAGACGAGGCCTCCTTCTTGACAGTGACGGATTTAAGGGGGGGCTTTGGGGCCCAAACCCCTCTCAAAATATGGAAAAGTGAACATTTTTAAACTACAGTATAAAATAACACTATAAATTTAAACTGAAATGCTATTTCCGATGTCTGCTTTCGTCCCCGATTTAAATTTACTTAATGATTAGTAGAATATGTTTAGAAACTCATATTAATCACTATAATACCATACTGTAATCATTAATAAATAGGGACACCCAAAATGTAATAATTAGGTGGTTTATATTGTATATATATCGTAAATGGGGCTAAATAATGCGTATATAATGTAGGCCTATAACTATTTCCCTCAGATAGAAGACCCTTAGAGTTTACATTATATCTAACATATCTCCTAAATACTTTCCGGACGGGGGGCCCTTTTCCTCCCCTCACACCAGTCCTCCTCAAAATATTTTTCTAGACCCGCTCTTCCTTCTTGATGACGGTCTGGTCCCTTTCCACCTCCGATGCGTGGGTTTTAGAACCTCCATTAGTCACACAGAATATACTCAATGATTAACACCGTATGAGCCAACAGTACTGAAACAGTTGTTGAATTTTATTTGATTTCATTTACAAAGCTTTACATACACATTCGAGTATAAAAAGAGGCCAAATCGGTTAGACTCGGGTATAAACATGTTTTATATGACCTCCGCTCAAGTTGAGGCAACACTCGTGCCGTTCTTGAAGGTTTTGCATTATTTTGGCGAAGAAGGGTTGTTTCATGCTCGCTATACATGTGGTTATTTTTTCCTATAGTTGCACGATGGTGATTGGTGGGTCATCACGGAAAATCTTCATGATTCCCCAGACGTAGGCGTCAGGAGGTGTAAGATCGAGGGAGTGGGCTGGGTAAGGAAAGTTTGTTCTAACGGAGATGGGGTGGTTGCCAAAAGTTTTTTTTCGAATGAAAGCATGTTGTCAGACAATATAGCTGGTGGTGCCATCTTGCTGGAACCATTGTGAACGAAAAGGCAGGTTTCGTGCAAAACAAATTCTCTGTAACACTTGCTGCAAAACTCTCCCGTGGTTTTTATTTGTACAATCAGTAGTTGGGCGACGGGAAAACCCCTTCCGTTGTGTCAAAACCACTAAATTTTTTAACAGCAATGACCACAACGTTACTAGACGGGTTTTTGTGAAATTGTTCCTGAAAACACAATGCAGTGTGTAGCAAACTCGACCCACCCGCACGTCCAGTTCCAAATGAGCGAAAATAATGCCCTACGTTTTCTGCAATAGTTAGCACAATGTCAGCAAAAACGAACCTCAAATGAAATACAACACAAATACGCTGCAACAATCAAAAGTCGGCTCATCTGATAGAGAAGCCAACTAACTATAGCTGATTCGGTTTCAGTAGGCCTACTGTTTATCTTGGCACATAGATATTACTGATTTTGGTAGATTTGTAACTGAAAGCCAGCGACTGCTATTCTATTTGCGGTCTTTTGGAACAATATTAGTACATATTCTATAATGTGAGATACTATTTCCATTTAAACAATGAAAACTTAAACTAAGGGACTCTTACAAGTTTTGATCGGAACAGATGTGGTTCAATGGCCGTAAGTTGACCGGCCTTGGACGAGACAGTAAATATTCGGATATTGTAACATCAATAATAGCCAATATATTGCTGTTTGTGTTTTAAAAAAATAATAATTTCAGAGAACATATGTGCTAGTATTTCTGAAGACATTTGTGCTAGTATTTCTGAAGACATATATGCTAGTATTTCAGAGAACATATGTGCTAGTATTTCAGAGAACATATGTGGTAGTATTTCAGAAGTCATATGTGCTAGTATTTCAGAGAACATATGTGCTAGTATTTCTGAAGACATATGTGCTAGTATTTCAGAGAACATATGTGGTAGTATTTCAGAGAACATATGTGCTAGTATTTCTGAAGACATATGTGCTAGTATTTCAGAGAACATATGAGGTAGTATTTCAGAGAACATTAGAGCTAGTATTTCAGAGAATATGTGTGCTAGTATTTCAGAAGACATATGTGCTAGTATTTCTGAAGACATATATGCTAGTATTTCAGAGAACATATGTGGTAGTATTTCAGAGGACATATGTGCTAGTATTTTAGAGAACATGTATGCTAGTATTTCAGACAACATATGTGCTAGTATTTCAGAAGACATATGTGCTAGTATTTCAGAGGACGTATGTGGTAGTATTTCAGTGGACATATGTGCTACTATTTCAGAGAACATATGTGCTAGTATTTCAGAGAACATATGCGCTAGTATTTCAGAGAACATATGTGGTAGTATTTCAGAGAACATATGTGCTAGTATTTCAGAGAACATATGTGGTAGTATTTCAGAGAAAATAAGTGGTAGTATATCAGAGAACACATGTGCTAGTATTTCGGAGCACATATGTGGTAGTATTTCAGAGGACATATGTGCCAGTATTTCAGAGAACATATGTGCTAGTACTTCTAAAGACATATGTGCTAGTATTTCAGAGAACACATGTGGTAGTATTTCAGAGAACATATGTGCTAGTATTTCTAAAAACATATGTGCTAGTATTTCAGAGAACATATGAGGTAGTATTTCAGAGAACATATGAGCTAGTATTTCAGAGAATATGTGTGCTAGTATTTCAGAAGACATATATGCTAGTATTTCTGAAGACATATATGCTAGTATTTCAGAGAACATATGTGCTAGTATTTCAGAGAACATATGTGGTAGTATTTCAGAGGACATATGAGCTAGTATTTCAGAGAACATATGTGCTAGTATTTCTGAAGACATATGTGCTAGTATTTCGGAGAACATATGTGGTAGTATTTCAGAGAACATATGTGCTAGTATTTCTGAAGACATATGTGCTAGTATTTCAGAGAACATATGTGCTAGTATTTCAGAGAACATATGTGGTAGTATTTCAGAGGACATATGTGCTAGTATTTTAGAGAACATGTATGCTAGTATTTCAGACAATGTATGTGCTAGTATTTCAAAAGTCATATGTGCTAGTATTTCAGAGGACGTATGTGGTAGTATTTTAGTGGACATATGTGATACTATTTCAGAGAACATATGTGCTAGTATTTCAGAGAACATATGTGCTAGTATTTCAGAGAACATATGTGGTAGTATATCAGAGAACATATGTGCTAGTATTTCAGAGAACATATTTGGTAGTATTTCAGTGGACATATGTGCTACTATTTCAAAGAACATATGTGGTAGTATTTCAGAGAAAATAAGTGATAGTATATCAGAGAACACATGTGCTAGTATTTCAGAGAACATATGTGGTAGTATTTCAGAGGACATATGTGGTAGTATTTCAGAGAACACATGTGCCAGTATTTCAGAGGGCATATGTGCTAGTATTTCAGAGAACATATGTGCTAGTATTTCAGAAGTCATATGTGCTAGTATTTCAGAGGACGTATGTGGTAGTATTTCAGTGGACATATGTGCTACTATTTCAGAGAACATATGTGCTAGTATTTCAGAAGACATATGTGCTAGTATTTCAGAGAACATATGTGGTGGTATTTCAGAGAACATATGTGCTAGTATTTCAGAGAACATATGTGCTAGTACTTCAGAGAACATATGTGGTAGTATTTCAAAGGGCATATGTGCTAGTATTTCAGAGAACATATAGGGTAGTATTTCATAGAACACATGTGCTAGTATTTCAGACAACATATGTGGTAGTATTTCAGAGAACATATGTGGTAGTATTTCAGAGGACACGTGTGGTAGTATTTCAGAGGACATATGTGCTAGTATTTCAGAGAACATATGCGCTAGTATTTCAGAGGACATATGTGCTAGTATTTCAGAGAACATATGTGGTAGTATTTCAGAGAACATAAGTGCTAGTATATCAGAGAACACATGTGCTAGTATTTTAGAGAACATGTGTGGTAGTATTTCAGAGGACATATGTACTAGTATTTCAGAGAACATATGTGGTAGTATTTCAGAGAACATAAGTGCTAGTATATCAGAGAATACATGTGCTAGTATTTCAGAGGGCATATGTGCTAGTATTTCAGAGAACATATGTGGTAGTATTTCAGAGAACATATGTGGTAGTATTTCAAAGAACACACGTGCTAGTATTTCAGAGAACATATGTGGTAGTATTTCAGAGGACACATGTGCTAGTGTTACAGAGAACATATGTGGTAGTATTTCAGAGAACATATGTGGTAGTATTTCAGAGGACATATGTGCTAGTATTTCAGAGAACATATGTGCTAGTATTTCAGAGGACATATATGCTAGTATTTCAGAGAATATATGTGTTAGTATTTCAGAGAACATAAGTGCTAGTATATCAGAGAACACATGTGCTAGTATTTCAGAGAATATATGTGGTAGTATTTCAGAGATCATATGTGGTAGTATTTCAGAGAACATAAGTGCTAGTATATCAGAGAACACATGTGCTAGTATTTCAGAGACCATATGTGGTAGTATTTCAGAGAACATATGTGCTAGTATTTCTGAAGACATATGTGCTAGTATTTCAGAGAACATATGTGGTAGTACTTCAGAGGACATATGTGCTAGTATTTTAGAGGACATGTATACTAGTATTTCAGACAACATATGTGCTAGTATTTCAGAAGTCATATGTGCTAGTATTTCAGAGGACGTATGTGGTAGTATTTCAGTGGACATATGTGCTACTATTTCAGAGAACATATGTGCTAGTATTTCAGAGAACATATGTGCTAGTATTTCAGAGAACATATGTGGTAGTATTTCAGTGGACATATGTGCTACTATTTCAGAGGACATATGTGCCAGTATTTCAGAGAACATATGTGCTAGTACTTCTAAAGACATATGTGCTAGTATTTCAGAGAACACATGTGGTAGTATTTCAGAGAACATATGTGCTAGTATTTCTAAAAACATATGTGCTAGTATTTCAGAGAACATATGAGGTAGTATTTCAGAGAACATATGAGCTAGTATTTCAGAGAATATGTGTGCTAGTATTTCAGAAGACATATATGCTAGTATTTCTGAAGACATATATGCTAGTATTTCAGAGAACATATGTGCTAGTATTTCAGAGAACATATGTGGTAGTATTTCAGAGGACATATGAGCTAGTATTTCAGAGAACATATGTGCTAGTATTTCTGAAGACATATGTGCTAGTATTTCGGAGAACATATGTGGTAGTATTTCAGAGAACATATGTGCTAGTATTTCTGAAGACATATGTGCTAGTATTTCAGAGAACATATGTGCTAGTATTTCAGAGAACATATGTGGTAGTATTTCAGAGGACATATGTGCTAGTATTTTAGAGAACATGTATGCTAGTATTTCAGACAATGTATGTGCTAGTATTTCAAAAGTCATATGTGCTAGTATTTCAGAGGACGTATGTGGTAGTATTTTAGTGGACATATGTGATACTATTTCAGAGAACATATGTGCTAGTATTTCAGAGAACATATGTGCTAGTATTTCAGAGAACATATGTGGTAGTATATCAGAGAACATATGTGCTAGTATTTCAGAGAACATATTTGGTAGTATTTCAGTGGACATATGTGCTACTATTTCAAAGAACATATGTGGTAGTATTTCAGAGAAAATAAGTGATAGTATATCAGAGAACACATGTGCTAGTATTTCAGAGAACATATGTGGTAGTATTTCAGAGGACATATGTGGTAGTATTTCAGAGAACACATGTGCCAGTATTTCAGAGGGCATATGTGCTAGTATTTCAGAGAACATATGTGCTAGTATTTCAGAAGTCATATGTGCTAGTATTTCAGAGGACGTATGTGGTAGTATTTCAGTGGACATATGTGCTACTATTTCAGAGAACATATGTGCTAGTATTTCAGAAGACATATGTGCTAGTATTTCAGAGAACATATGTGGTGGTATTTCAGAGAACATATGTGCTAGTATTTCAGAGAACATATGTGCTAGTACTTCAGAGAACATATGTGGTAGTATTTCAAAGGGCATATGTGCTAGTATTTCAGAGAACATATAGGGTAGTATTTCATAGAACACATGTGCTAGTATTTCAGACAACATATGTGGTAGTATTTCAGAGAACATATGTGGTAGTATTTCAGAGGACACGTGTGGTAGTATTTCAGAGGACATATGTGCTAGTATTTCAGAGAACATATGCGCTAGTATTTCAGAGGACATATGTGCTAGTATTTCAGAGAACATATGTGGTAGTATTTCAGAGAACATAAGTGCTAGTATATCAGAGAACACATGTGCTAGTATTTTAGAGAACATGTGTGGTAGTATTTCAGAGGACATATGTACTAGTATTTCAGAGAACATATGTGGTAGTATTTCAGAGAACATAAGTGCTAGTATATCAGAGAATACATGTGCTAGTATTTCAGAGGGCATATGTGCTAGTATTTCAGAGAACATATGTGGTAGTATTTCAGAGAACATATGTGGTAGTATTTCAAAGAACACACGTGCTAGTATTTCAGAGAACATATGTGGTAGTATTTCAGAGGACACATGTGCTAGTGTTACAGAGAACATATGTGGTAGTATTTCAGAGAACATATGTGGTAGTATTTCAGAGGACATATGTGCTAGTATTTCAGAGAACATATGTGCTAGTATTTCAGAGGACATATATGCTAGTATTTCAGAGAATATATGTGTTAGTATTTCAGAGAACATAAGTGCTAGTATATCAGAGAACACATGTGCTAGTATTTCAGAGAATATATGTGGTAGTATTTCAGAGATCATATGTGGTAGTATTTCAGAGAACATAAGTGCTAGTATATCAGAGAACACATGTGCTAGTATTTCAGAGACCATATGTGGTAGTATTTCAGAGAACATATGTGCTAGTATTTCTGAAGACATATGTGCTAGTATTTCAGAGAACATATGTGGTAGTACTTCAGAGGACATATGTGCTAGTATTTTAGAGGACATGTATACTAGTATTTCAGACAACATATGTGCTAGTATTTCAGAAGTCATATGTGCTAGTATTTCAGAGGACGTATGTGGTAGTATTTCAGTGGACATATGTGCTACTATTTCAGAGAACATATGTGCTAGTATTTCAGAGAACATATGTGCTAGTATTTCAGAGAACATATGTGCTAGTATTTCAGAGAACATATGTGGTAGTATTTCAGTGGACATATGTGCTACTATTTCAGAGAACATATGTGGTAGTATTTCAGAGAAAATAAGTGATAGTATATCAGAGAACACATGTGCTAGTATTTCGGAGCACATATGTGGTAGTATTTCAGAGGACATATGTGCTAGTATTTCAGAGAACATATGTGCTAGTACTTCTGAAGACATATGTGCTAGTATTTCAGAGAACACATGTGGTAGTATTTCAGAGAACATATGTGCTAGTATTTCTAAAAACATATGTGCTAGTATTTCAGAGAACATATGAGGTAGTATTTCAGAGAACATATGAGCTAGTATTTCAGAGAATATGTGTGCTAGTATTTCAGAAGACATATATGCTAGTATTTCTGAAGACATATATGCTAGTATTTCAGAGAACATATGTGCTAGTATTTCAGAGAACATATGTGGTAGTATTTCAGAGGACATATGAGCTAGTATTTCAGAGAACATATGTGCTAGTATTTCTGAAGACATATGTGCTAGTATTTCGGAGAACTTATGTGGTAGTATTTCAGAGAACATATGTGCTAGTATATCTGAAGACATATGTGCTAGTATTTCAGAGAATATATGTGCTAGTATTTCAGAGAACATATGTGGTAGTATTTCAGAGGACATATGTGCTAGTATTTTAGAGAACATGTATGCTAGTATTTCAGACAACGTATGTGCTAGTATTTCAGAGGACGTATGTGGTAGTATTTCAGTGGACATATGTGCTACTATTTCAGAGAACATATGTGCTAGTATTTCAGAGAACATATGTGCTAGTATTTCAGAGAACATATGTGGTAGTATATCAGAGAACATATGTGCTAGTATTTCAGAGAACATATTTGGTAGTATTTCAGTGGACATATGTGCTACTATTTCAAAGAACATATGTGGTAGTATTTCAGAGAAAATAAGTGATAGTATATCAGAGAACACATGTGCTAGTATTTCAGAAAACATATGTGGTAGTATTTCAGAGGATATATGTGCTAGTATTTCAGAAAACATATGTGCAAGTATTTCAGAGAACATATGTGCTAGTATTTCAGAGAACATATGTGGTAGTATATCAGAGAACATATGTGCTAGTATTTCAGAGAACATATTTGGTAGTATTTCAGTGGACATATGTGCTACTATTTCAAAGAACATATGTGGTAGTATTTCAGAGAAAATAAGGGATAGTATATCAGAGAACACATGTGCTAGTATTTCAGAGAACATATGTGGTAGTATTTCAGAGGACATATGTGGTAGTATTTCAGAGAACACATGTGCCAGTATTTCAGAGGGCATATGTGCTAGTATTTCAGAGAACATATGTGCTAGTATTTCAGAAGTCATATGTGCTAGTATTTCAGAGGACGTATGTGGTAGTATTTCAGAGAACATATGTGCTAGTACTTCAGAGAACATATGTGGTAGTATTTCAGAGGCCATATGTGCTAGTATTTCAGAAAACATATGTGCAAGTATTTCAGAGAACATATGTGCTAGTATTTCAGAGAACATATGTGGTAGTATATCAGAGAACATATGTGCTAGTATTTCAGAGAACATATTTGGTAGTATTTCAGTGGACGTATGTGCTACTATTTCAGAGAACATATGTGCTAGTATTTCAGAAGACATATGTGCTAGTATTTCAGAGAACATATGTCCTAGTATTTCAGAGAACATATGTGCTAGTACTTCAGAGAACATATGTGGTAGTATTTCAGAGGGCATATGTGCTAGTATTTCAGAGAACATATAGGGTAGTATTTCATACAACACATGTGCTAGTATTTCAGACAACATATGTGGTAGTATTTCAGAGAACATATGTGGTAGTATTTCAGAGGACACATGTGGTAGTATTTCAGAGGACATATGTGCTAGTATTTCAGAGAACATATGTGCTAGTATTTCAGAGGACATATGTGCTAGTATTTCAGAGAACATATGTGGTAGTATTTCAGAGAACATAAGTGCTAGTATATCAGAGAACACATGTGCTAGTATTTTAGAGAACATGTGTGGTAGTATTTCAGAGGACATATGTACTAGTATTTCAGAGAACATATGTGGTAGTATTTCAGAGAACATAAGTGCTAGTATATCAGAGAACACATGTGCTAGTATTTCAGAGAATATATGTGGTAGTATTTCAGAGATCATATGTGGTAGTATTTCAGAGAACATAAGTGCTAGTATATCAGAGAACACATGTGCTAGTATTTCAGAGAACATATGTGGTAGTATTTCAGAGAACATATGTGCTAGTATTTCTGAAGACATATGTGCTAGTATTTCAGAGGACGTATGTGGTAGTATTTCAGTGGACATATGTGCTACTATTTCAGAGAACATATGTGGTAGTATTTCAGAGAAAATAAGTGATAGTATATCAGAGAACAAATGTGCTAGTATTTCGGAGCACATATGTGGTAGTATTTCAGAGGACATATGTGCTAGTATTTCAGAGAACATATGTGCTAGTACTTCTGAAGACATATGTGCTAGTATTTCAGAGAACACATGTGGTAGTATTTCAGAGAACATATGTGCTAGTATTTCTAAAAACATATGTGCTAGTATTTCAGAGAACATATGAGGTAGTATTTCAGAGAACATATGAGCTAGTATTTCAGAGAATATGTGTGCTAGTATTTCAGAAGACATATATGCTAGTATTTCTGGAGACATATATGCTAGTATTTCGGAGAACATATGTGCTAGTATTTCAGAGAACATATGTGGTAGTATTTCAGAGGACATATGAGCTAGTATTTCAGAGAACATATGTGCTAGTAATTCTGAAGACATATGTGCTAGTATTTCGGAGAACTTATGTGGTAGTATTTCAGAGAACATATGTGCTAGTATATCTGAAGACATATGTGCTAGTATTTCAGAGAACATATGTGCTAGTATTTCAGAGAACATATGTGGTAGTATTTCAGAGGACATATGTGCTAGTATTTTAGAGAACATGTATGCTAGTATTTCAGACAACGTATGTGCTAGTATTTCAGAGGACGTATGTGGTAGTATTTCAGTGGACATATGTGCTACTATTTCAGAGAACATATGTGCTAGTATTTCAGAGAACATATGTGCTAGTATTTCAGAGAACATATGTGGTAGTATATCAGAGATCATATGTGCTAGTATTTCAGAGAACATATTTGGTAGTATTTCAGTGGACATATGTGCTACTATTTCAAAGAACATATGTGGTAGTATTTCAGAGAAAATAAGTGATAGTATATCAGAGAACACATGTGCTAGTATTTCAGAAAACATATGTGGTAGTATTTCAGAGGATATATGTGCTAGTATTTCAGAAAACATATGTGCAAGTATTTCAGAGAACATATGTGGTAGTATTTCAGAGAACACATGTGCCAGTATTTCAGAGGGCATATGTGCTAGTATTTCAGAGAACATATGTGCTAGTATTTCAGAAGTCATATGTGCTAGTATTTCAGACGACGTATGTGGTAGTATGTCAGTGGACATATGTGCTAGTATTTCAGAAGACATATGTGCTAGTATTTCAGAGAACATATGTGGTGGTATTTCAGAGAACATATGTGCTAGTATTTCAGAGAACATATGTGCTAGTATTTCAGAGAACATATGTGGTAGTATTTCAGAGGGCATATGTGCTAGTATTTCAGAGAACATATGTGGTAGTATTTCATAGAACACATGTGCTAGTATTTCAGACAACATATGTGGTAGTATTTCAGAGAACATATGTGGTAGTATTTCAGAGGACATATGTGGTAGTATTTCAGAGGACATATGTGGTAGTATTTCAGAGAACATATGTGCTAGTATTTCAGAGAACATATGTGGTAGTATTTCAGAGAACATAAGTGCTAGTATATCAGAGAACACATGTGCTAGTATTTTAGAGAACATATGTGGTAGTATTTCAGAGGACACATGTGCTAGTGTTACAGAGAACATATGTGGTAGTCTTCAGAGAACATATGTGGTAGTATTTCAGAGGACATATGTGCTAGTATTTCAGAGAACATATGTGCTAGTATTTCAGAGGACATATATGCTAGTATTTCAGAGAATATATGTGGTAGTATTTCAGAGAACATAAGTGCTAGTATATCAGAGAACGCATGTGCTAGTATTTCAGAGAATATATGTGGTAGTATTTCAGAGAACATATGTGGTAGTATTTCACAGAACATAAGTGCTAGTATATCAGAGAACACATGTGCTAGTATTTCAGAGAACATATGTGGTAGTATTTCAGAGAACATATGTGCTGGTATTTCTGAAGACATATGTGCTAGTATTTCAGAGAACATATGTGGTAGTATTTCAGAGAACATATGTGCTACTATTTCTGAAGACATATGTGCTAGTATTTCAGAGAACATATGAGGTAGTATTTCAGAGAACATATGAGCTAGTATTTCAGAGCATATGTGTGCTAGTATTTCATAAGACATATGTGCTAGTATTTCGGAAGACATATATGCTAGTATTTCAGAGAACATATGAGGTAGTATTTCAGAGAACATATGAGCTAGTATTTCAGAGAATATGTGTGCTAGTATTTCAGAAGACATATATGCTAGTATTTATGAAGACATATATGCTAGTATTTCAGAGAACATATGTGCTAGTATTTCAGAGAACATATGTGGTAGTATTTCAGAGGACATATGAGCTAGTATTTCAGAGACCATATGTGCTATTATTTCTGAAGACATATGTGCTAGTATTTCGGAGAACATATGTGGTAGTATTTCAGAGAACACATGTGCTAGTATTTCAGAGAATATATGTGGTAGTATTTTAGAGAACATGTATGCTAGTATTTCAGAGAATATTTGTGCTAGTATTTCAGAAGACATATATTCTAGTATTTCAGAGAACATATGTGCTAGTATTTCAGTGGACATATGTGCTACTATTTCAGAGAACATATGTGGTAGTATTTCAGAGAAAATAAGTGATAGTATATCAGAGAACACATGTGCTAGTATTTCGGAGCACATATGTGGTAGTATTTCAGAGGACATATGTGCTAGTATTTCAGAGAACATATGTGCTAGTACTTCTGAAGACATATGTGCTAGTATTTCAGAGAACATATGTGGTAGTATTTCAGAGAACATATGTGCTAGTATTTCAGAGAACATATGAGGTAGTATTTCAGAGAACATATGAGCTAGTATTTCAGAGAATATTTGTGCTAGTATTTCAGAAGACATATATGCTAGTATTTCAGAGAACATATGTGCTAGTATTTCAGAGAACATATGTGGTAGTATTTCAGAGGACATATGAGCTAGTATTTCAGAGAACATATGTGCTAGTATTTCTGAAGACATATGTGCTAGTATTTCGGAGAACATATGTGGTAGTATTTCAGAGAACATATGTGGTAGTATTTCAGAGGACATATGTGCTAGTATTTTAGAGAACATGTATGCTAGTATTTCAGACAACGTATGTGCTAGTATTTCAAAAGTCATATGTGCTAGTATTTCAGAGGACGTATGTGGTAGTATTTCAGTGGACATATGTGCTACTATTTCAGAGAACATATGTGCTAGTATTTCAGAAAACATATGTGCTAGTATTTCAGAGAACATATGTGGTAGTATATCAGAGAACATCTGTGCTAGTATTTCAGAGAACATATTTGGTAGTATTTCAGTGGACATATGTGCTACTATTTCAAAGAACATATGTGGTAGTATTTCAGAGAAAATAAGTGATAGTATATCAGAGAACACATGTGTTAGTATTTCAGAGAACATATGTGCTAGTATTTCAGAAATCATATGTGCTAGTATTTCAGAGGACGTATGTGGTAGTATTTCAGTGGACATATGTGCTACTATTTCAGAGAACATATGTGCTAGTATTTCAGAAGACATATGTGCTAGTATTTCAGAGAACATATGTGGTGGTATTTCAGAGAACATATGTGGTAGTATTTCAGAGGACATATGTGCTAGTATTTCAGAGAACATATGTGCTAGTATTTCAGTGGACATATGTGCTAGTATTTCAGAGAACATATGTGGTAGTATTTCAGAGAACATAAGTGCTAGTATATCAGAGAACACATGTGCTAGTATTTTAGAGAACATATGTGGTAGTATTTCAGAGGACATATGTACTAGTATTTCAGAGAACATATGTGGTAATATTTCAGAGAACATAAGTGCTAGTATATCAGAGAATACATGTGCTAGTATTTCAGAGGGCATATGTGCTAGTATTTCAGAGAACATATGTGGTAGTATTTCAGAGAACATATGTGGTAGTATTTCAGAGAACACACGTGCTAGTATTTCAGAGAACATATGTGGTAGTATTTCAGAGGACACATGTGCTAGTGTTACAGAGAACATATGTGGTAGTATTTCAGAGAACATATGTGGTAGTATTTCAGAGAACATATGTGCTAGTATTTCAGAGGACATATATGCTAGTATTTCAGAGAACATATGTGGTAGTATTTCAGAGAACATATGTGGTAGTATTTCATAGAACATATGTGGTAGTATTTCAGAAAACATAAGTCCTAGTATATCAGAGAACACAAGTGCTAGTATTTCAGAGAACATATGTGGTAGTATTTCAGAGGACATATGTGCTAGTATTTCAGAGAACATATGTGGTAGTATTTCAGAGAACATAAGTGCTAGTATATCAGGGGTCACATGTGCTAGTATTTCAGAGAACATATGTGGTAGTATTTCAGAGAACATATGTGGTAGTATTTCAGAGAACATATGTGCTAGTATATCAGAGAACACATGTGCTAGTATTTCAGAGAACATATGTGGTAGTATTTCAGAGGACATATGTAGTTGTATATCAGAGAACACATGTGCTAGTATTTCAGAGAACATATGTGGTAGTATTTCAGAGAACATAAGTGCTAGTATATCAGAGAACACATGTGCTAGTATTTCGGAGAACATATGTGGTAGTATTTCAGAGAACATATGTGGTAGTATTTCAGAGAACATAAGTGCTAGTATATCAGAGAACACATGTGCTACTATTTCAGAGAACATATGTTGTAGTATTTCAGAGAACATATGTAGTAGTATCAAAGAACACATGTACTAGTATTTCAGAGAACATAAGTGCTAGTATATCAGGGATCACATGTGCTAGTATTTCAGAGAACATATGTGGTATTATTTCAGAGAACATATGTGGTAGTATTTCAGAGAACATAAGTGCTAGTATATCAGAGAACACATGTGCTAGTATTTCAGAGAACATATGTGGTAGTATTTCAGAGGACATATGTAGTAGTATATCAGAGAACACATGTGCTAGTATTTCAGAGAACATATGTGGTAGTATTTCAGAGAACATAAGTGCTAGTATATCAGAGAACACATGTGCTAGTATTTCGGAGAACATATGTGGTAGTATTTCAGAGGACATATGTGCTAGTATTTCAGAGAACATATGTGGTAGTATTTCAGAGAACATAAGTGCTAGTATATCAGAGAACACATGTGTTAGTATTTGAGAGGACATATGTGCTAGTATTTCAGAGAACATATGTGGTAGCATTTCAGAGAACATAAGTGCTATTATATCAGAGAACACATGTGCTAGTATTTCAGAGAACATATGTGGTAGTATTTCAGAGATCATATGTGGTAGTATTTCAGAAAAATATTTTGAATCGAACTTGAAGCAAGGAATGATTGAAGGTGTCAATGGTAGAAACTACATTTGCTAATTACAAAGTAGGTATACTAAAGGTGCCTACGCACTCACTCATGCCATAAATTTTCCAAGTGTAACAAGGTGTCATTAGTCTTTCAATCACATCACTAATTCAATATTTTTAATATTTCTTTTCAACAAAGGGGAGTAGCGGTCAGACACCCCTTTATAACTTCAATAGAGAGTGGTTCTGTTTTAACAATCCCGCCAACGAGAAAACATGACATTGCCCTAATGATTGTAACAAGATATCATTAATCCTTCCCTCACATACTTAATACCATCTTTCTTATATTTCTTCTTTGAAAGGGAGAGTAACGGACAGACACCTCTTTCTGGCTTCTCTGGAGAGTGAGCTCCTGATGCCCTCCCCCTAATCGTCTACTATGGGTTTTGCCCACACATTTACTCAGAAGCCTTATTCCTCCCTCGTACACGATAACAGACGTTCTGCCTGATCCTTGTACAACTGCAACGAAGCTACATATCTTCGGTTAAGGGGAGCAGTGAGGGACCAGTTGCGTCTGACGAAGTTTCTCCTAAACCCTTTAATTTGTGACAAGAAAACACGGGTAACGATACCCGGCAGCAAGGGTTCTTGTCCCTCTTAGTATCCCCTTGTATTTAAAGACCTAAATAAATATCCAAGCGTCATATGTAGACCATTGGATTTTGAAGTTTTTTTGTTTTGCAAGTTATTTTAAAATTTTGTATTGTAGGTCATGACTTGGGACTAAAATATATATATACAAAAAATGTGTTTTCCGTGAATATTTACATATTATTGTTTATTAATAAAAATCACGAGTAATTATAATAAAGTGTTTAGTTTTTTTATATATTAAGCACCCTGCCCTAGTACTTTATTAGTTATAGGCTAAACAAGGTTAAAACTTGAATTTTTTAGTATGCATTGCCCTCACGTCCAGCCCCCTCCTACAAACTTCCATGTGGGCGCCCATCTTATGAAACTAACCGTGCTGTCGTTGTACATCCTTGCACATAACCGAAACAATGGCTGTTGCTAGCACTTATTTAATAACAATTCTATCCTGATTTTACAAACAATTGGTAAATTTCAATACACTCATACTCCAATTTCCTGCTATGTTCTATATCGCTATGTTGAGTACAGTGGCATCCTGTCGTTCCATTCGTTGCCATATTAAGCTTCTTGACTCGTTTCGGAGAGCCTTCTTCAGTCAGAGTTTTCTTTATACTCAAAACGAAACAAATAGATATATTTACAAGAGGCTAATATTACAATGCTAGGAATGGCAATGTTACGATCAATATAACCAACAAAAACATAAAACCGCAACACAAGAATAATTAACCTACAAAATCTCTTAAGATTAAACCCTTGTGTTCATTTCGATAACCAGGTCGTCATCATCGAGGATATAATACAATGAACTTCAGTTGTGTTTCGTATCTTCACTCTAGTTTAAGGTGACCAGATTTCTAGAAGACAAAAACGGGACTTTACCCTCCGAGAGCATTTGGGGTATGAAATGAATATCTCCAGCAAATATTCCCGGAGATACCCCGGTATTATTTTTGCAATTACAGATTAAAATAACAAGATTTAAAGCCCTTTTAGTCGTTATTAAAGAGTGGACAGTCACGACTAATCATACAAGTTTTTTCCTTATTGTGTTTAATTAAAGCTAGGATGATAGAAAAATATGTAATATTAACAAAGGTATAAAGTATAAAATAAAAAATGTGTACAGCGAACAAATAATGTAATTTTATTAGCTTGGCATAGTTTATTTTTCAATAAAGACAAATAAATAATTGTTGAATATATTATTGAAAACAATAAAAGAAACACCAGTAAATAAACAACAATAACATTTGCTACACATATTTAAATACCCTTGATGTAGGGCCTACATTTGGCTAACACTGTTAGCATCATCAGAAGGTTACAAATATACTGAGTGTTGAATATTGTAGTCCAATACGTTCGGTTAGACTTAATGAACCACTTTTACATTAGTTTATGACTATCTGAACTTTAAATTTTGTAAATTTGTAAAAACTTACTGAGACAGAACGTTTTCGATCGCTCTGTGGCGATCTTCATCAGTGTCTTCTGTTTGGAGTTGTCAGGTTAAGTGGTGACGGTTTTAAAGGCAGGTTTTTCATAGTATGAAAGAGTATGTGTGATTTGTATTGGGTTTGCTCGTTTAATATGTTTGTACTTTGAGTGTTTGTACTTAGAACCGTCACCGCTTAACCTAACATCTCCAAGCAGAAGATACTGATGAAGATCGCCACGGGAGCGATCGTAAACGTCCTGTCTCAGTAAGTTTTTACAAATTTACAAAGTTTAAAGTTCGGATAGTCATAAACTAATGTAAAAGTGGTTAATACTGAGTATTGATATATTTATTTATTATAATTACGCTACTGTGCTCTGTATAAATTTGAAAAGAAACACTGACAAAATATAAAAATTAGACAATTAGTACGTCAGTTACTATTCTGCCAAAGCGGGAAAAGTAAGCGTCTCCAGGAGGATAGTCGGGACAACTGGACACATGTCTGAAAAACGGGACATCTAGTCACCTTAGTCTAGTAGTATACCTGCGTTCTGATTACGACAGCGTGGTAATCGAAATGTAGGCTACATAAAGGTTAAAATGTATATAATAGTAAATTATTTCCTAATAATTCTTGTGTTGTGCACATTGTGGTCTTCGGGTTTGTATTAATTGATTCTAAGAGGTTTCAAATGTTAAAAAAGTCGATTATTAAAAGTTAGGCTTATTTTCCAATAGATAATAACTAACAAATTTGTTTGAAAACTTGGTGTTAAATCTTTATGTTACAACAAATAATATGAACTAAGAATATTATGAAAATACTTTTAAAACAACTTTGAAAAAGGTTTTGATCGAATATTAGTTAACCTAGCAAAAAGTCCTCAATGTCATTTGATAGTGACATCTTATTTACTTCCTAGAAATATACAACGAAGTGGAATTAAATAACAGTTGAATATTTGCGAATATGGCCTTGTATTCGAGGTAAATAATCTTCCTAATAAATTGGAACTGTTAATGAGCAACGGAAAATATCAGTTAACCTAGAAAACATTACAAGCCCAGTGGAAAGATAACATCTGGTTTACTTCCTAGAAATATATAACGAAGAGGCATTAAATAACAGTTGAACATTGCGTAGGGTATCTTATGTTCAAGGCTATCTCTTTAATAAATTGGAAAATTTAATTAACGAGCAATTGCGATTATTTCTGACGGTAGTGGTAAAGTTAACTAAAACAACTAGATTCGTTAAGCAAATGGCTGCTATTAAAGGGAAATTTTCCGCTATATACTTGTTAGTGTTATTTGCCCCTTCCCCCTACTTTCTGGACAATGTATTATTTTTTTTTATAATCAACAGCTGACAATGATCTTTAAAATACTACAAAAGCAACAATAGTGCTGACAAGAAATATACTCGGCAGCATCAGTTGTTATTTTGACACTATAACAGTTATTTTCTAAATATGACTGTAAGCTCAAAGAACAATATGAACTTTATATTAATTGTACAAGTCATGACGTTCAAAATGAAATTTTAGGAATTGTTTCAGACGAAGTTTGGTATTCAACGTTATGTTTCTCATAGAAACAAAATCAGGCTCATTTTTGGACTTACGTCTTTGCAAAATCGAAAAAAAATTAACCATTTTAAATTTTGCAAAGGTATAAGTCTAAAAGCCCCGGATTTGCGTTCTATGAAAAACGTATCATTGAATACCACACCCTAACCTACCAATAAAAAAAAGTAATTTAAAAAATGTACCTAATAAAGTAAGTTTTTGGATTCTGGTTCAAAGTCGACAAGGTTTTAAATGTTCTTTATTTTCGGGGGGGAGTACCCCGGACCCCATTTAGTACCCCCAGGGCAATCCTGTGCCCCCAGGAGAAAACTTGTAACTCCGTCCATGTAACGAATAAATGAATATAACTAACAATGCATCCAACACCATTAAAGAATATATAAGGCAAATGCCTCATTAATAATATTACGTAGATGAAACCTTTCACCTATTGATGATCAAGTCATACCACCAGAAAGTGTAATTACATTGAACTAACAAATTAAATTTAAAGATTTTTAAGGATTATTTGCAGATATTGATAAAATGAAAATAGTAGCAATAACTTCATGCTCAGCGCTAGTGCTAGTCTTGGAGAGTTTCTGTTAACCTAAATTTAGACATTTTAATTTGTGGGAATTGTGTTTACATAAGATGTTTTTATTTCGGTGTTTTATAACAACTTCGAGGAAATTGGTGTAATTTTTTATTTTTAATAAATTAAACCTCTTTGCTAAAAATACGTTTCAGTTCCTACTTTTATTCCACACTTTCCCTATATATATATATATATATATATATATATATATATATATATATATATATATATATATATATATATATATATGCTGATACGTATTCCTTCACGGATGGAAAAATATGATGAAATGTTACTATCTGGAGTACATCCGTTCATTCTGCAGTCCATAAATTCGCAGTTCCGACGTTTCGCTAGAATCTCATCCAGCATTGACAAGGTGAACCCAACAACAGTAGAAGAGCGAGTCACTATTCTGTAGAACTCGCTCTTCTACTGTTGTTGGGTTCACCTCGTCAATGCTGGATGAGATTCTAGCGAAACGTCGGAACTGCGAATTTATGGACTGCAGAATGAACGGATGTACTCCAGATAGTAACATTTCATCATATATATATATATATATATATATATATATATATATATATATATATAATACGTTTTCTTGTTTAATAATTTAAAACAACATAGGTTATTCAAATACAAGAATATTTATTAATTTATATCCAAAGCTTTTCGTTGGTAAACGGTACCAACATCATCAGGAATGAAAATTACAATAATCCTATGTTGTTTTAAAATATATATATATATATATATATATATATATATATATATATATATATAGAGAGAGAGAGAGAGAGAGAGAGAGAGAGAGAGACCAAATTTTCAGTCTTTAATCAAATACTATTTAATCATCCATTCAAGTTCAAATACATTTTTTTTTAATTGTAGTGGATGACACTTGATGTTAATAAAGTTTTTTCAAATATTAAATTATATATATATATATATATATATATCAAATTTTCAATCTTTAATCAAATACTATTTATTCATCCATTCAAGTTCAAATACATTTTTTTTTTTAATTGCAGTGGATGAAACTTAATGTTAATAAAGTTTTTTCAAATATTAATTCATTAATTCATATATATATATATATGTATATAATATTACAAAAATAATTCAAAAATGAGTTGATCTTGTAATAATTTCCTCTGGAGATGATTGCTTTACATTCGAAATGTACATCAAGATTAAAGTAAAAGGTTTTTGTGATTAAGAGGTTTTATTTACTTAAGAATTGTGGTTGTATTTTGTTTATAACTCCCTTATTGTTTGTTATTTTCTAACTATTGAATTGCTATATATGGTTAGAATATATTTAACACTGGCTTCCTGAAGAGGATACCATAGTGTTGCCGAAACGTCGAAAATTGGATTTAAAATGATTTAACGTTCAAATTGGTCGTTGAAAAAAACCTATTTAAAATTAAACAATTTGTTTTGTAACTTTAAAGTAATAAGCTCTGATGATGACTTGGTCATCGAAATGTACGAGTTTAATGTATTAAGTTATGTTATTGAGTTATTTAATTAATAACGTGGATTTCGGTATTGTTGGTAATAAAATTAACTTTAACATTATCATTGTGTTCATTTAATTTTACAAATATTAATATATATTCTATATATATAATATATATATATATATATATATATATATATATATATATATATATATATATATTAATAATAACAATATTTCCAAAGCGAATAACAATTCGTAGTGTTTCAAAACATCTATATTAAAAATAGTCTTATAAATAAATTCTTATCAAACTGTAAATTGC
The DNA here is from genome assembly GCA_036971475.1 of Prosapia bicincta. Classification (NCBI taxonomy): domain Eukaryota; kingdom Metazoa; phylum Arthropoda; class Insecta; order Hemiptera; family Cercopidae; genus Prosapia; species Prosapia bicincta. The sequence goes on along the minus strand of JBAIZL010000002.1, from coordinate 364,686,786 downwards.
CACCTGAGACTAAACTTTAGTTAAAATGATACCACTTGGTTCAACTAAACTCAACACGGCCTGAAATATTACAGTGTTGTGTTGCAGATAACACACTATTTATTAGCTTTTTACAAAAGAATTATTGATGTTTGTATTTAAAAGTTCTCTATAACCATCTGATTTTCTAAATATCTCATTTTTCATAATATTATCGTAACGTGAAAACTTTGCAATTTTATTCGTCATTTTGGCTGATTATACTTTAACTGACAACGTTTTATATTTCCTATGAATTCATATTAAATGGTTACACTTTACCCACGTCTTGAAGGAGTAAATTAAATACTAATTGCCAGAGGAGGTGGAATGTCAGGTTGGGCCAATTTATACCACCAGTAAAATTTTAAACACTAAATGCCATTTTACATCAATATAACGCTCAAACTTAGTTACCAGTAATTATTTTAAGAACTAAGTGAAAACTATCAACTTACTTGCTGACGCGTTTCGAAACCGTATTTTTCTTCACGAAGACTTACCTGCTCCTTTCAAATAACAGGTCATAGTTTCACTTGATGATCATCTTGGTGATCATCTCACAACAACCAACTTTATTTGGACTATTTGGGAAAAGGTTTAGTTAAATTGCATTCTAATTTTAAAGATTATGCAGTGAACAATAGGAGTAAATAAATGAACTGGTTGTATTTATTTAGGGAACCAGGTTAAAGACTTACAAGAAATAGGGAATTTTTTAAAATACGTTTAAAATTTTCACTAATCACAATGCTACAAGGAAACATTGAGTCCGCTTCTTTAAAATTGAAAAAATTCCCCCTCTGCTACGCTCGCCATTGTGTTTGTGAAATGTTTTAGGAGAGATTATGGTGAGAGAAGAAGAAAGTAGTGGAAGGGTGCCTAGATATTCGCACGCATGGCCCTTCGTCTAAAGAGTACACAAATGCTGACGTTGGGGAAAACCCACGTCACCACGAATCCATCGAACACGTCGTGACTCCCTACCGCGTGACTAGATCCTAACCCGAAACTGAGGATGGTGCCACGACCCGTATGTAAGAGCTAAAGGACCTTACTGTAAGCCCAAGACTGGTCACTGGCCAGCCTCTGGGACGAGGCGACACTCGACCACGCACTTCTAATTTGCTCGTTTTTTCAGAAGTAAGCTACTCCAGAATTAGTTTGGAATTACGTTTGTTAGCAAGATATAACTGGTCTGTAAATAAATTTTCTTAGTAAGATATAACTACTTTATGAGTAAGTTTTTTTTAAAAAAAGATGCAGCTAGTCTGTGTGTAAGTTTTCTTAGCAAGATGTAACTACTCTATGAATAAGTTTCCTTAACAAGAACTAGCTCGTCTGTGAGTACATTTTCATAGCAAGGTATAACTACCCTGTGAGTAAGTTTTCTTAGCAAGATATAGCTAGTCTGTGAAAAAGTTTTCTTAGCAAGATATAGCTAGTCTGTGAGTATCTATTTTTATCAAGATATAGCTAGTCTGAAAGTAAGTTTTCTTAGCAAGATATAGCTAGTCTATGAGCATGTATAGTTAGGAAGATATAGCTAGTCTGTGAGTACGTTTTCTTAGCAAGTTATAGCTAGTCTGAGAGTAAGATTTCGAAGCAGGATATAACTAGTCTGTCGTAACTTTTCATGGCTACATATAGTTAGACTGTGGACAGTTTTCTTAGCAAGGTATAGCCTAGAAAGTCTATGAGCCTGATTACTTAGCAAGATATAGCTAGTCTGTGAGTAAATTTTCGAAGCAGCGTATAGCTAGTCTGTCGTAAGTTTTCATACCCAGATACAGCTAGACAGTGGAACGTTTTTTTAGCAAGGTACAGCCTAGCTAATGTGTGAACAAGTTTTCTAGTCTGTGAGTAAGTTAGTAAGTTGTATGTCTCAGATGTACAGCGATGGTCGAATGAAGCTACTCGCACTCACGCATTTAAGGATATTGTTCAAGCAAACTTACTAAGAGCCCGTTTAACAGGAAACGTTGAGTAATAATGTTTGAATGATTCAAGTATTCAGAGTGTGAAATTAATATGAAATTTGTTCCAATATTATGTAGATCAACGTAACGTTTTAGTTTATAAGGGCATTAGTGCTCTCATAAAGATTCAGTCCCTTCTAAACATTTAGTTTGAATCCTCTCGCTGAGCCCCTCAAGTAGGTATCAATGTTAGGTTGAAACCTATTTATGTACAAATGTGTTTCAAAACCAGAATACTTGATGAACTAATAATTATTTTTATCTCATATAAATGTTACATTTATATACTTGATTCTCTAACATGCGTTTATAAAACTAAGACTCAAAATAAAACATCCGATCCCTCCCCGTGTCATAGTTTCATAACGACGGCATTGAGACATTTAAAGTTCCTTTTAGAAACGTATGACAGATTTGTGAACTACTTTTTTCATTAGTTTTATAATACGAAGCAAATACTAGTTTATGACTAAACTAGCAAAGGTAGGACGAGGCTATGACCTAAATGGTTTACGCAATGAAAAGCTAGCAGACTAACAAACAAGAGAGTTGATATCTTCAGAGGATAACTGAATCATGCGGTCACAGCTCGGGTTACAACGGGTTTGGCTTTTTTTAAAATTACAGTTTTTTTGTCCGTATGTAGTTCCTGTTCAGAAGTGCTGTGCCTTTATATACCTTATGTGCTAAGAATGGACGGAGCCAGTGCCTGTATCATTGTTGAAGTATAGTCACAGATTCTCGACAAAAAACTTAGGAAATAAATATTAGAAGATTACACCTACACAGATACAAACATTCCCCCGCGTTGCCATTTATAACTACGGTGGCCATATTTTAATTAATCAAAATCGGCAAAAGCTACTTTTGGATGGGGTAAACACTTAGACCCTAGAAAGTTCAAAAACAATAGATTGATTAGATTTATATCATAATCATATATTATAATATAAATATACCTAAAATGGTCTATTTCTGCTTCTCAATAAAATTTCTAAGAGATACCAATAACTGTTTAGTTGAATAAGAATGCGGTTGTTTCGTGAGTCAAGTATCATTTATTAAAAATTTGGCAACGTTCCGATAACTATATTGTTATACTCAATCAGGACTTTTGGAATATACACATATGTGAACGTTCCAATATTAAGAATTTCAATTTCTTAATAAAGTAAAACAAAACATACAACTTGACTCTTTTAAAATTACAATTTCTTTCTTAATCAAGTCAAACAAAACATGACATTTTTACAAGATGAGACAAACAATCACATTTGTACTCAACAATAAATTTTGTTAGTGTACAAATCATCAATATCTGTTTGGGGTTATTTATTTATTCAAATTTTAAATCTGACAAAGAGCAAATAAATCACAATTGACTGTATTTACTGTTTGCCAACCCCAACGCGGTTAAATAAATAAAATGATGTGTGACACGAGCGCTGAACAAATCTGACAAATGTGCGCACATGTAAGAACATTCTTAGAAAAGTGCGCTTGAAATTCGGGACGAATATGTTATTTTTCGGTAATCCAGGCACAAGTTTTAAAATCGGGACTGTACCGATTTTTCCCGTACGTGTGCTCATTGTATTTATTACACAGTTTAAAAAAAATATAATTTTAATAAATAAATAACTTGAATAAATTTATAACTTTAAATAATGAGTTTAAATTATATAGTTATAATTTAAACTCAGATCCTCCGATGTCACAGACACGTGGAATGGTTATCTCTCGATGGTATCTCAACTCTCTTGTTGATAAAGTCCTTGACTTATCCACCCTTCCTTCCATCATAGAAATTTGAAACTTGTACAAGAATATTTATTGCTTAATGGATGTCCTTATCGATTTATTAAATGTCATATTAATAAAAGAATATTTCCAAAACTTAACTCTTTTCCGTCTTCTAACAGTGTCGGAGGTAAAGGCGATGAGGTTTACACCTATGTTAGGCTTCCTTGGGTGAAGGGTTTCTTTGAGAAGGTTTCTAAAAAGCTAAGAAGATATAATGGCATCAGCGTTCCGCTTATTTCTAATAATTTCTCTGCTATTGTTATAAGAGGTAAGGATAGGGCTGATGTTTGAATAGGAATAATGTTGTATATAGGGTTAATTGTAATGATTGTGATGCTTCCTATGTGGGGGAAACTAAGCGTGAATTGCATGTTCGACTTTTAGAACATGAAAAAAATAGTAAAAAGAAGATCTTCATCTCCCCTCGGTGTTTTACGATCACATCAATGTACATAATCATTCGTTTAATTTCCAAACTCCTAGAATTCTGGACACGGAAAGTAATTGGAGGAGACGTATTTTTCTGAAATGCTTTCAAATCAAAGATGCTATTAAGATTCTATTAATGTTAAGGAGGACCCTAATAAATTAGTATTTATAATCCTTTAACTCTTGAGGGTTCTAGTTGTTGGTGCACCAAATGTTTAGTAATGATTTATTTTCACAGGTTGTAGGGCCTATTTTTGTTATATGTTTGAGAATTTATTGACACATTCTAATTAATTGTTTATAGTTTTTATTATCATGGACTATCACGATTTATAGTGTTTTTTAATTATTTAATTTGTTTGTGATTTGTTAATTAATTAGTATTAATAAGTTATTGTAATGTTTTGATTTTATGTTAATTTTTATGACTTAGATGTTAATTGTGTCTATTATACTTGTAAGCCTAAATGACGACGTTAATTTAGTTGTTGAAACGTTGCCAAATTCGTAATAAATCGATTTCTTTGACTCACGCATCAACCGTATTTTTATTTAACAAAATTTTGTGAGTGTACACCTCATCATAAAACAATTATAGTTTTGTAAACTCTCGGAGTCACGGCTGTAGTTACTTATCACAAAGAAATCTGATTATTCTCCAAACATTCGTTATACTGTACACTACTAGGCCTATTACTCAAGACATAGGCATTCCTTATTTATAACAAGTGGCGTTATCGTCACTGACAAACAACGACGGGACAATCCAACTCCAATCATAAGTTTAGCATCACTTCTGCTTACTTACTGTTAATTTAATTCTTTTCGAAATCCAAACATCAATCATCGTATCCGGCGACCGTAACTAACTCGGATTTTGTTTTTCCCGTCAGTTATTAAACAGGTGTCACATTAGATTGTCGTGTCTGCTAGTTTTGGAAACGTCGCGTCTAGTTGTAGAAGTGTTAGTAGTTAACCCTCCCCTTTACATATACACTTGGTTTCAGTATTCGCGGTAAGTTCGGGGAGCGTATCCTCATGGAATAATGAGGGAATACTGGTACAGTAAAACCTCTCTAATTCGTTACTCTTTAATTCGTCACCTTATTCTTCACAAACAAGTACTATCTCCACTGTCACGTGGTATAGAAGCTATCAGATAAGGCCGATACCAGACACGAGTCTTTCGATTATTGAGAAAGTCTTTCAGTCCATTCCTTGTTCTCGCACATCTTTTACGCGCCATAAAGGAGGGAAGGTCTAAGCGCAGTAATTATGAAACTTAAACGTTGGTCAATAAGTATGACATTCTACAACGGTTACGAAAAGGCGAAAGTGAGGTTGAGCTATCGTTAGGATTCGAATTCTTAGAACTACCGTTAATGACATCGAGAAAAATGGCAATAAAGTTAAAGAGTTCAAGACAAAAATGGATGTTTCCGATGGAAATGTTAGCAAATGAAAAAGAATGGTAACATCCATTCACGTTCAACTTGATGAAGATGTTTATCTGGTTCTCACAACAACGAAGTACGGTACGAATAACGTAGGCTACTGTATTTGTAGTTACGAACAATGCTGCAGGATCATTTGAAGTTTTTCGGCCGACTAAAGGTACGTTTCCATTACTACAAATTTTTGCTCAAATCCCCGAATGGAAACAAGTCTGGCGCAAGTCGCTGCACATGTGCCGGCGACCGTTTTGTGCCAGCCGGCGCGGCGATGCGACAAAACTTGTGCGACAATGGAAACGGGCGGGCACATGTGCCCACGACACGCGAATTCGCAGTTGCCCAAATACCCTTAAAAACGTTTTAAAACAGTGTTTGCCTCTGGAGTAAGAGATACATTATGTGGATGTACTTCAACGAGCTATAACTATCATCTGTCGCTAAAAAAACAGAGAGTGGTAGCTAACATTTCCCCAAGGGGGATTGATTGGCGGCAGTTACTACTTTTTACAATTTCTGGTGCTATTAGGCTTAACAAAAATTCAAAATAACTTTAAGTCATTCGCAAGAAATTTTCGTATCCAGTTTGCATGCGCAAATCTCTCATTAGTGAGTTGAAGGCTCCTTCTGATTGTCTATTTGCTAAAAAAACTTCTAATCCACCACCTAGGTTGTTTTCGTCTTCTTTTCCTCAGCTCATTGTATGCACCAGCCATAGTAAAAAAAAGCAGAAGCTGCTATGTCATCCATTATTAACACTTACACATATGTAAAAATCACTAAACGTATAAAGACTCACTTAAAACTCAACATTTCTACTTCTTCACTGCAAAATAACAACAATAAAAATATATACCTATTTACGTATTTATGTGCTATGTTTACCCAGAATTACATGTTATTTTCACGGCTTCCGTAATTCGTCTTTTTCTCGAATTTGTCACCGAACGTGGCGAATTAGAGACGTTCTTCTGTATTATAAAACCAACTGGGTTTTCCTATAAAACGAATTGACTGCAAATTGAAAGCTGTCGTTAAATACGCTCCTATAACGTCTGCAAAAGACTTCAAATAGAATAACTTCGTTTGGCGATACCGCATATTTCAGAAATAAAATTACGAGCTACATGGACTTGTTAAGCCTTATCCAAGATAGAATCGCTGTAACACAGTATATTTTCCAATGACTTTTTACACGATTCGTAAACTCAATATTTCTTTATAGAATTAAAGATTGTGGAATGGAAATGCAAAGTTTATTACCTTGTTACTTCTTTCCACCATTTAACTGATTTTCTAAATAAATACATTACAATGTCTTAAATTTAAGTTACATCTGCACTCTTTAATTTGAGATGTATTTAAAATAACAACAAATTTCATTTATTTTAAAATAAGAAAGAATGGGGCTAATCTCTGGACCCTCCCTCACAGATGTAACCCCCTTCAGCTGTACAATATGCTCCAATGTCGGTGACTCATCTTATGTTGGCCATCAGCTCAGCGATATATATCAGGAAAACGGCCATTGTACATTTTCCAAAGTGATTTCATCAGAATAACATGAAATGCGCGATGACTTACGAAGATATGGCAATACTTCACAGCCTGGGATGAGAGGTGTCAACCTATATTACCTGAGGTAAAATAAAGGACTACCTGGGTTAGGGAGAAGTACTAGTCTGGCAGAAGAGAGATGCTACCCGAGGTAAAATAAAGGACTACCTGGGTTAAGGAAAGGTAGTAGTCAGTGAGAAGAGAGGTACTACCCACTACCCGGGGATGAGAGGTGTCTACCTATACTACATGAGGTAAAATGAAGGACTACCTATGGTAAGGAGAGGTAGTAGTCGAGGAGAGAGAGGTGCTACCCACTACCCGGGGATGAGAGATGTTTACCTATACTACATGAGGTAAAATGAAGGACTACCTATGGTAAGGAGAGGTAGTAGTCGAGGAGAAAGAGGTGCTACCCACTACCTGGGGATGAGAGGTGTCTACCTATACTACATGAGGTAAAATGAAGGACTACCTATGGTAAGGGGAGGTAGTAGTCGAGGAGAAGAGAAGTGCTACCCAGTACCCGGGGATGAGATGTGCCTACCTATATGGTAGATGTTACTACCTGAGATAAAATGAAGAACTATTTGGGGTAAAGAGAGGCACTAGTCGGGGAAAATATAGGTCCTACCCACTACCCGGGGCTGAGAGATTTCTACTTATAATACCTGAGGTTAAATGAAGGACTACCTGGGGTAAGGAGAGGTTGTAGTCGGGGAGAAGTGATGTGCTACCCAATTCCCGGTGATGAAAGTTATCTACCTATCTGGTGTAAAATGACGTGCTACCCGTTATCTGAGGATGGAAGGTGTCTATGGAAGGTGTAAGGGTTTTGACCCGGTAATGAGAGTTATCTATCTACTACTCAGAGTCAAATAAGCTGCTACCGGTACTATCTGCTACCTGAAGATCAGAGGCGCCTACTTACTACTCGGGGTAGAGTGAGGTGCTACCTGGGGTAACGAGAGGTGCTACTCAGGGCAAGGAGAGGTGCTACCCGCTACCTGAGCATCAGGGTGCCTACTTACTACTCGGGGTATAGTGAGGTGCTACCTGGGGTAACGAGAGGTACTACCTGGAGCAAGGAGAGGTGCTACCCGGGGCAAGGATAAATGCTACCCGAGGTGAAGGGAGGTACTACCCGCTACCTGAACATCAGGGTACCTACTTACTACTCGGAGTGTAGTGGCGTGCTACCCAGGCCAAGGAGAGGTGCTACCCGCTACCTGAGCATCAGGGCGTCTACTTACTACTCGGGGTAGAGTGAGGTGCTACCTGGGGTAAAGAGAGAAGTCTACCGACTCTGATGTTGCCTATCAACAGAGACCTGTCGAGAGGGTGAATTGTACGGAATAAACTTTTTCGATGACATTTTCGTGTGACAAGAAATCAGGAATTACAAGATTATACTCGATCTTATAAAAACATCATCTTCCTCTTGCAATGTGCAACAAATTATTGAGACCTGTTTGGCCTTGGCTATAAGTGGAGGCTTGTATAGGATGAATGTGGACAATGGATTTCGTCTAAAATAGACATTCATACTTTATCAACGTTCCTAATTCTACGAGTTTTCAAGCTCCTCGAAAAGAAACTTCTATATTACCTTAAAATTAATGAACGAAAAGGTAAAGTTAATTTTTTACTAATTTAATTCAAATCATGCAGTCAACTTTCCAGTCACTTCGTAAAGTCCACTTGGGCTAGAATGTTGGCAATAGTTATCTGTAATACACAAAGCAATGCACGAATTAAGCATAAAACTAACAGGTTCTAATAGAGTAAAACGGAGTAAAATAGATTTTAAAAAAGACTTTCGTTTCAAAATTATCTAAAAAGAATAAAATTATGTTTTCTCTCACCGGAAACTTTTAAATTGTTAATGTCTAAGACTACAAGCAAGGAGCGAGACCATGAGTATATTTTAGCATACCAACAAGCTAAGAACTGTAAATCGTAAATTTTTATGAAATTGAAAATATTCTTTAAAATATGAAGAATATTCCCTATTGCATTCAGTTTTATTCATAAAAGTTCAAGTGAAGCAGTGCAGTGAAAAACATTTTTAGTTTAACAATGACATGATACTAAAGTCTTGTAATCTTAATAAGTTACATGATTTCGTAAGCTGAACTTTGGGGAAAGATTGTGGAAGCTCGGAAGGTCTGGGATAGTTTAAATTAAAGGTATTGAGACCAAGGAGCGAGGAAAAATTTAGGCTTTTTGCAATTTACAACATTTATAAGGTTTTGAGGAACTTCAAGTTACCAAAAACCTCTATAAGAAATACATTGCAATGAAAAACAGCTGTATGATTTGTAAACAAACAAATACTTTAACAGTATCAAAGGTTTTTGGTAATAGCCCATATAGATTTTGTGTTAACATTACTTATTTTATTGTGTAGTTTCAATATGAACGTATGGGGGAGGCAACGTAGGAGAGGGGTGGTCTTTAGAAACAATGCAGACAGAAGAGCTTTTTGTCAGACCAATAACATTGCTCGACAGAATGACGTTCACAATAGCCCAATTAGTAGGGCTTACTTGAGAATGTTATAGATCCGCTTAATGCAGGCTTCATGAATGAAGAATGCATGCATTGTGGGGCATTCCATTTTTACGCTGAATCCACAATCATTTCATGCCATGTTGTCATAAATGTTGTCATACCTTGTTTACAAATGTTTAAAATTTATTTTAATATGAATAGGGGCATTTGCCCCTAGTAAAATATAATGATAGAAATATTAATGAATAGCTCAATATAATTAATCACTTTAACATTAGTTTATGACTATCCGAACTTTAAATTTTGAAAATTAGTTAAAACTTACTGAGACAGAACGTTTTCGATCGCTATATGGCGAACTTCATCAGTGTCTTCTGCTTAGAGATGTCGGGTCAAGCTGTGACGGTTTTAAAGACAGGTTTTCAATAGTATCAAAGAGTATGTGTGATTTGTATTGTTTTTGTTCGTTTAATATGTTTGTACTTTGTGTTTTTGTGTGTCTGTAAATTTCAAATTGTTATAGTGTGTTGGGATGTGGCCGTTTTTTGATGATGTGTATGAATTCTAGGATATGGTGAATGTCTGTGTATTTTTATCCTGTTTCTTTTATATGATTGTAAGATGCTGAGTTGGTGTTTTGTTTGTGTTCCTCGACTCTTTGTTTAAAGCTGCGTCCTGTTTGCCCAATGTAGAATTTGTTACATTTGTCGCAGTTTAGTTTGTATACGCAGAATACGTTTGTAAAGTTCGGATAGTCATAAACTATTGTTAAAGTGATTAATTAAGATTCACCGAACGTAATGGACTTCAAGACAATATAATTATTATTACTTTTAATAATTTATTTTGTCAACGTTTCGACCATGATAACAGAAAATAACTTTTCATATGGTCATCATCAAGACACTAAGATTATATAAAACATGCAATAATTTAATTTGCACAAAAATATAAATAAATTATCGAACATTATCAAAAACATACGTAAATAAATGCTTCATACGTTATGAAAACGCTGTTAAAAATTATTCTATTAATTTTCCCATTAAACAGGTTTAACTATAGTTAAACTACGAAAGAATTAGAATTATTATAACAAATAACACAAATTTATTACACATGGCTTATATAATCTTAGTGTAAAAACTAATAAAATGTTATCTTTTATATAAGGGCTATAATAAACCCTTATTTTCTGACATCATGGTCGAAACGTTGTTAAAATAAATTATTTAAAATGTAAATTAGTTGGGTATTTATTTGTTTTTCTACGATTATATTATTTTTAGTTTTGTTTATAAACGTGTTAAAAATCCATTAAACTTGTTTTGTATAGATATATTGTCAACTCACCTAAAGTAACAGATAAATTGCTACAAGACCCTTAACTTTTCTCGCACAAAGAGGGCCAGGGTGAAGACACGTTATAAACATTCATTAGCAAAAAACGTCCCTGACAGTTTTAAATTGAAAGGAAGTGGACACAATGCCTGTTTTTACGACTGGTCACTCAGACCTTACAAAGTTTTGTTCTTCAGAGCTTCTGCAAGCAAACTATCTGTGCAAGTCTAACTTTAACAGAACCCTCTGCGTGACATTCAATATATTTCATATTCTAGTGTTTTACTTAACACTTTGCAGTAAGCAAATTTAAATTGAGAAATAAGATACATGGATTAGGTATAAAAAGAAAATATCTAAATAAATAGCTCCTGAAAATCCTTCTCTTTGAATAATTGTTTTGATTCTTTATGTTTATGGTTTTTCGGCATGGAGATGTCTAACCATAAATGGCACAAGCATTTCACAAACATTTGCTGAGACAGAATAAAACTTTTTACTGAGATTGCATTAATCTCACAATCTACAGGATTGTGGGGCGCTTATCTACACCACTGAGTCTATAAATATATATATATATATATATATATATATATATATATATATATATATATATATATATATATATATATAAATTTAGTCGCCAATGACTCAGTATTTATCTTCAACTAGTGAATTATTTGTCCAATGTACAATACAATTGATCCTATCGCTGTATTCACTCAAAGGTGGACAGCATTGACGGTCGCACGAAAAATTCGTACAGCGAAATATGCGTACGTGAGGAAACAATAGAAATTGGCGAGGTTTAGTAATAAATTTGACAAGGGAAAAAAGCGTACAAACCAGACTCCAGTTGTCAACTCACATCATCTCCTCTACACTATTTGCTAATAACTTTCAAGGTTTTGGATTTTCCCAGTCAAAGTGGGTCAAAAAAGGGTTTCCACTTTGTCAGTGGTCACTTTGCCCTTAACTGTCGAGGTGAGAGGTTCGATTTAATCGAAAGAGAGTTATCAAAAGAGGCTGAAACTTCGACTCCTATGCACGTGACACTAGACTTACACTTAGAAGGAAAGAGAAGAAACAGAAAATATATTTAAGTAGGACGAAAGAATTAAACAAACAAAAAAACATAGTGCACAAATACTTAGAATATGCAAACTAATGTAAGATATCTTTCCTACATAAAAACAAATGGATTAGACTAGACCCAAGTAATCAGACGGTAAGATCAAATAAATTAGTCAAGTTGTAATATTGATTAAATTTTTTTTAAATCTGCAAATGAAAAAAAATTAAAAATATTAAACAAAAAAACTACCGACTCTACAAACTGATTTAAAATAATAGCGCAACATATCTATATCATTTGGACACTCTAAAGCCTGTAAACGTGTGATGGAAATCAGGTATAATAGATAAAGTTTTAACCGATCTCGAGAAACTAAGCGACATCAATGTTTAGTTCAGAGTTAAACTCATTTATGTAGCTCAATGATTTTAAAAGATCTGTGTTCGCCTAAAAGTAGTTGTACGCATTTTTCGCCTCTCACTATGTTCAGGCGTCTTAGCTTACCCTCGCCATCTGACAAAACTTGATCCTGTACGCATCTTTCGCAATATTCCTGATGAACGCATATTCCGTTGTACGCATATTTCGTGTATTTACATTGAAGACCATATCACTGTATACACAGTGAAAATATAAGGTTCCGTAAATTACAAAAAAAAAACAAATTAAAAGACCTCCCGCTCTACCATAGGAGTGAGATTTATAACGCTTTCCCTGACACGGGAACTAGGGAAACCAATGTCTAGGTCAGGCATCCTCACTACGCGGCCCTCGGCACGATTTTTTGCGGCCCTTAGACGGTTAGGATTGAAGTCAAATTATTTTTTGTTGCTGTGTTATGAAAGACGTTGTTAAGATCGTGAATTTCATAAGATCAAATGAACTGAACCACAGAACTTTTCAAGAGTTTTTGAAAGAACTTATTTCGCAATACGGGGATGTGCTTTACCACACAGAAGTTAGATGGCTGAGTAAGGGTAAAGTTTTGGAACGTTTCTTCAGCATTCGACATGAGATTACTTTGTTTTTGGCTACAAAGAACAAAGAGTACCCTGAAGTTTATAATTTTAGTTGGTGGCTTAAAGTAGCGTTTCTTACTGACACAATGGTCATTATGAATGAGACGCTGACTAAATTGCAAGGAGACTATAATAACATTGTAACTAAGATGATGAGTATCGTATTTGCACATGAACAAAAACTCAATATGTGTATTGAAGAACTATCAAACAGTGATTATTCTAGCTTCCCTTCAGTTAAAACACTGTTTGATGATAATCCTGATGAAAGTAAAAATGTTTCCGATTTACTAAAACTGTTGAAAGACCTGAAGGAAGAAATGTCTCGGAGTTTTAGTGACTTCAGGAAGTATCAGGAACCATTTCGCTTGGTAGAAAATCCTGATGAAAGTCAAAATGTTTCCGATTTACTAAAACTGTTGAAAGACCTGAAGGAAGAAATGTCTCAGAGGTTTAGTGACTTCAGGAAGTATCAGGAACCATTTCGCTTGGTAGAAAATCCATGGGCAATGAAACCAGCTAATGTAGCTCATCTTTCTGTTTTTGGATATGAAGCTAGGGATTTGAAAAATGAATTAATCGATCTTCAGAACGATACGGAACTCAAAAGTATTTTTAAAGAAAAGATGAAGAATAAAGCTCACTATAAGTTTTGGAGGGTTGTTGAAAAGGACAAATTTCCTAACTTACTTGAATGTACTCAGAAAATATTGTGTGTTTTTTCAGTAAGCTGAAGTTTTTAAAAAAACAAGTACAGATCTAGGCTAACAAGTGAGAATGTTGAGAACATTTTAAGAATTTCAGTTTCTTCCCAACCTGCCAACATAGATGCCATATTAGAGGACTGTGAAAGATTTCGCCCATCAACTTCAAAGAATTAACTAAGTAAAAAAAAAGACATTTTCAAACTTTTTTATGCGCAAAACAGTTTATTTATGTTGGTAATGTAATAAACGTATGTTATAATCATATTGTTTGTCAGTTATTTAGTGCCTCTTGTACTTGCGGCCCTCAGGAAAATTTTATGCAAAATGTTTGCCTCTCAAAGTATTCCTAGTGAGGATCCCTAGTCTAGGTGCTCTCAAACAGAATAGTCAGTCTTTTGAATTTTGTAGTTCATCAAGTTCGGTGAAACTTAATTAATCACTTTAACATTAGTTTAGGACTGTCCTAACTTTAAATTTAGTAAATTTGTAAAATATTGTGAGGCAGAACGTTTTCGATCGCTCAGTCTTCACGATCTTCATCAGTCTTCTCCCGACAGATCACCACTGAGCGATCGAAAACGTTCTGTTTCAGTAAGTTTTTACAAATTTACAAAATTAAAGTTCGGATAGTCATAAACTAATGTAAAAGTGATTAATAAAGAATAGTCAGGTAGGGCTGCGACTGATAAAACACACATTTCCCTAGTGTATGGGATCCGCCTCTTAGATAAGGAGCAGTGTGTAAATAACAGATGCGAAATAACCCATCTGGCCACTTCGATCCAGATACGTACGAGGTTCTACGCCGTACTATCCAGATCCTGATACGAGTAGACTACCCCATATCATACCGATTGGGTGTAGGCCATAGATTAAGGTCTTTGGTAACTATATATTGATACCAGGTTAACGTGACTCCAAGCTCCCTTGTTTAAATTGACTACGGCCCCTTGAGTTAGGAGGTCACAAATTTGATCAATTCTTAGGTGTTTTCATACTGGAAGATAATTTCCTATAAAATTCTACAAACTCCTTGTATGACTGGTGGTTATTGTTGACACGGCAATGTACGATCTTCACGTAACACCTTAAGAAATGAATCTCGGACTTGTTTGAGAGGAAGAGACGGATGTACCCTCGAAGTTTAAATTTACTTCATGGCAAAAAAAACTTCACCAGCAACCTAAAGAACAAATGTGTTCCTCGAATTTTACTTATGTTACCAATTATGTGGCGGGAAATTGTTTTAAAACTAAACGTAATAAAGACTTATTTGACGTCTAAGATAACCAATATAAGTATCTTTCGTCTGACGACATCTATTAAAAATTAGACCTTTTTAATCCGACAAAATATTCTCTGTATTGTGATGAGGAGAGTATTTCTTCAACACGGTCAATCGTAAAATTGAGTTTCAAATTATTTACAAATAAGAGTGTAGATGTTTACAATAGTTTGTTTTTTACAAATTTTGTTCCGGTTAATTTTCATGTTCGATTTTGAAATAGCTGAAACCGAAAGTTTGAAATACGTAAATAATTTAAAAGTTACACACAGGAATACTTTGCTTACCATTTTCATTGAGTACTTAATCCCGACAATTTACTACTAATCTGAATTAATTTTAAAGGAAGGAAATTGTTGTGCTTGTATCAAATTCTCTTTAGATTTTGATCATATGATTTATTCGTATATATGTACAACCAAAAATTAATTATGTATATATAACCTAAAAAGAATATAGAGGCAATGCTTTTCATTAATATTGCAAATGCAATTTTTTAGTGAAATTAATTAGTTAACGAAAACGAATCACGAATAAAAACGTTAAAGATGTACCTTTCATGTCAGTTTGATGTTTAGATACAAACATTTATAGATAATTTAATTTATAAATGTTTACAAAAAACTTTATTTAAAATCTTATATTATTATTATTATTAAACAATGAAATTAATTAATTAATGAAAATAATTATTATCTGGTATTAAAAAAAATATACATCGACTTTGAATTAATTGTTTACATTATACCGAGAATATATTCATTTTCAGTTGTTACACACACACAGACACACACACAAACACAAACACACACACACACACACACACACATATATACATATTAGGGTATGCGTCTGTGAGTAAATACATTGTGTATTATATGCTAATATTTTCTATTTATAAATTTAGTATTTTTATTTTTATTTTGTTTAATTAAAAATAATAGTAGTCTGTTTTCAATATCCATGAAAGAATAAAACACTATAATTCAGAATAGGTTATGTTATTTCTGTTATATTGGCTAAAAAGTAAAGTCGAAGGTTAAAGCGGTAACGTTCGTAGAGCTAAACAGCTTCCCTGGGAATCGAAGAATCTAGTTGGCTTTGCACAGCATCCTAGCGGACGACATTTCTTACGTCGCAGTGAAAGAGTGTAGATGTGTTGTATTGTTCTCGTTATTTGATCAAATGAAATTAGTCGTATGTGGATAAATTTTCTATTTAGAATTAAATGTTTTGGTGTATAGAAGCTAATGTTCCTTTTTTCTTCGTTACATTACGAAAATGTATTGCAGATTATAACCGAAGGGAATTTCTGAAAACGCCATCATCCCCGCTCCACCACACCCCGTCATCTACACCGAAGTAAACATCTTTCATGGGAGAGGGTCGATATCGGCCCGGGGAACGGGAAAACAGGCAAACTGGAACTAATGGAATTAGAGAATATAGTCGCGAACACCGTTTATTTAAAAGCCAGGGAAGGTAAGTAAAATTTTACTATATTGTTAATTTGTGTTGTTAAAAGTAATGGTAATAGGCGTGAGAAATCAATAAATACATTTGGCCTACTAACAACTTAATGTTAACTATTGAGCCCAAACTTCCATCAACTTTTTTTTTTAAATTATTTTTAATATAAAAAATATAATTGTTTGAAGAAGCTAAATTTATGGTCAAAACAAATAGGACAGGCCTGAATCCTTGACTTGTGTCTAAAACATTTTGATTGTTGAAAATTTTGGTAAGTGAAATCAACTAATTTAAAGAATTATTTTGAAATTATCGGTGTCTTAGACATAGATATTGCCTAAAAAAGTTGTACCTGGTGATGTAAAATTGCCTCAGGAACAAGGTAAAAGTATTAAAACCAGGTGTTGACACTCAACAAATTTTAAAAGATTGTAAATAAACCTATTTGACCCTAGTTTCAACTCATATGAAACTTTTTAAAGTCAATGTTTTTTATTTAAATAGCACCATAATACAACACAGCTACAAAGTATCTAGTTATGATAGATTTGGTTTTAAAAAAATGATAATAGTTACCTAATGCTCATGTAAACAGTTCAAACATTAAACAGAAAATATTGTGTTCTTCCATGCAAAAATGTATACCAAAATAAAGATAACCTCTGGTTTTTCTTCAAAGTTTCATTTGTTTTCTTAAATAACCAAATCTATCATAACATGATACTCTGTATCTGTATAGTATTGCAGTAATAACAGTGATTTATGTTGTATAAATGTAATTTGTAAAAATTTTTGTCTTGAGAAGTGAAGTTATTTTTGTTTTGTTTCCAAATTTAAAAATTTTAAGGTATCAACAAGTTTTTATGTTCCTGAGGACCTTCTCACCACCAATTATAACCTTTTTGGCCTTATCGTTGATGTGTAGAATGTTGACAATTACCAAATATTCAACTGTCCTGTTTAATCTCAGTCTGGTTGTAGTCGTGGAAAATCCAGATTATTTGTTCTTTTAAATAAGAGTAAAAGAGTAGATATTCCTAATTAAAAAGTATATATTTAATAATTTTATAAGTAGGTCAGATAAATAAATGTGGGTCAGATCTACATTCTCTCAAACATTTCAGCACCAACTCCGTCTTATCTGTATTTAATTTAACAGACCGATATAGTTGTCATATTTTTGTTATAACTAATAAATTATTGGGACCTTTACATCACTTCATGTTGAATGTGATAGCATTCATTGAAAACGTAATTATCTTTTATGTAATTTTTAATTTAACGTAATAATCAGAATAATATATATCTTACTAAATTTTTGAGGATAATAGACACAATCTCCAGTTTTCTACTCCTAGAATTGAGTGTGATAAATCAAAGAGCTTTAAGCCCCTAAAAACATTATAAGAGCAATTTTTATTCTGTATTATGCAAATGCATCAAATGAAAAATTCTCTTTCCATGATTGATAAAAATAAATCCTCTTTCTGAACATCTAAGTTTAAATATTGACAGATCGATGTGTTAAGTCTAACCTACGCACAAAATTACCATTTATATCCAAATTCCTAAATGCTCAAAATAGTAAATCGATTGATATTTATATATCCACATCAATGTTAAATGACCTATTCTTAACGCACTACACCAATATGAAATTTATAAACATACCAAAATAAAATATATAATAAATGAACAAATCACATTGCTTTTTGACCACATTATCAAAAAATCTGTCATAAAAACCACTGCTGCCTAGCTCAACACTGTTTCCCAGTAACCAAACTAGACACTGATGATAGTATTATCTCTTTGTGATCAAAATTACCCAAGTACATTTTTCATAAATTCAGTTTTATTATAAGTTCGTCTCAAATGAAACGTTCAAATGAAAATGTAAAGGTTTTGGTTGTTATGGACAACAAAATCTATCAATTTATTATTTTTTTTAAAATAACTAAATCTGTTGTACTAGATACTTTTTAGGTATATTATATTATAGTCTAACTTGCTTCTCTGTTTCAAATAAAACTTCGAGTTTATGAAGTTTCATTAGTTTCACATGTTCCTAGCGATTTTATTTACCACAGGATAAAATATTCTATGGTCCCCAATAATCTAGTTTCTAGTTTAACCAAATAACTCATTAAATAAAATGAAGGTGTTCCCAGATGTCAATGTAAATTTTATTGGGCTGCTAGGGTTTCCTCAGGAACAGGAAAAATAATAAACTTGTCTTCTCGGTTTTTAAAAAAATAAAGTTGGACACAGTCTTCAAGGAAATATAACAAGCACTATTGCGTAGTTACAACAGAAAACACAGAATTATAAAAATATTCAATACTCATGATGTGTTTTAATGCCCTTCAATTTTGTCTTATTCATAAATATTCCTAAATTTTACATACTAAACAAGTGATTTGGAAGGTTCGGGAATTAAAGCTTATATTAATTATTAGGTTGGAAACCAATACACTTCACAAACATAATCCTTAATGAAATAATTCTCTAGAAATAATAACATTTTTTTAAATGATAGAATCTCGGAGAAACCTTACTGTAAAAAACACTTAACGGTTGCCTTTGTACTCCTTTCTTACCTCCACCACAGGTTTCTCTTAGTGTATAATTATTTCTTTGCAATAGTTAATTAGCCACTTTAAGCTGAATATCTGATATTCTCTGGTGTTAAACCCTTTCAGATTCCTGTGGTCTTTTTATCAGTTTTACCAATGATGTGAGTTTTTAGGGAAATTATTCTTTTGTCCCAGCTAATTCCTAAATATTCCCACCAAGCCTTAGACACTTGTTACAGCCCAAAGACTCATTCCAGTCTTAGAGCTATTAGTGAACCAAAGGTCACCCTTTTTAGGTCTAATTTCACCCATGCCTCTCTTTCATGTCCTGCTCCGAGATAAAGTGTTTTCACAATGGTAAATATTAAAATAGTTCACTTAATATCTCACATCACATTAGTTTATTAATAGGCAGTGTTTTATCTTAAAGTTCTCTCCAAAGCTCTTTCAGTGCATCTTCAAATAGTAGTTCATCTTATGTGTCACGAGCCCAGTCCCCATTTCATGCCTATTGCTTTTCTGCAATGTATTTTTCCTCCAGCTGTCCACACCACAGCAGCCTCCTAACCCGAAGAACCATCAGATATTAAGTACATTCCACATAGACTATCTCTTGTATTAGCAAACCATCCTCTTCAGTGTCTTCATTTATATCATTGGTGAAGATGAGTGCTGCATATTTATTTCCCTGGATACATTAGTGCCTTCTTCCTGCACCACGTCTTTATTACCTTGATTGCTTTTTAAAGCAGATTCCCAATACCCTTATTAAAAACCCCCATTACATCCAGATCTCAATGGCACCTAACTGTTTCGCTTCAAGAGAAGCCATCTCCTGTATGTACTGAGCTCTGACTAGTTGTGTCATATTATATACACAAGCAACTGGGGAATTACAGGTCCACCTCCACAAAGCCCCACATATGACAGTAAAGTACCTAAAATATTCAAGAGACACCTGGTGCCCATGAAACTCCTTACCTTGAGGGATACAAAATGTACATTGGCACAGATCGCTTGATACATTGAGATTAAGGTTGTAAACTCCCATTCAGTCCATCATCCTGATTGAGGGCCAAACTATGTTATACTAGATTACTTTATACCTATGTTAAAATATAGGTAGGTACTATCTGCTTATGATAGATTTGGCACAAAATATAAAATTGAACACAAAATAAACCATTTATGAAATGTTAAACACTTGACCTCCATTGCTAGATTAATGTGATTAAACAACAAGTATATAAAATGTTGTACTCTTAGGATATCAGTGACAACAGTCTGTACAATAGAGTACAATGCTATCGCGTCTTAACATATATCGCTTCATACTTATTCAATCATTTCCAAATTTCAGTGTTGCCATTAATCGGGTTATTTTTTTTTATAACAAATTCTGTCCTAACTAGATGCTTTGTAGCTACATTGTAATATACATGTATGGCAATGTAGTGAAAGAAACATTTACTCTATGCTGCTTTTTATAACCTAACAAGATTTATTTTATAATGCTGCATATCTTCTGCCTAGCTATTTTGTAAAGAAACCATGAGTTATTTAAGTTTCATGTGTGTTTTGAAGTGAGGTTGTAATTTCTAGAACTTCATTCCTGGAGTGTAAGTTCAAAGTTTAATTTTTTTCTGTGTTCCTATGGACTTTTTACGTCACCTGGTAAGTTTTTGGTAAATATTGCGTGCTGTTAACAAGGTTTTTGTTTCCTTTTTTTTCATAGAAAACATGCTATAGTTAAGTTAGGTCAGATTTAGTTATTTTACTGCATAATAAAAATTATTAATAACTGGGTATTCCTGGGAGCAATGACTACAGTCTTATCAATACTACCACCTAACCGTGAATCACAGGCAAATACGTACCCCGTTACAGGCACCCATAAGAATACTGTAGAGCACCGTTGGTAGATCGTGCTACACGGTTTTTACTAAGTAGTAAAATAACGACCTAATTTTAGCGTGTTTTCCATGAGAAAAAAAGATGACATTCATGTTCTACACATAAAAATTAGTATGTATAATGCAAATAAATAACCAAAAATCCTGTTTAACAGCATGCAAAATTTACCAACATTTTATTGTGTAGGCCTATTGTTGGTGTCTAAATGATAAAAAAATATTGAAATTATTTTGAGATAATATACTGACATTGTATTTAAAATGAAATTTTCAGGTTTTGTTAGCCGTCCCATCTTTGATTGGACCTGTTGATGACTTAGTTATATAATGCAAACATTATTTAGTTTATTAGAACTCATTTATCAAGATCTATTTTACTTTTGTATGTTTTGATTTGTTTTTAACAAAATACGTATTAAAGATTTTGGGATCAGAAAATTCCAAAATTCTTCGATTTTGATTTTTATATTTGTTGATTCCATCTTCACTTGAGCTACTAGTTTTCAATAAACACTTGTAAATATTTACAAACTTGCCTTTAGTAGCACTTACTTATATTTGATGAGGAAGGCCATTTCAGGAGATGCGTCCCATTGTCAACTCCGGTAACCAGATTTGATTTTTAAATTTACCCTGGATTTTTCATTCTTAGACCTTGTGACCAAAACTAGAAATGTAAGTACAGTATTTTAACTTGAGTTTTTTTTTATTTATGGACTACAGAGTATAAATGGTCAATCTCAAGACTGTGCTTATGCAGATTAGCCAAAAGCTCCAGTTATGTAATACTTTTCTTTCTTTTCCCAAGTGATTGACATTTGTTTATAGGGAACCTAACTGCCATTCCATTTGACATCACAGTTGTAAACACTGTTTAGCCTAATAAAGTTTTGTACCTATTTACAAACTAGGTCTGTAGGTGAAGCTTAAGTCGTTGATCTTTTATTTTTAGGAACCAAAATTATAATGTATAATAAATTAAAAGTACAGTAAAAGTTTATTAAATCATTTTAGTCTCTTTTTTTGTTTTGTTTTGTACTTTAAATTTTTAGAAAATGAAAGTCAGAATCAAACTCTAAACAATGAATAAGTGAGAAAGAAAACAGGTCCATCCCTATAAAATAATGTAGTAGTATATGAATAACAAATATAAGAGTAGTTGCTGATTTTCGTTCAAAGTAATTTGTATTCATCCCATATAATTTGGTTTTACAAGACCCTAGACTATTTTTTAAACAAAATTTTGTTGTCTCCAGGCAAAGTTGAGACTTACTGTCAGTAGAAATAATTACTTACCTGAAAAATTTTGTAAATATTTAAAAACATTTACCTATAAATGTATATGTACTATACAAAAGTTAGCCTCTTTTTTATTTTGAAAAAAGTTTACTATTATCTCAATGTAATAGTTAAAAAATTTTTTTTAATGATTTGATATTACAATGATTAGTTTGAATTTAGTTCTACTCTCTTTAAATGAAACTAAGAAATCTGGTAAATTATTTGAACTTGTTCACTTTTAAAAATATCAAGTTTCCTATATGCAGCATGTATTTTGTTTTGTATGAGGTTGGCAGTTTTATCATATGTGTCCCATCTTTAGCTCAGAAGCTTTGGAAATTTATTTTTCCAAGAGAGCAATAATTAGTATTACAAATTAAAGTGGAAATAAGTAATGTAATTAATTAATGTGTGTTATCTGTAAAATATAATGACTGGTTTACCTGATACAATTGACTATCATCCCATCTTTAATTAAGAGCATTATAAAATAAACTGACAAATTGGTTTTTATATTCTGTATGGGTTTCCAGATAGTCATCCCACATTGATGTATTTAGAGTTTGGAAGATGTTTAAGGTAGTACAGGGATTTATTATGATTTAATAAATAAACAAATTCTACTGAAGTAAAGTTAAGTACAAATGTTACTTAATTTGGGCTATATTTAAAAAAAAAAAAATATTCTGCAAAGGAATAATAAATTAAATAATAAATTCTAAATAGTGAGGGCCATAAATGCTACTATAACTTACAAAATCAACTTTCAATAAATATTGCAGTAACTACAAAAATTAAATGATAACAGCGGTGTGTAAAATAGCATCCAACATTCTAAACAAGATAAGACTTTTGTACTAAATTATATTTTACAATACTCGATTAGGCAGTTTTTAAAATATTGGAAAAACTTGAGTTACCTCTGTTTAACAAAATTTTTGACAATAAACCACAAATAAAAAATGGAAATGTGACATTGAAATAATACATTATTTATTACAAAAGCTGTTCTAGTTATCATAAACAACAATTGTAAAAACAGTAAATAAAGACTGTAATTTTACAAAGAATAAATACACAATGTAAATAGTCACCGTTTTATGAATTGATGAAGGAACTATATATACATTCTGAAGTATTTTTGAAAGAAAAACATCTTATTAAGAGTTCTTTAAAACAATAATATAACTAAATAAAACACATGAGCATACTATTTCCCAAGGTAATGAGCTTGTCCATGTCACTATCGAAATTGTGTGAATTTATGAAGTTGGGTAAACTGTTAGCCCTGGTAGAAAGCATATCTACCTTTACAAATTTATTTTACCAATATAAGTAAGCCGTAATTCTTTCACATCTCCCTGACAATTTCAAGACATAAACAATTTCTTACCATGGCCTACCTTGGCCATTAATGGCACTTGTCTTGATTAAAGTAACCAAATATATTTTTCTTTAAGGTTATAGTACCTCCTATAATTTTTTAATGTTTTTAAAACGTCAAACAGCCATCTGGCCCAAATAAAATTGATTTGACGATTTTTTGTATTTTAATAAATAAATTTTGTATTTTTTTCAATGAAGCATGAGAGGTATGTTGTGATTTAGCAGCCAGTTTTGTTCACCCCATAACTTGGGCCTTTTTGCTATACATTTTCTATAAACAATTTGAAATATCAGAAATAAAAATTTATTACCTGTAACCCCAGCTAGCATGAACCCTTGACAAACAATGCTTTGATGTCAACAAACACAATGAGCTTGGTTTTTGTAATAGAACTTCCTGCTCTATATTTTTATTTTAATCATATATATGATTCATTATCATTTTCACACATCTTCGAGTGGTAATAGTATTCCTTGAAAAATCCTGATTTTTTTACAAATTCTTAGTAATATTATAATGTCATTAAATCATGAAAAATAATAAGGAAACGGTTATAATATACATCTCTTAGTCGAATAGTTGCAAATTAATGTTTCATAGTTTCTAATCAAATTTTTCACTTCAAATGCTAGTAAAATATTTTTTGTAGAAACAAGATTGTAAAATGAAAATTCACTAATGTTTAAAATAAATAATACATTAGTAGTCACAGCGCAACTTGAAGGTGTTTCCCCCTATATCAAGAAAACAACTCTAGCGCACAATTGAGTTTTGGTCCTAATCACAGAGTGTAGAAGTTGTGGGGAAGCTCTTAGATTATATTTCTTAATAAGGTAGAGAAAAATCTCATCACAAATACCTCACAGAACACCATTAGTAATGGAAAGTTAATTGAAGGGCAATCTTAGTCGTTAGTTACAATTTTTAACTGTGAAATTTAGTAAAATGTGATTCAATAGTGTATCTCCCTTAGTTTTCATAATTTAAATTGGCATCTTAGGTTTGACAAACTTTGTTTAATGCCTAGTAAAATCTGAAAACTTGACTAACAAAACTTATCTTGAATAACTTCTTCAAAACCTAGCTCCAAGATTTTATTAGATTCAAATTAAATGTATTTTAAATAAATAACCTCTATGCAATCCTCTTCAGAGGAAATTACAAGACTTCCAAGTTGATTCTTCTGTAAGTTCCTCTGAAAATGTTTGCTTTGCAATCAAAATGTACATCAGGAGATAAATAAAACGTTTTTGTTGTTTAAGAGGTTATATTTATTTTTAAATAAAAAGTACACCACAGTTACTCCAAGTTATTATTGGAAATTAAAGTGTTATAAAATTTTTCCTAAAAGATATGATTTAAAAAAAATGATGTATAGATATAGTTATACCATCATAGGAGAAAATGCTTACAATCAATAAACTGTTTAGAACAAAATTTTTGTTAATACTGGACTTTTCATGAACTCCACCCGATTTTAATGAAAACTGAAACAGTTAATGAAATGGTAAAGAATAGATATATACATATTTTAATGACAATGATATTGAAAATGAATTGCATTACATTATGAATTAACAACTGAAGTCCTCATTCACTTATATTAAGATAAATATGAGTCTGACAGAAGAATGAGTTGAAACAAAGATCTTAATATTAAATGAAATTTCTGTACCTTAATTACATCACATATTTTGTAGAAAATTATTCCAACAGTAGAGAAGCATTATGATTTCTGCGATAAATAGAAAAAAATGTGTCTTGAGTAGATTGATCGCAGATAACAAATTTTGCTTGTTGTAGTACATAACTTTCATATTTTGTGTGTATAAGTGTGTGTATGTTCATTACACTTAACAATACTATTTTCTTGCATTTGGTGTAGATTTGGTGTTGTTGTCAACTTAATTATATCACATACTTTATAGAAAATTATTCCAACAGTAGAGAAGCATTACGATTTCTGCGATAAATAGAAAAAAAATGTGTCTTGAGTAGATTGATCGCAGATAACAAATTTTGCTTGTTGTAGTACATAACTTTCATATTTTGTGTGTATAAGTGTGTGTATGTTCATTACACTTAACAATACTGTTTTTTATGCATTCGATGTAGATTTGGTGTTGTTGTCAAGTTCAGTAAATAGTAATTGTTATTCATGATCCTTCATTTGTCCAACCTTGAGAAAGAATGCTGAATTCATTTTCTTATGGTAGGGAGGTAATGATGGCATTTAAAACCATTGTAAGGAATAAGGGCGTGGAAAGTTTGACACTAACAAGGGCCAATTATAGGTAATTATAATATCCTTTTACCTCTGAATTTGGCAGGCAGTGGCCAGTGGGTAGTTTTAATAATAGATTGTAACTAACTAACCCGTTCAGATATTTTACAGATAAACCTATAAAGTAAAGGGGCTTTAGAGGTACAAATTCAGTTTCTAACTGACTTTTGTACTTCAAATGTTTATCTTGGCAAAAATCAGATTGTAATAATGAAAAAATGCCTTAATTTGTAAAATAAATTATACTGCTCTTCCATTTTGTAGTCCATTACGTTCGGTGAAACTTAATTAAATGTTAAAGTGATAAATTATACTACGTTGATACTTGTAGTGCATATGAAGTGTTCTGAAACCTCAGATTTAAAGAAGTAGGCCTATATAATATCAAGAGCACAGTGGTACAATATATTACAATGAAAGTATTGGAAAGAAACCCAATACCACAAAAATAACAAATAAAACAAGTTACTTAAGATTAAACTCTTAAGTCCATTTCGATGACCATGTCATCTAATGACCATGCCCTCTGATGATGATTATATGGTCACCGAAATGTACATAAGGGTTTAATCTTAAGTAACTTGTTTTATTTGTTATTTTTTATTATTTTCGTGCTATTGGGGTTCTTTCCAATATTTTCATTGTAAGTAGGCTACCTACTTGAATGTAGACTTTTGTAAATAGTTTACACTAAGCAAATAATTTTTATTGGAATTTACAGGAATATAAAAACGTTTATAAAAATGATTTTCCGTTTCCATTCTTCTTGGAATATTAAGTCTACTAATAGTACTGTTAAAGTACTAGCACAAGAGTACTTTAGTAGACCGGTAGATCGAAGAAAATAGTGTGTCTTTAATGACATTTACTGGATTATAAAATTTTATTAGGGAAGTGTTGACTTGAATATTTTGTATGTTCGGATGTGAACATCTTTATGAAATCACGGGAAACTTGTCACTAGTTCTTGAAGATAAATAATGGTATCAAAACTCCGCTGTAAGTTTGAAGAATAATTTTGAAGATGTTTATTTTGGTTTTTTTAGCAGCTGGATAGTTTGGGTTTGCAATGTTAGTAGAATGTGCAGTTTCCAGCTTTTAAGCTTCTAATTAAACTACTATAAATTGAAAAAACAAAATATCAAGATTTGGAGAAATAGAGCATTGCTTGTTTGTGCCAGAGAAGTTTATTGAATACAAAAGGTTTATGTGAGGTATTAGATTATTAATACATTTGTTGAACACATGTCTATATTTTGTAACACACGAAATACATAGTAGAGATTAAATTTCTCAACCTAATGGTTTTCCTCAAGCAGTTATTGAAATAAAGGGTTCTATACATTATTTATGATTACTTGCTAAGGTCAGAGGGCGTTGATCCTCACAGAACTTCGTGTTTCTCAGACTGTTGTATTAGATCGCTACATATAAGACAGATTAAAACAGAGTTGGCAGGTGAGTCAAACTCCCCAAAAAAGTTTTAAACTACATATTAGCTCTTGAATTTTGTAGTCCATTTCGTTTGGTGAATCTTAATTAATCACTTAAACAATAGTTTATGACTATCCGAACTTTAAATTTTGTACATATTAACATTATACATGTAAAATAATATGTCATTTCCACTGTTTGCGTTCAGCCCTGATTTCAGTCTACTTATTAATTAGTAGAATATGTTTACAAACCCATATTAATCAATATAATAGCATAATTTAATCATTAATAAATACACCCACCCGCAATGTAATAAATAGGTTACTATTTACTAGGAATACACTCAAAACCTCTGTGGTTGAATATACTCAAAAACCTCTTAACCACAACTTTTTTATTTTATCCATATGTACATTTCTGTTACTAAGTAACCATCCTCAGAGGGGTAACATACAAGGACAGTCTTTGTATGTTATCCCTCTGAGGATGGTTACTTGGTAGTTGAAATGCAAATAAGGGTAAAATAAAGAAGTGCTGTAGTTAAGAGGTTTTTGAGTATTTATTATTAATAAATTGGTGTTTTGTATTGTAAATACAACCTTTATTTACATTTCTTTTATAAATGCATTCATTTCATTTAAATTTTCTGAACGTAATGGTCTATAAGATTACCTATGTAAAAAAATTTGAGGTGTAAATTTAGTTTTAAATTATGATAAATTGTATACTTAAATTTTAACTAAATGAGAATTTATTTTAATATTTTTCAACCTGTTCTCCACCCCCTCCCTCCCTGACTTGCCTTTACACTCCCCAAGGAACTTGACTGGCGCGCCCCTTAAGTTTAGGAACCTATGATCTAAAGAATCAAAATCTTAGTTGAGTTTTTTTATCAGACTACTAGGAAATTGTTCTAAATTGAATGCTACTAATATTCGTGATGCCATATTTTGTTTTGTTATATGAAACTATCATTGTAAGTATTCAGATAAAATTTTCTGCTTTGAGAAACTGTTGGTTTAGTATAATTTTGTGCGCCTATACATAAAGCTATAACACAATACATTATATGGAATACAAGACTATGATGAGGCATCAATGTAAACACTGAACAAAGTTATTTTTATTGAGCAATTAAAACCTTTCAAATGACTAGATTGAATATAATCGTGTCGGAAGGTAGTTGAAGTGTTTCCTTGTTAGGACCCTCTAACAGTAACGTGATAACACTTTAACAGGTCTGAAAATTTATATCCAAGAACAGATTTTATGAAATCACAATAAAATCAAATGTTTATGCGTTATTGACCACAGCTATTTGTGTTATTCCTTTTTCCTAAAGAAAAGTACACTTTGAATTTGTCACAAATTTTTACTGAAATTCTTTCCTATTTTCCTTAAACTAGGTTATCTATTTAAAGCATTGTCACACATTTAGTCTACAGTAATCCCATTATGAAGAATATAATTGTGTCTAAACACAGTAAACATATTTGTGTTGTCATATGTTAATTCATCCTCAAGTTCAGATTTATCACCTTCACATAATCAAGGATAAAATAATTGTGTGAAAAGGCTTAATGATTTGAAATAATACTTGTACTGGCCCCTTGTTAGTTAATTCATGTACAAGGTTAGATTTTATCATTTTGATTTTACTAAATTAAATATTAGACACAGGCTGTACTGAAATGAGAATATACACAGGTTAGATTATATAAGAGGCATTTTAAAAGAGGTAGGTGTTGTATATTTAATAATGTATGTGTATGGTACAAACACAGACATTAGCATGTCCTATTAAGAAAAGAATTTTCCTTGTATGTATTTGGTTGTGGTCTGATTTTTTTTTTAATTCAAATTTTATATCACCTACACGCTTGAGGAGAATGTGATCATCTTTAAAAGCAAATACTGTTTTTTTTTAATATGAATGTACAGAATAATAAAAATGGTTCCTCAGTGAAAACCAACTTGTAAGTATTTATGCTTTAAAATTTTTGAAAACTGTTTAAAATAATAATCATACGTATGCATATTAGATGTGTGTATTTTTTCTGTTGTAATTAAAATCATCTGTTTACTAATATTTTTATTTACTGCCTGTTAATAACTAATCAATTTTTTTAGGTTAATGACAGATCACAGACCAATGCATGTTTTTACAATACTCTACGTTTAGAATTTCTTTCCAAAATTCCTTTTCAAGAGCTAAACTTTGTTGATCTAATATTTAACCATAGCTTACAATTTATAAAATTCATAACACTATATATATATATAACATAATAAAAACCAAACAATATAAAACTCTTAATAAATATTCACATTTACAAGTCAAATGTTTATCATAATGAAAAAAAGTTTAAAAAATTTTTTTAATTATTTTTGATTGTGATACAAATTTGACTTGTAAATGTGAATATTTATTAAGAGTTTTGAATTGTTTGGTTTTTATTATGTTTAATGTATTCTTTTGAATTTTATAAATTGTAAGCTATGGTTAAATATTCACTTAATAAAATTGAGCTCTTGAAAAGGCATTTCGGAAAAAAATTCGAAACAGAGTATTTGTAAAAACATGAATTGGTCTGTGATCTGTCATTAACCTAAAAAATCATTTGTTTAGTTGAATTAATTTTTAAAACTAGTTTTTAAAAAATATCTTTATCAAGAGATATTTTGTGATGTGAGATGAAGATTATACAGAGGCACATCATAGATTAGGAGCAAATTAGAACTTCCAGATGTTTTTTTGTCACATTATTTACATCTTTAGTTTGTTCTTGCAGAAAAATATTTTAAAGCATTTAAATAAACGTACATTTTGTTTAAGTTTTTTTTTTAATTGATAAACCTTCCAAGTGATTAGGCATTGAGGCTCGTTAGTTTTCAATAAATCTAAATATCAGAAGTGATTTAATGTCACTGGAACCGCACATCGTACAGTTGTGCCGATTGATACAGTTTGTGTAAAATTCCTTTGTCTGTGAATATTACCATTTAGTGTATTTTCATAATGTATCACTGTTATTAGGATCTTCACAGAGTATAAGATGTTCACTAGAACAAGGTGTGACAGTTTGGGTTATATAAAATAACAGTGATGTTGAATCTAGAGTAAAAGGCATATGCCTAATGATCATGGGTTACAGTCTAAAACTGAACTGTATGAAGAGAACTGACATATACCTGTCAATGGGCAACTGTATATGTTAATAGAGGTCCAACCAGCAACTATGTATGTTAGTAGAGCTGCTATTCTGTATTCAACTAGCAGCTACTAGAGAACTCTGTATGTCCAACTGAAATATATTGAAAATAAGGGTAGGGTGTGTTACTAGAAATATCAAATATTCAAAAATACCTACATAAATCTTTTTATTGCTGAAATAATAATAGAAATCTTGGAAAAAACGTCTTTTTGGGATAAATTTTAACAAACGCAATAGTATGGAGAGAGACAATTACATGATGAAATAAATGCTTTAATTGGGTTTAATTATATGGAGGGGTCATTCTGTAACAACATTCTGCATTGCAACAGAAATTGGCATTTTTAACGAATTTATAAAAGGGAAAGAAGCAAGAGCTATATAACTGAAAAAATTCTTCTAGTGATGTAACAACACTTTCATAAATGTTTTGTTGTAAATTGTAAGAACTGTATTGTAATACTTCAACACGTAATTTAGCAATATTATCTTGTTCATTACAAATATTAAAGTAAATATTTCATTGGAAATATCAGTTTATAATTGCAAATATGCTCATAGACTATATTTTACTCTAATTATATTTTTGCAAATATGATTAATGAATTGAAGCATCGTAGATTAAAATAACAGACAATTGCATTAGCTCTTAGGCACTCCTAGAATTGAAATGACACCTTTTTTTACTTCTGTTGAACAAATGAATTAGTTCCTATTGAAATAAATTTTAAAATAGTCAATATTTCAGTTGGAAATATGAGTTTTATAATTGCAAATAGACTCATAAACTTTATTTTACTCTAGATTTATATTTTTTCAAATTTCATTAACTAATTGGAGCATCATGGATAAAATAATAGACGATTGCATTAGCCAAGAGCTACCCCCCCCCCAAGTATTACAGATTTTGAATAGAAATAATTCAATTTAAGAAATGGATCTCACAGATACATTGTGATCACTCCTAAGAGTACAACTGAAGGAGTTTTAAGAGAGAGTGGTCAAATGTTCTTTTCTTTTAGGATTAAACCTGGTAACCAAGATCTAATGGCAACTACATTTTGTTTTTTCAAACAAAATATGTTTTTAATTCATTTGTTCAACGGGAGTAACAAAAGTATCAATTTAACTCTATGAAATAAAATTTGTGAGCAGGCCTGTTTTGATCTGTGAGATCCTCCATATGTAGCATAATAATATTGTTTCCTTTGATACGAAGGAAACAATTCAAGAAACAGTTTTGACTAAAAATATAAGGGAACTTATCCTTTTAGTTGCATGATACATATAATTCCCGACAAAATGAATGTGACCAAGGTTTTAATCACATTGAATAATGTAGATTCAGGAACTAGGAGAATAGGTGAAATAAGGCATCCATACCCCTGGGCACTAAGTGAAAATACACATAAGTTGATATATTATACCCGTAAAAACTAAGATAGTGTTAATCCTGCTCAAAGTCATATTAGCTGTTCAGACAGTGTGCTCTTTAATTTATAATTATTTGAAATCTTTTTTTGTACTTGTATTTGTTGACTGTTTTTTATACATAACTATATGTTTTGTTAATATTATACTTCTTAAGGTTTTGTTATATACAGGTCTGGCACATTGTGGAGGTGATTTACATTTATTTTCATAATAGTGTGTGTGTGCGTGTGCATGTGTGTGCGTGCACATGTGTATTTATATATGTTCATTTATACACACACACACACACACACACACACACACACACACACACACATATATATATATATATATATATATATATATATATATATATCACAATATATATTCTTGTGTATTAAGAAAGAACTAAGTCAAAATACAAATACAAGAATTATAATTGAATTTACAATTCAAAGCTTTTCGTTGACTAACAGTACCAACATCATCAGGAATATTAAACATAAACCAACGAAAAGCTTTGAATTGTAAATTCAATTATAATTCTTGTATTTATATTTTGACTTAGTTCTTTATATATATATATATATATATATATATATATATATATATATATATATATATATAATTGTATACAATTTCAATTCTATTTCATATGTCTACCTACCTATTACGGCTTTTAATTTTTCAATGTTGTTTCTTAGTCTTGACTATTATGGTTTTTTGTTAAATGAAACTTATGACTGATGGCTGACTTATGAGTCAAACGCTTTTATTTAATAATAATCTCTGTGAATGTAAACATGATTAATGTTATTTTTTAAAATTTTGACAATTGCTTGATGTTTTTTTAGTTGATTTTTCTATTGTAAAACTCTTAATTTTTTAAAAGTAGTAATTGTTATAGCCAGTCATAAACTTCCATTGTTTAAAAAAAGTAATACAAAAATAGGGATAAACTTCAGAAAAAAATTAATTTAATTTTATTCAAATTTTTATCTAATAGAAAATGTAATAGATGTTGATGTATGTTTTTTCCTTTTAAATTTAGAGAAAGTACTTCTTTTTCATTTCAGAAGCATATCAGAAATATTTTTTCCATTTGTGATTCTAAATGATATATCAATAAAAATATTTTACAGTAAACAATTTTTTTAAAGAAATATTACCATAATTGATACATGTGTATTTTTCTTGAAGAAAGATATCTGTATAGTTTTGTAATGGCTAATGGTACTATTAATACTTTTTTTATTGTTTGTATGAGCAAAAACTTTAAATTTCCTAACCTACTTTCTTGTTCGATATATCTTCATCAAACCTTACCTCAAAAACCCCTGCCTTATGAAAACAGAAATTTTAGGTTCTATAGCTGTCTGTTTTGAATTTGTATTATTTATAAAGTTTAAACTAACTCAAATTGCATGTTAAGTTTAATTTAATTATGTTACTTGTAATAACGTCTATGAATGTTCAGCCACAAGTAGCTTTTTCTAAATTTTAAATTTGACGTCAAGTTTGACATATGGTTATAAATATCTAAGCAAATGACACAGTAATCTTCTTGATAGTTTTTATTTGTGTTTAGATGCTGTTATATTTGACTGAAAATAATTAATTGTGAACTTGTCAAGTAGTGATTTGTGTGCTTTGAGTTGCAGGTGGTGCAGATAGTAACAAAGGAAAGAGTAAGAAGTGGAAGAAAATTTTACAGTTTCCTCACATATCACAGTGTATAGACCAAAAAAATAAAATAGGTAAGTGTAAAATTATGTAGATAAGAAAGATATCCTAGATTTTTATGTTACAATTTGCAGCTATTGAAGAAAATATTTTCCTCGGATGTATTGATAAAAATATTAACCAGTAATAAAAATTAAAACTAACTGGTCCCTAAACTTCTTTGACCTCACCAAAACAAAAAGCCGAAAACAAAAACACAACTTCAACATATACAGGATACCAACAACAACAGACACACTCATCCACAATACCTCGTACACAAATACGCCGCCTTTAGATCCATCCTCCACAAACCCAAAGTACCAATGACCACAGAAAACATAAACAAAGAATTAGACACCATTAAACACTTAGCATACACAGATGGATACAGAACACCTCGATAATAGATAAAATATGGTACAATATACACAAAAATACCAAAAACAACACCGCAGGGAGGGAAAACAAATTTATCACAATACCATACATAAACAGAACATCAGATAAAGTACCTCACAAATTCCAAAAAACAGGATACAAAATAGCATTTAAAACTAATAACAAACAGCAAAACAAAATAGAACACGACACTAACAACAAAGATAAACTTCAAGCACCAGACATAAACAAGTTACACTGTACAGGCTGCAACAAATTCTACATAGTGCAAACTGGTCGCAACTTCCAACAAAGATTCAAAGAGCACATACAATCAATGAAACATAATAGGGACTCAGCATTCGCCAATCACCTAGATGATACAGGGCACACATGCACAGGCATTAACCATAACCTAGACATCTTAAACATCAACACAAAAGAACCACATCTCAACATATTAGTACAGTATGAAATTTACAAAAACACAAAATACAAGCATAATGAATGAACAGACCCAATACAAATCAAATATACACTTGACACTATTGAAAACCTGCCTTTAAGACCGTTATCGCTTAACCCAAGAACAACTCCAAGCGGTACATTCAGACGCTGAAAGTTCGGATAGTCGTAAATTTATGTAAAGATATTAATTAAGTTTCACCGAACGTAATGGACTACAAAATCCAAGTGAATAAAAATATAATAATATATAAAACTTTTAACATTTGTTGATTCCATCTTCGCGTGAGCTACAAGTAATCACTTACAACTTTTTTAAAAAATGTTTTAACTTGCCTATAGTAGCACTTACTTTTTTTGTGTTGAGGACGGCCGTTTCGGGAGATGTGTCCCTTTGTCAACTCAGACCGTAACTGGCTTCATGCCCCAGTTTTTACATAGGCCAGACAGGGAGGTCATTTCACACACGCTACCAAGAACATATAAAAGCACTAAAAAACAATAACTACCAATCAAACTTCGCCGATCATCTCAACTCCACAAAACACGACTACACAGACATAACATCTAACTTACAAATTCTTCATAAACAACACAGAAATAACCAACGCTACACAACCGAACAATACGAAATATATAGGCACTTCAAACTACACCCTACACACATACTCAATACACAATTGCATTACAACTCACACGCACTTTTTGACATCATAACTCCTAATACACACAAAATACACCCACACCACCAAAATATCCCACCGCCACCCTAACCTACGTAAACCTTGAGATCAGTTACGGTCTGAGTTGACAAAGGGACACATCTCCCGAAACGGCCGTCCTCAACACAAAAAAAGTAAGTGCTACTATAGGCAAGTTGAAACATTTTTTAAAAAAGTTGTAAGTGATAAAACTTTTGCTAGCTATGAATCTTCTGTAGTATCTATCAGATCTGAAGTATTACTCATCAGAGAGAGAATATGTTTACACTTCCATTCTATATACAAAATACTTATAAACTCATAAATCATTCATATGTGACATGTTTATAAATGTCATCTTGGTGCAAAAACACTTTACTTGCCAGTCAGCTTATTATGTGGGTAGCCGGAACATGAAATTATGATTTTTTGTTTGTTTATTGTTTACACACAAAACACAAAAAATATTTAGACAGTGTTGCACAGAAAAGAAAATAAACTTACCTCAAAAACAATGTTGGGCCAATTGGCCCTACGAGTTTTTTACTATCATTACGTTATAAAATAAACCATGTCGGGCCAATCGACATGTGTTTTTATACGTATTATGATAAGAAACTTATTTTCATACTTAGATATGATAGAGGAACAAAAAATAAGTACACATTATTTTAAAATAAGCTTAAAATATTTTGGCAATCCTCCGGGAAAACACCGATATTGTGCCCGGCGGCTGAAGTGTCAATAAAAGAATGATAATGTGCTAAGTAACAAATAAGATATTAGTATTATTGTAAATGATAAATGTAAGCTTTATGCCTGATCTTTGTAATCAGACCCATCAGGAATGTTACAGGATCTCAGATAAACCAACTTTTACATAAACTGCAGCAAATATATAAGTAATTATATTTTCCTAGGTTATCAATACATGCTCATTACACTCAATTTAATAATCTACAATGTCTCTTTATTTAAATTAGAGGATAATTAAATAGAGTTCAACAGCGGATGGTCTGTAGGACCTCTTATACACTAGGTTTAGATGTTTTATTACTTTTATGTTTTAATAAAATTAGTTTTGTCATCTTTTTCTAAGCTGATCTACATACATGACTTAATCAATTATTTGTATTTTTCTCTGAACAGATTCGCTTTATTCTCATTTAGCATTGACGAGGTGAACCCAACAACAGTTGAAGAGCGAGACTGTTCAACTGTTGTTGGGTTCACCTCGTCAATGCTAGATGAGATTCTAGCGAAACGTTGAAACTGCGATTTTATGCACTTCAGAATGAACGGATGTACTCCATATGTTTCAGGAGGTATCTACCATACTGCACAAGCTTATACCTCTCACCAAAATAATGAAAAAAGTTCATATAAACAGGGGTCTGGAACTATTTATTAGGAATATACTGTGGTTGAATTTAATAATAAATACACAAAAACCTCTTAACCACAAACTTTCTTTATTTTACCCTTATGTACATTTCAGTTACCAAGTAACCATCCTCAGAGGGATAACATACAAAGACTGATTAACGCTACTAAAATAACTTATTTATAATTTACGGAACTACTTACCCCCACTCTGACTACCGTAGCCCCACCTCTTAACCAAGGCGTGGCCATGCCCATCGAGTGAAAACAAGATATCCAACGTCAACTTCCTAAAATATAAATTAATAATACAATGAATTCTAAATTAAAATTTTTGAAAAATAACCAACACAAAGTTTAATATAAAAATCATAATCCTACTTAACAAGTGAATATAAAATTGAATGAGGAATAGGACCTCTATCAGAATTTAATAAACTCTCAGGTTTATGTTTATTAATGTATAAACTTCTGAAACTATTTAACAATTTATTAGACCTAACATTCTTAATTAACTTAACATTATTAACATCTAGATTGTGATTGGTCTGTAAAATATGGGCAGCAATACTAGACTTATCAAATCTTTGGTATTTAATATCCCTAATATATCTCTTGCCAGCATAGTGATTAAATTACTTCAACTACTTTAATTTATTATTTCCTACTTATTGTGTTTGTATTAAATAAGTAGTTAGAGAAGATAGTTTTTATGTATAAAAACTGTTCGAACGATATTCTTGAATTAATAAATTGAAGAATTTTAAATTTCATCAGCTAAAAACTTTTACGAGACTTTATTAGATATAGTAATGTTTAAAATTTCGCAACTACAGCTTCCAAAATTCCTGTGTTGAATATATTTTTTCACAGATAGATGCTTCTATTTGTAAACTGCTTCATCTTTACCAAGGAAGACCACAAAATTATGTTATTCGGAGTCTTTCTGTTTAGGTAGTATTTATAAAACTTTACAAAAAAGTTGGGAACAAAGCATACATACTCTCTAAACTTTAACGGTTTTGGTTTTAAAAAGTAGGTAGGTAGTAAATATACATGGCAATGGTATAGAGAATTATTTTAATTTTACTCAGTGAGTTATCTTAACTATTTCTCATGATGTTCACCAGCTATGTACTAAAGATATGTTATTGTTGCATTCGTCATTGATAATGTCAAACCACAAAGTGAGGAATTTTTATTAGATTTTCCTGGAAACCTCAGAGTACAGAACTGTGATAAGTGGGCTATAACTGCATTATATATCTGTAAACATACTACCATAAGGAAATAATGGGCTAATATTATAATAAAATCTTAATTTTATTACGAATGTACAATTCTGTAGACAAATTAGTGTTTCTAAATGCCGCCATTCATATTCAGAAGTTTAAAACTCTCAATTCGGAATGTTCGGAAAAAATAAATATCCACAAAAAGACCGTTTTTAAAATTAAAATTTGTGTGGTGTTTGTATCACTCAAACAGGATAAACGTATATTTTCCTGCTGGAAATTGACTTCTACATGCTAAACCTTAGCTATGCAGTTTATCATTTACATGATTGCAAGTTATATATTTAATTTTATCTAAAGGAGGCTGACGTAATCTATACTCAGCATTGCTGGTGATTGCACTTTATATCTATTCAACTTAACATACTCGCAATAGCTCACACATCAGAACAAAGAAAAACCCGGTATCAATAGAGGCGACTGAAAGAGGGTCATTACTCTTGAATTGTCAAAGTCAGTAAATGTTATCAAGTTGAACAGTTGACTGAACAATTTGTTTTCCCACATCCTCATTACCTACTATGAAAAAAAAGAAAGCTCACAGTCAAAGGTCCAACTTTGAAACATTTACTGTTTTAGGTGATGCCTAATGGTGGCTACCCTAGGATCTAATGACTCGACTAGTGTCAAAACAATTTTGTTTTAATACGATCTGCTGACAGTCAGTGTTATTTTATCCTGTGTGCTCATAAGCTTTGTGTGACACACTCAAGTTGTCCTAGCTGGATCAATACTTTTGTTCAGATATTTTTGGCTGTCAATCTTTGATATTAATGTATTCAGAGCTCTTGTTGTCTCTGTGACCTGTGTTTTTACTCTGTCTAATGAAAATGAGAGCTCGAAAGTCAATTAGCAAATATACCAAGTAAGATTTTTGTTGAAGTATATTTAAGTGTGTGTGTGTTTGTTTGTGTGTGTATATATAAATTAATAAATAATTTTTATATATACACACACATATAAGGTTGAAAATACGAGGCGTGTTTTTAAAGTAAGGGCCGTTTAAAAATTTTAAAAAAATCAAAAGGAAATTTTATTTATTTCATCTTTTTAATTTTATTTTAGGAATCTACATACTTTTATCTATTTTTCTACATAGTTTCCAAGTTTTTGTAAAAACTTATCTTATCGCACAACTAAATTTTGGAAACCTTCTTAATAAAAACTTGCCGCCTGCTGTGATAACCAAGAATTCACGGCTGTTTTCAATTCGTCGTCATTGTCATAACGGCTGCCGCCCAAGTGATGTTTCAGATGACGGAAGAGATGAAAGTCGCTCGGCGCAAGGTCAGGGCTGTAGGGTGGGTGGTCCAAAACTTTCCAGCC
The DNA here is from genome assembly GCA_036971475.1 of Prosapia bicincta. Classification (NCBI taxonomy): domain Eukaryota; kingdom Metazoa; phylum Arthropoda; class Insecta; order Hemiptera; family Cercopidae; genus Prosapia; species Prosapia bicincta. Next base: position 364,647,359 of record JBAIZL010000002.1, on the reverse strand, counting down.
AAAAGAGTCCAATACAGCTTGGGTCTGAGTGGCAATGTGAGGCCTTGCATTATCGTGCAGAAACAAAATTTCTTTTGTGAGCATGCCACGTCTCTTGTTTCAAATTGCTCTGCACAACTTCCTCAGGGTTTGGCAGTAGGCTTCTGCATTTATTGTCGTTCCTCGTTCCATAAAGTCGACCAGCAAAACACCATGCCTATCCCAAAACACGGACGTCATGATCTTCCGCTGTGTCAAAGTCTGTTTGGCTTTGACCTTTACGTGTATCTCCATTCCATGCTTTGTTGTTTCGATTCGGGAGTGAAATGCGAAACCCACATTTTGTCTCCAGTTACGATCCGACTCAGCATGTCGTCACCATTTTCGTCATAACGTGTCTGAAAATTCAAGCAACTCTCTAGTCTTTTGTGCTTGTGCTCCTCCGTTAGTTTAGGGACCCAACACGAGCTTAGTTTCTTCAAGTTAAATTTTTCATGAACAATTTTGTAAATCACAGACCTCGAAACTTCGGGAAATTCGTGTGAGAGAGTAGTGATTGTGAAGCGTCGGTTGTCACGAATTTTCGCTTCAACTGAAGCCAGCAAATCGTCTGACATTAGAGATGGACGACCAGATTGCGTTTCATCGTGGACATTGTTGCGGCTATTTTTGAAGTCTCAAACCCGCTTACGCACTTTTCCTTCACACATGGCATTAGCACCGTAAACTTCAGAAATCTGTCGGTGAATTTCTGCAGCAGACATGTTTCTTGCCGACAAAAACCGTATCACCGAACGAACGTCGCAAGGGGCGGGCGATTCGATAACTTTGAACATTTTGCAAGCACAGGTTAGCTACACAGCTGTAAGCATGCCAAGGCATGCTGGGACACGACGCAAGCGCTCGTTGCGGCTTGCACGCAAACTATGAGGGAATATAAACAAACGGCCCTTAGTTTAAAAATAAGCCTCGTAAGAGCACGCAATTAATAGTTCTTGAAAGTCGACTCGCAAAAATACCAAATAACATTCTATTTAAGTGCATTAAGGTGTAAGTGATAAATATTTGAAATAGCAAAATGATTTTACTTTTAGCAATTACTGTTTACATGCAATTTCAGAGAACTAATAATAATAAGTGTTTGTTTTTCAGTTGATCAATATTTTCATATATTACACTATTGTAAAATTTACCAATGTCTCTGTCAAATTTACCAATATTTAATTTATTTAGATGTGAGGTATGCCTATGTCGTGGATCAACAGCCGATTGGACGACTACTTTTTCGCCAGTTCTGTGAAGAAGCTCGTCCAGAATATCACCGCTACAATATATTTCTCGACTCTATTGTAAGTTTTATTATTTGCACATTATTTATTTCAGTTATTTATCACACAGTATTGCATACATCTAAAACTTTAATTTTTATTTCAGATTAGATTGGCTGGTTTAAACACACTGGGTATACTGACCAAATAGAAACTAGCATTGTGAAAAAGTGAATTAATATGATAGCTTTATTACCAGAATTTGAGCATATTTATGTCACTTAAATATTTTCTGACCCACATTTGGTAGAAGTTTAACTAATAAAAATATTGTACTGCACAGTAAAAAATCCATAGAAAATTAAAATAGAGTCTTTTTATAATAAGTTTTTATTATAATTGTTTTTTATTGTGGAGAAAATCTTTGCATATAATTTCCATTTTGTTCTGGGCCATAATTTTGATAACTTCTTCCTAGTGACATAGCTCAGTAAGTTAGTTTGCTAAGATGCCCGGTCACATTCCCAGTAGCCTAATATCCATAGTATATTAATGCTACTAGAGGTCAATTCTTATTTTCTCTAGTATTTCCTGCCATTCTGACACTTGGTTCTTAGAGATCTCCTTTATCAAAATGAGATATATTTAGTTTAAAAGAAGTGCTCCAAGTCTTCATTGCAACCTTTCACAACTTGCCCTGCACCAAATCATGAAACAGAATCAATAAAGATAATTCTGAGATATGTTATGGCCAGTGTGCTACTGCAGCGCACATTTATAACAATAGTTTTCCTTGGACATCACAAATTGCAGTTCTTGTGGAGCCTGCGCTCCAGTTTTTCACTCACAATTTTCTGAATTTTTTTTCTGTTTTACACTTTAAAAAAGTAAATTTCTCACAGTTCATTGGATCGCACAAACTACTTTTGGGAATCCGTCTGCTATTTCTCTATCAGCTACTCGTTGTGATGCAATTTAATGGAAATTGATTATTTCCCCATCACTGTGTAGTGGGAAAATATCTTTTAATTTTGCTATCATTTGGCAAAGAAACCAGTACTTACAGATATTTTCAGCAGACGCGTTTTACACTAGGTCAGTGCATTGTTCAATGGAGTGAGTCACGGACAAGATATATGAGAAAATATTTTTCTATTTCAGTTATAAAAGGACTCTTTCAAGTTTTAATAGAACTTCCAGTACTGATGTGGAATGGGTAATGCAGAGATCATGGAGTAACTGACGTATATAACTATAATTTTTTATTTTATAATCTTCAGATATATACTAAACTTTACTACAAGGTAGCAGGTAATTTTATAATTTATAGGAGTAACCATAACCCTAATAATTTAACCTTTCTATCATATAGTTCACTACTGGTAACTTTTCTTACCAAGAAATGAGGCAGGAAGGGAGAGGGAGGTGCCATCCCAGCCATTACCATTTGACAGAGCAACTACCACTTGATATTCAAAGTCATTGTACAAAAAATTTGTTTCACTCTGTACTTCCCTGTAATTGGTAACTAAATTGATTTGGTGTTGAATTTAGTATAATACAGTAAAACTTCATTTTAATAGGCCTTATTAAATCGCACATTGTTTATAACGGGTGTTAAATTATTATCCACATTAACAGATACTCCACAGCAAGTGACACTTTAATGCCCAAATGGCTAGTGACATGATCGTTTATATCTTCTGTCAATATATTATGATATTTATATCTTTGTTTTTTTTTAATACTCCCTTAAAATTGATGCGACAGAACTGTAAGTAGTATACATATACTGTTGGTATATTACTAATTTATTTAGCATTTATAATTCTAATATTCCTAAACAATTAATTATTCTGTAACGACTATATATGTATAAATCTTTTCTTGGAACTACTCCAAGGATTTTCACCAAAATTGATATTTAGGGGGTTTTAACCTCAGCAATCCAATGGACTAAGTGAAAATTTTCTGAAAAATTGTCATCAATTTTTTAAAAAATTGTGTATGTGTATATACTGTATGTGTATATATATGCTGATACGTATTCCTTCACGGATGGAAAAATATGATAAATAGTTAAAATCTGGAGTACATCCGTTTATTCTCCAATGCATAAATTCGCCGTTCCGACGTTTCGCTAGAATCTCATCCAGCATTGACAAGGTGAACCCAACAACAGTAAAGAGCGCAGATAACTCTGCTCCTATATATAAAAGAATGAAGCCACACCCATTGACGTCAAATCACACATTGACATCAATCCACACACACACACACATACACACCTGATCCAAACAATTACTCACATTCCTTTGTTCACCGTTCTGTCGATAAAATCTATCGATGACACATTTCCACACTGCGGGCAAATTCAAAGTATCATTGCGTTTGTTAAGACTCCCTTGCTTCTCTATTTCGATAGCCTCACGAATAATTCTAGTCCCGTAGTTTTCCACTTGAGCAATCTGTCGGCAAGATTGGAAATCAATGGTATGCCCTGTATCGCAGTGGTGCCTGTACAGAGCCGACGTTTTCTGCTTGTTTTTAAGGCCCAGTTTGTGCTCCTCAAGTCTAGCTGAGATATGTCTGTTCGTTTGGCCAATGTACGATCCATATATACGGGATCCATATCTTTTACTAACCTACAGTTATCCAGGTTGATTTTAGTGATACATTTAAAAGAATCGTTCAAATGAAAAAGTCCTGGCGATTCACATTCATAAGACCATGTTATGTCTTTTAGTGTAATCCTCTCTGACTATGTCTAGAACTTGTTTTCGCATCAGTTTCTAGGATAGTACTTCTGTAAAACTTATTCTTACTTTCAATCCAAACCGTTGAAACAAATTTGCAGTTAGAAATCACCAGTTGAGGAAATATGTTATCATTTATCTTTTTAGTAATAGTAGAAAGAGATTAAAACATCAAATTGAAATTTGTTATACAGAATATCTTTAAAGAAACTGAAAATATAGTATGATTATTCCGCAAAGGTCGGGTAAAGTGTACATAGGATCCAGGCAAACCTTCATTATAAACTAGGTAAATTTTAATGCAAATTGAACAATTCTAGTAGGTGATATATCAAACAAGTTGCTGGATTTCTTCTAGTCAATGTAATGAAATTGAAAACTACCCCAACAGGAGAAATACTTTATAAATACTGTTTTTTATAATATATTTTGTATTTTTAACATATATTTATTACTAGCAGAGTACCCGTCCTTCGTATGGGTTTGACATATATTTGTATTGATTTAATTTGTATTTGTATTCGGGTTGAATTTAATTTACTGAAAATAAATCCCAATAAATATATCAAACTATAGTTTATCAACTTACTCGTTATTGTATTGAAAAACCAAGAGAAGGAAAAGCTCTTGCTTGCAACATGATATTTGTAAAGTATAACTAACCTAAAAATATGAATAACAACAAACATTTACTATCATCTTTTTAATTGTGTTTAAAATAACTGATACAGATGATTTCAAACACATTTACTATCAGCTGATTAAGCCAAGTCAAGTATATAATTGAGTATTAAGAAAGTTTTCAAGATCAGTGGGGCAGTGCCCAGATGGAATTTCTAAATAAAAATAAGTATATGTGTTAACCAGGGACCATAAGAATGTCTCTAAAATTTCAGTTCAATGGGTTCAGTAGTTTTACGTGATTGAGTAACACACACACACACACCATTAGATTTTTATATAATAGTATAGATATCTATTTGAGGTATCATATTCACTTAACCCTTCACTGCAAATTGATTTCGATACTGATTGGTTTAACTTCTTTATATAGTTGAAAGTTTTGCCAACAGGTTGCTCTGAGATCAAGAATCCTATATAAGGCACGTAAAATTACATTTGTAGATGTCACTGGTGGCTGAGTGGAAATAGTGTGCTGTTTTATGCCAAGTGAAATGCACACTTTGTAGGATCAAGTCCTACTTAGTGCCAATGGCTTGGATTTTTCCAACCTGTGGTAAGGGGATTGAAAGGCCGCCTACATAATTGGCAGTTTGCTTGGGTTGGTTAGAATTAAGTTGCACAGAAACACCCAGCTTTTTGCAGATCAATTTATATCTGTATCAACTAGAACCCATTTTAGCATACCATTTATAACTCAATGGTATATTTGCCTTTAGCCCTGTAAGAGAATTATAGATCAGCTGCAGCCATTAATAGGGTTAGAAAATATTACACGTAAACAGACAATAAATCTACATGCTAATATATGAAACAGGTTTTTAAAAAATATTTACACTTTTAATACAAAAAGTAGCATGGAATATATATATATATGAAGCAACGGAAAAACAATGGATAACGTAATATATATATATGAAGTTAATATATTACTATGTAAGTAATTTTACATACAATTTAAAAAAAAAAAATTACTTACATAGTAATATATTAACTTCATAAAGTCAGTGCAACGGAAAAACAATGGATAACGTTAAATATCAAGAATATATATATATATATATATATATATATATATATATAGAGAGAGAGAGAGAGAGAGAGAGTGTTATTATATGGTAATTGTAAACTAACTAATTGCACTAGAAAAATACAACATATATAAAAACAAACACAACCTAATTAACCAACAGACAAGATATACAAATGACACACTTCAAAAACATCTTGCATAGAACACACAACAAAATGCATATGGTGTCAGTAACAAATACCAACATCACGGACTGGAAAACGACAGCAGAATAATAATTCAGTGATTCGACAATCGTCAAGTAACCGAAAGGTGCCTTATCACAAAGTAAAAATTAATTGCACTTAATTGTAGAATAATTGTTTACAGTTAACATATAATAAGTCTATAAAATCAGTGTAACGGATTAATAATGGACAATGTTAAATATTACATTCATATATATATATATATATATATATATATATATATATATATAACATAGATTGCTCCATACAGTCATACAATCAGGGGTAAGAGAATCTGTTCGAATGATAGCGAATTGGAAGATTTTAATAGAAAGATATCAACAGCCTTCCAGAGAAGAGGATACCCAAAAAGACTCATTGATAACCAAATTCATTCAGCACAATCCTTGGTTCACTCCAAACCAGAAACATAACAAAATAAACTGTCTTTAATAACAGACTACCATCCTGGTCTACATAAACTCAACAAGATATTGAGAGATGGCTTCAAAATTCTTCAAGCTTCCGTCCACACCAAAAATCTTTTCACCGATCCACCTCAAATTTGGTACAAGCAACTTCCCAAGTTGAAAAACATCCTAGTACATCCTAAACTAACAGACCCTGATGCTGAGAAACCACACAAACTTCCTCATGGCTCCTTCCCATGCAATAGACCTAGTCCAGTACACCCCTCAGCAAATAGTTTCAACAGCCAAACAACAAAAATGGTCTTCAAAATACAGGGTCATCATAATTGTACATCGAAAAATGTCATATACCAGCTTACAATGTAAATTTTGCTCAGCACAGTACGTAGGCCTGACCATGGATGGTCTGAATATCAGAATGAATGGCCACAGACATGATGGTAAAATTATGAATTTGGATAGGCCAACAGCTCAACATGCTGCGAGTCACAACATCACAACTTTTGATGACTGCTATACCACAAAAATAATTAAATCACTCCCCCCTGATTGCAATCCCTTAGAACTGAGAAGATGGGAACTATCATACCAGTGGTATACCAAGTCCAGAGAATCCCCTAACCTCAACATCAGATAAATCCATTCACTTTTTTTCCTAATAGCCTCATCAGACGTCTCCAATCTCTTTACCCCTGACAGGCGTATATAAACTATAATCACTCATATGCTCATGGAAACAATACATATATCTTTAATCTGTGATATCTGATTTCTACACAATCTGTGATTACAACTTATATTTATTTTATTTCATTCTCTCATATTTTTTGTGTGTTTTCTCTTTGATTGACAAAGACCACTGTGTGGATTAAATATATCATTGGTTAAGTGCTTTTATCTGTTTCTATTTCAAGACTACAGAGTGGACTCTTACCAAGGTAAGATATATTTAAATAAATTTATTTCACAGAAAATTCTGGCTTCTAATCTACTTTTCTACACAATATTCAACTATATTATCATATCATATAACGAGATTTTCGATTTCATTTCGGTATAAATCAAGAACTTAATTATGTAACCACTGCTGTTCGGTTATATTTACCCGTCATATAAGTATCGACATCAAGTATTACAAAGCCCTTACCCATTATGCTGCGCCTATAGGTTTAAATCATGTAGTGTAGTTTCTTCAAATTCTCTTAATGTAACTGAGCAATACCATCAAGCCGTGTCCTCTACCTGTTTCAAAAACAGTTTATACATGTTTTCATGTGTTGAAATATTTCACTTTTGTGGAAGGCTCATTGCATTGTTACTATACATTTCTCTTATCTTTAGTGAATTTCAGCTGTTTTTATTTTGTGTTTATAAACTGAAAGATTTTTATTAATCATGTTTACACCCACAGAGATTGTTTAAATAAGTGTGATTGATTTGTGAGTCAGATAAACTATTTAATAGTTTAAATATTAAAAAATATTGGTACCCGACTCGCAAATCAACTGCATTTATTTAAACAACGAAATATTTTTAATAATCAGTAGTAAAAGTAATTTTAAAATCAATTCAAAAACATCAAGTAGAATTAATGCTTGCCTAGTTACGTATATAACTAGGCATAGATACTGCTGCTCACTCATTCACAAACAAGTACTGCAACACTTAGATCAAATTTGTTTTTACATTGAAACATATCTTATATATAACACATGCATTAAATATTCCCTCAGGAGGATTCCATTGGTTACCTTTTTGTGTTTTGTGTCCTTTGACAAGCTTCTATTTTCTGTGGCACCAGTGGTTTTATAGTTTCTGAGGAGGTTTTCCCCTTCATATCTTTGAGGTAATGACAAGATGCACTTTTCAGCTTGAGTGTATCTTGTGTGGTACACTTTGCAGTGAAGGGTTAAAGAAAACTTTAAGATCAGTGTTTGCTTTAAAACAGTTTTTAATGTTACGTTATTTAAAATCAGTATTTCATGCATTAATATGTGTAGTATGTTAGCCTAAATAATAACATGTTGTTCCACGTGTAGTAAAATTGTTTTAATATTGTTATAAATATTATATAATAGCACATCATTCTCATAAAACTTTAGGAGGGGACTAAATGATTATTGCATGTTGTAACATAAGTTGTATTGTTATAATTTACTGTCAAATAATACTGTATTGTATGTTTTATAGGAGCGATATGAAGTAGAGTTAGATGAAAACCGGGTGGAAATTGCAAAGAGTGTTTATGAATGTTACCTTAAAAGAGACGTGAGTAAAATAATTGATTTTTTGTGTGTATATTTAGTTTATTATATAATATTCAATTTGTAATTTATTTCTAACCACTGAAAACGTTAACTGTATAGCATTATTATAAAAAGGTATTATAGATTGTTATAGTGTGTCTTTTGATTAAAAAGAGCCGGCAGTTTTAATTCTTTAAAATTCTCCGCCTCTTACATCGTAAACAACTGTCTGAAGCCAGTTGTTTATTTACGAAAAATATGATGATAAATACGGCCAATCAGCTTCATAAAAATACCATTTCTTATAACTCAGCAAATGAACATTGTACACATTATCATTTTGTAAGATGTTCTAAAGTAAATAATAATTGGGTCACAAAATATGTCGGGCTGAGTCCGACAGTGGAGCGGAAAAGGATTTTTCGTGATGTTTGGACTCAGTTTGCCTATGGAGCGCAAAAGTTTAATAGGTATTCTAAGTAAAAATGTTGCATCAGAACTATAAATAGTATGAATATAGTGTGGAAATATTACTAATGATTACATTACTGGTTTGAAACTTCACCTCTGTTTGTTAACCTTCCTCAGTCGATGCAAGAAAACTGTAAATTGTCTAAACATCATTAATTTAGTAGTACTAAAATATTAAGTTTTAAAAATGTTTTGTAAACAAATACCCTTCCTATCCAAAATGTCACTGAGCTGAAACATGAATTATGTTAAACAGTTTCAAAATACTTTTAATCTGAAACTTCCCTTTTAAACAATTTAAAAAAAATTTGTAGCACTCTTGATGAATTCTACGTTATAGCAAAAGTCACAGCAAAAGCTTAGACTGATTTTTTAACAACTGTAAATAAAATTCACATATGTTTTAAATTAGTGTTTTCTTTTTATTAACCTTTTACATTGTTTTCTTTGTTCTTCTTGCATTTTAGCGTCCTTACTAGAACTCTTTGCTTTATAACGGATTTTCATTAAGATGGGCATCACTCAGCTCTAATTGGTCTGCTTTAATGATGTTCCATGCAGATTATGGTTTAAGTTTTTTTCTTAGAATTTCAGATAAAATAAACTATTTTGTAACTAAAAGTTTTTAATTGTGAAACTCTCTTTTGTTTAAGTAGTTAAACATTTATGGTGTGGATTTTCAATATTTTTAATATTTAATGTTGTTTATAATTCTCTTTGCTGTTAGGTTCAACAGATAGGTTTAGTTATTGTTTTCTTTTTACTATAATAAATATTGTATTTGTATTTACTAATACTTTCATCTTGTATTGTAATAAATGCATTGTAGCATATATATTTGGGTTTTGAATTTTAATAATTTTGCTTTTTCATCTAAATGTTTGAGTATTTACTATTATACTAGATAGGAGTGGACCCATTATCATAAAGGTAACAACCAGTAGTTTACGAACCAACAAAACCTCTATTGTAAAGATTTGTTGATAGGCAAGTCAGGTAAACTTGTTTATTACAGAGACGATGTTTTGACACCTGGTTTTTTGCCCTTATCTATTCTATTTTATTATGAAAAATGTAGTACTTACATTTAGCATCAAGATGACTAATTAATTATTTATATTAATTTATCTTAGCGCTAATGTAAGGCTTACATTTTTTATAGTTAAAAGGACTTAATAACCAGTTGTTCAAATGTCATTTTTGTAACAAAGAAATTCAATTCTCTCACTTATCAACTATTTAATAAGTAATTTATTAAAGACAACAAACCATTTGTCAAAATGTTTTTGTAATACACAAATAAACGACATATAAACTGTTCACAAACTACTTTCAAAAAAGTCCATAGATAAACATGAATAGCAAAACCTTTAATTAATTTTAAAAGTATTTTTATTTAATGTCTATTAATAACAATTTTTTATATAGGCTAATGACTGATCACAGACAGTTAATTCTTGCTTTTTTAACACTCAACATTTTGAATTTCTTTCCGAAATTACTTTTCAAGAGCTTATTTTTATTAAACCAATATACAACATAGCTTACAATTTATAAAATTCATAACATTACATTAAATATAATAAAAACCAATAATACAATACTCTTAATAAATATTCTCATATACAAGTCAAATTTTTATCACAATAAAACAGACAAATCACAGATACATACACTAACTCATCATACTAATAATAACAGAGGTACGCTTTAAAATTTAAACAACACAATCATTATAATATTTACAATACTCTGACTGATCAAAAAATATACAAAAATTTTTTATTTCACTTATATTTTCATTACTAAAAATTTATATACTGATGGAAAACTATTTAATTCCATTTCGGGAAAAAATTTGAAACGTTTGGTGTTAAAAAAGCATGACTTAATTGTCTGTGATCTGCCATTAGCCTATATAAAAAATTAATAGTCATTAACAGATATTAAATAAACATATTCAAGTATATTGGTTAAATTAATGAAGGTTTTTATCATGAATTAATTCTCCATTTGATTTCATATTTTTTGTTATTGGCTAATGTTGATAATACTTTATACTATGGTAAACTTTTAAAATTATTTATATAGGCTAGTGACAGATCATAAGACAATTCATTCATGTTTGTTTAACACTCAACGTTTCGAATTTCTTTCCGAAAATCTTTTTCAAGAGCTTGTTTCTATAAAACCAATTTACAATATAACTTACAATTTATAAAATTCATAACATTACATTAAACATAATAAAAATCAACAATACAAAACTGTCAATAAATATTCTCATTTACAAGTAAAAGTTTTATCATAATAAAACAGACCTGTATTATTACAAAACAATTTGAGTTGTAAATGAGAACATTCATTACCACTTTTGTATTGTTGATTTTTATTATGTTTAATGTAATGTTATGAATTTTATAAATTGTAAGCTATGTTGTATATTGATTTAATAAAAATAAGCTCTTGAAAAGTAATTTCGGAAAGAAATTCAAAATGTTGAGTGTCAAAAAAGCATGAATTAATTTTCTGTGATCAGTCATTAGCCTATATAAAAAATTGTTATTAATAGACATTAAATAAAAATACTTTTAAAATTAATTGAAGGTTTTGCTATTCATGTTTGTCTATGGACTTTTTTGAAAGTAGTTTTTGAACAGTTTATATGTCGTTTATTTGTGTATTACAAAAACATTTTGACAAATGGTTTGTTGTCTTTAATAAATTACTTATTAAATAGTTGATAAGTGAGAGAATTGAATTTCTTTGTTACAAAAATGACATTTGAACAACTGGTTATCAAGTCCTTTTAACTATAAAAAATATAAGCCTTACATTAGCGCTAAGATAAATTAATATAAATAAATTATTAGTCATCTTGATGCTAAATGTAAGTACTACATTTTTCATAATAAAACAGAATAGATAAGGGCAAAAAACCAGGTGTCAAAACATCGTCTCTGTAATAAACAAGTTTACCTGACTTGCCTATCAACAAATCTTTACAATAGAGGTTTTGTTGGTTCGTAAACTACTGGTTGTTATCTTTATGATAATGGGTCCACTCCTATCTAGTATAATAGTAAATACTCAAACATTTAGATGAAAAAGCAAAATTATTAAAATTCAAAACCCAAATATATATGCTACAATGCATTTATTACAATACAAGATGAAAGTATTAGTAAATACAAATACAATATTTATTATAGTAAAAAGAAAACAATAACTAAACCTATCTGTTGAACCTAACAGCAAAGAGAATTATAAACAACATTAAATATTAAAAATATTGAAAATCCACACCATAAATGTTTAACTACTTAAACAAAAGAGAGTTTCACAATTAAAAACTTTTAGTTACAAAATAGTTTATTTTATCTGAAATTCTAAGAAAAAAACTTAAACAATAATCTGCATGGAACATCATTAAAGCAGACCAATTAGAGCTGAGTGATGCCCATCTTAATGAAAATCTGTTATAAAGCAAAGAGTTCTAGTAAGGACGCTAAAATGCAAGAAGAACAAAGAAAACAATGTAAAAGGTTAATAAAAAGAAAACACTAATTTAAAACATATGTGTTATAAATTTATATCTTAAGGCATTCTAAATATTGTACTCTAATATATAAAGCCATCCAAACAATGAAGGAGAAACTAAAGAACCTAGGAGATAAATAGATAGTAAATATTAAAATCTATAAATATGTTATTAATTAAAACTATGACATAATATTAATTGGATTTCAGGCAATTGGAATACCGGTTATTAGACCATGTGTTTAATTGGACTAAAATTAAAAACATAAAAACAAAAGCATGTTATTCATACAAAAATTATCTCTATTAATTGGTTCGATAAGGTGCTTTATTTGCTCAGAATTTTTTTCTTGACTAGTAAAACACGATTTTATTCTGTCTAATAAACACAGAAGTTGACAAAGAGAAATGTGAATTTGAAAAATGGTTCAGTAAGCTGAAAAGGAATTTATACTGGAGTGAGACTGAAACTCTTAAATGTCAAGCCTACATCACTGAAAACTCATGAAATTTCCATGCTTTTGTAGGGAGGAATCTTGAAATTGTCTGACTAGATCAACAGTTTGTAAATATACACTGTAACTACATTCACAAGTGCTGTGTTTAACATCCATACAAACAAGCTGTAGTTAGAGATACCTTACCCGCCCTAACTCGCTACTTTGTGAGCCTATATTTCAGCAATGTTTATTAATTTTACCACTTGCAATTAACATTGTGTGTTTAAAACTTATTCCTGAGAAATGGGAAAATGAAAAAAATCAAGGTTACGTGATGTTTAGTAAAGTATGTTTTTTTTTATTTTTAAAACTTCGTTTGATAGTACCAGCATTTAAGTGGACTAAATCGTGCCGGTCCCAAAGTGGTCCGACTATCTGAAATCTACTGCATAAACAAATAGATGTCTTAGCAATGAGTTCACTTTCCATCTGATATAATCACAGAAATTTCTATCTGACATTTAGATGATAAGAAGTACAAATTCCTTGCAAGATCCAAATGGACATTTTCAATAATTTTTTGATAAAGGATTAAATATACCAGAAAAAATATTGACAGCAACAGTTGTAAGAAAAATAAGCAATAAATATATAAAAGTGGCTTAATGTAATCATCTTGAATTCACTGAATAAATTATAGGTAATTATTTGAGTAACTAAGTGGAAACTATTAACTTACTTACTGGAATTGTTTTATTGACAAGCTAAACTTTTAGTTTAGAGATTAATTAAGTTTTGTTAAGTTTTTAGTTTATAGCCGAGTAATTAAATCATTAAAATAGTAAATGAAAAACTTTAAGAATTATAACAAATACAACCTTTGTTACTAACTTTTATAAATCCAGCATTGGTTTATAATAAAGGAAAACTGGTATTTACTGAAATATAATTGTATTTGGCAATATAACAGCATATCTTATATTTTAAAGTTGCTGGTTGTAATCATCTTGAATTCACTGATTAAACTATAATTAAATAATACTTAACTGAGTGAATATATAAGGGCTTACTTGCTGACACGTTTTGATACAATCACTCTTTTTTTGAAGCCAACACCTTGTTCCATTACATAGTAAAGAACCCACTTAACCCACTCCCACTACACTCATAAATCACATACTGATAACCTTTCTACCTTGTGGGACGCCACCAGTAGAAGCTTTGCTTCGTAAAAAGAACGATTGTTTCGAAACGCGTCAGCAAGTATGCCCTTGCGTATTCACTTTGTTAAGTATTATTAAATTATAGCTATATTTTAAACTATGTGGGGATATTTTTTTGTTAGAGTACTATTTGAAGTACTGTAATAATGATTTGCATGCTCTTTATGGATAGTATATATGCATAGCATATATGCATAGCTTATCTCTTGTTAATTGCCAGCTTGTAATAAACTGTCAGAAATAATTGGGTTTTTTCAGAATATTATTAATTTTTTGTTTTATTGTTAGTGGTTTTTCTGTGTTATAATTTATGGTTAAGATTTTTTTTGAAGTACGTTCATTAAATTGAGCCCGCTATCAATTTCATGTTTTAGATAATGTTAACCCATCCACTACCAGATTAACCATAGAAAAATGTGACCCTCAGTACCAAATATATTTTTTATTTTTATAGTTTGAATTGATTAGCATGCCAAAAATCCATTAACACCTCAGCTATTTCTTTAATGTGATTTGTTACACTAATGAACAAACATATTTACACACTTTTTACAATATCTACACCAATTTAATTAAATTTTAATAGTTTGTCTGGATATGATAAATCTCAAAACAGTCTTCCAAATATAGTGGAACTTTACATTTTTTGCTCTGGTATACAGTCTGTTTCCTTTTCCCCTGTTTTGTACAGACTTTACATCGTCTTGGAGGCCTAGCTTTTGATGTTGATGGAATTTTTCCAATAAAGTGGCCCCAATATTTCCCTTGTAGGCATAGAGGCGAATCTGTTGAAATGGATGGTTGTCCAGAATTTGACCTGATTGGTAGCTGTGCAGACTGTAGGAGTTGTTCTGCTAAGTTTAGCCTGAATTGTGTAAATGTTTGTATTTTTCCAAAAATATTATTAATAACACTGACATTGTAAAGGGTTACATCAAATAAATTTTAAAAAAATTTATAACCTTTATAGTACCGACCCATTACCGGGAAAAAAGGCAATTTCTGATCATGTTTATCTACACCTCCCATGTTCTTATTGTATAAAACTACCACATTTGGCTTGCTTCTTCCTTTTATTAGCTACTTCTGAAAAGAAGGAATGCAATGTAGTATACTCAGCATCATCACCTCTTTCTTGTCTTTCCACTTCATGCACAACAAGCCGTTACTACTTTTGAAGGAAAGTTCTCCTTTTTAAGTTTTATATTTTTCAAATCTGTGGCAAACACTTTCTATTTGTGTGGACTGTTTTTACAGCATGGGTATGTTTCTGCAAAAGTTCAGCAAAGAATTTGGGAGAAGTATACCAGTTGTCCGTAAAGATTTGTCGTCCATTCCCAAGTAAGTCAGAACACATTTCCAACATTACACGTTCACTAATAAAAAGATTTTGTAGTTCAGGAGCAATATTTCCTTCTTTCCCTGTATACATTTTAAAATTATAGCAATAGCCTGTTTCTGCAACACATACTTTATAAATTTTGATTCCAAAACGGGCCTGTTTGGATGAGTTGAACTGTATATATGATAATCTTCCAAGAAAGGCCATGAGACTTTCATCTATGCATATTTTTTCTCCTGGACAAAAAACTTTTTTAAAACTATTCAATATTATATCTAAAACAGGCCTAATCTTTATAAGTTTATCTGTGGAATCAAAAGATGATGAAAAATGTAAATATTTGCTTATGTAAAATCTTTTACGAGGCATAACTTCACCAAATATTGGAGTATGTAAAATTGTACGAGTACACCAGCAATCACTTATTTTAGGTTTTAGGTTTTGTGGTATTATAGTTATGATGGCAAAATATGCCTTTAGTTAATCTATTGTCACATCCATCCACTAATATGAAGTATCCCCTCCAGCCATAACTTTATTGTGAGGATGCTTGTTGGCTTCATCTGCAATATGCATCTAAAAATCATCACCTAAAAATTGATTCAGTATTTCTAATTCAGTGGATTTGTCGGATAAACGCCGTGAAATAATAGGATTTATTCCTGAATTACCACTAAATCTTAAATTATTTACATTATTAGGTTTAGAAACCCACAACCAATCTGTATCACTAGACACATAACTCTGTGTTATCGTATTTTCGTCGCCGTCATTAATACTTTCAGAAGAGCTATCACTTTCACTAACCCCACAGTCAATATTTTCCATTACTTCTTCATCACTGTCAAATAATACAGTATTTATGAACTCTGTAAATTCTTCTGAATCAGGAAATACCTGTTCACGATTAGCCATTATAAAATGTAAACTAAACAACAAACGTAACCTAAGAATGCGCGTACAAACACTTCTAAATAAGAACGTAAACAGAACTAAAATAGAGGTTATATTTACGAGAACACCAAACAAAGAGTATAGTAAACATCTATGCATAAATAGACACCAATGCTATCTGTAATAATACAAAAAAACCTTCTTAAAACTACATGACGGCCACTGCATGTCCTTGGTATTTACGGCGCTCAAACATGATGACGGGCAAATTCCGTCTTTGGTAGTGAATGGGTTAATGTATTAAAATTAATAATAATTGTAATGATTAAATATATTAAACAGAAATAGTTTATATATATCTTGCATTCTTGTTTAAATGATGTTTATTCCACTTGTTGATGTACTAACAATTAAATAAAAACACAAAATGTCATTTTAACAGTGGTTTGTTGTTTAATTTTGTCTTTTATTTAGTATGTGGTTTTGTGTTAAAGGCCACAGAAGCTGTAGACATCCTTAACTTGGAAATGGTTGAACATTGTAAAGAGAAGCTGTCCTCAGGAAATCGTGAACTATTTAACGACTGCATGGCAGCAGTTAAACAATTCCTTGCAGGAGAACCTTTCAATCTGTTTGAGAACTCAATGTACTTCCACAGATATCTGCAGTGGAAATGGCTTGAAAGGTAATACTGCTAGACAAGTAATGAGAAAGTTAAATATGTTCAGAACTAGGGATGGGCCAACATATTGACTGCCAACTAGTTTTCTGATAACCTTCAAACTCAATTTTTTTGGTTTAAATAATGATGAAACAATAATATTTTGTCTTCTAGTGTGTTTATTCATTTAAACTGTTTTATTTTATAATGTCATCGGACACCGGTGACCGTCATGGCCAGACGTAAATATTCATACTACGAGGTGCCTCCTCGGTCACGTTGTCGAGCTTACTACACATTCGCCGTTCAAACCCGATCTTCTGAAAGAATGTTAAATGCTAACATTTTTATTGTATTTTTTCAATATAAATTCAATACTACAACCTATTTTCACAATTTTATAGATATTTTTACTAAATTTTTCTTTTGTGTTTTATAGATACACAGTTTAAATTTTCGGCATAACTTTTTTTGTTTGAAAATATTTTTTCTCGAATAATTAGTATGTAAATATAATCTAAATATTATTCTTACATTTATGTTTGTATTCTTTTAATACAAGTGTGTTTTAAATTGAGCTGTTTTTATGAATTTTATATGATCTTATGAATTGGAAGAAGATGTTTTAAATTATACTTTTTAGTTTCTAATTTTCTAATTGTTCAGTTTGTAAATTTTTTTAGGATCAAATCAAATGTAACACTGTTCTAAAACGTAATGCTACAAAGACGTATAAATAAAAACTATTTCCTTGTAATTCTGAACTTTAGTTTCCTAATAATTATAATCTTGTAAAAAAAATTAAGAAATATTCTAAACCCCAAATTGCAGGAACACACACAGAGGCAGTATTGGGCACCTCATATGGTTAAATACATCATAAATTTGCCAAACTGCCTTGTGTGATGATCTAAAGTTAGATCTACATTGTCAGTCACTGGTGACTACAATGACAGTCAACGTGTTTAATTTTTGATTCTGAAATTTCTCTTCCTATTCTCAATTCTTTTAAGTTATATATGCCTTTGTGATATTCTCTAATAATGAAATTAGTTAACTTCTAGGTCATTTGGTGAAGCTTTAAAAAATTTTTTTAATGTAATAGATCACACAAAACGTTCAACTTTGATTAATGAATAGGAATTTCTGAATGGTTGTATATCGGATAAAGGTGACAAACAAATATACCATAAATGCTTCTGATACTCCTTGTTGCATCACAAAAAGTAATATTTTTGTTATCTTACATTATTTGCTTCAATAGTTTATTTCATTCAAAGCAGCTAATACATAAATAATATATAGTTGATAATTAATTATTTTTCCATTAAATTACACGACACACTTATTTTAACAGTAAAAATGAGAATAAAAATCGACCCTTTAAACAACGGAGAATCGAGTATTGGCGGTTGCTCGATACCACTAGAATCTATGATTATTGGAATTAGAATCAGCCTATCCCTATTCATAACTAAACACATGAAATGAATTGTTCAAGTAATTTTGGTTATATGTATAACTTTTTAAAAAATAACTAAAAATTGGCTTCTGGTTTCTGCCAACAGTAACAAATCATTTTGTTAAAATTCTGGACAACATTTTTGATGTCAGTAATTGTATTTAATGATATCTTTTTTTGTATGTGTTCTAAAAACATTTTATAAACGTACTAACTTCTATTTATGCTCTCATGTAAGATGTTATACATAGTAACAGATGTGTGTAGAAACAGAAAACTAGAAATGATATTGACCACAAATCTTGTTAAAAGAAACGCTTGCATTTTTTGTTTGTTTGTTTGTTTTTGTTAGAAGGTGTGTATGTGTGTGTGTGTGTGTGTGTGTGTGTGCGTGCGTGCGTGAGTGTGAGTGCGTGTGTGCGTGTGTGTGTGTGTGTGTGTGTGTGTGTGTGTGTGTGTGTGTGTGTGTTACAACCTTAAAAGTGCTGTATAAATTAACACTTACAAGCATACCCCTGAGTATAAATCTGGTCATTTAGTTAACACTAGCTGCCTACCGTATTTATTTCTATAGGAAAATAATTCCCATGTATTCTCGGTTTCGTTGATATTATTCTTTATATTGATATTCTACTTTACATGTCTTCACCCTTTAGCCAATTACAGTTGCTTTTAGGAACAAAAATATATTTGGTCAAGCATGATAACTGTGAGCTAGCAGACATTTGTTTGAGAGATGTAGGTTTGTTCTTGTTTGCTCTGAATTTTATCTATCAGTTATTTTTTGTATATTTAATTTGTAGTTTGTGTAATTTTTGTTTAGGTTTCGAGTTTGTTGTAAATTTATCTTTCAGTTAATTAAGTTTATTTAATTTTTATTATTAGAGATATTACTGTACGTTATAGATATAATGGCTAAAGACACTTTAGGAAGCGATCCCATACAAGATATGATGCTTTTAGACAGTGACAGTAATAGTAAACCAATCTAGGCCGAGGTACAATCGACATATTTTTATTGATGAACTGAATTCAAATGTAAATGACCCTATTTTAGAATTTTTTAAATTTTAAAGGAAATGTTTTTGTTACATTTTCTTTTAGCTTTAAAATGATATATAACATGTAATATTTAGTCATTTCAATGTAAAATGTGTGTAGTGAAGAGCAGTGATGTACATTGTTGCTATTATATTTTTTTAAATTTTCTTATACATTTTTCAAAGGAGCATAACTCTTCTACATGTAAGTAATCAATTCATATGTATCTATCTGAAAGTTTGTTTCATTCCCTTTACAACAATGTATATTCTGTTGTAAATATGGTATTTGTTATATGTCAGGAATTTTTTATATTTTTCCTAAAAACCTTCAGGTAGATAGAGGTGGGCGCCTATTAAGGGGCTAGGCTTCAAAGTGTAATTTGACTTAAATATACAGTAAAACTTTATTTAACCGTCACTCTTTCAACTGTCAGTTTCTGTTGACCACCATTGCTTTAACAACATAATAATATTGTAATAACAAAGTGCTTTAAGGTGCAGTGATGCGTTCACTTTGTTAAGCTGTATGACCTATTTCACCTGTAAGTTTATATTACTACATTATTTTGCCACATTTGTAGCTACTGTGCTGATCTTTTTATCGTGTAATAATTTTATTTGCTATTAAAATCGTGTTTATTTTATTTTTGCTCCAAAGTATATCACATTACTGTTAGTGTAATATCTGTCTATAATATAATTGATTAAGGTTATGTTTTTGAGGAATAATTACTGTTTCTGATATCTGTCTATTCGCTCGACTACGGTCCCAATGATGACGGTTAATCGAGTTTTTACTGTCTACTTAAAGCATCATTTTCAATTTAAATATTGAAATTGTTTTAAGTTTTGTTTGTTTATAGTCAACCTGTGACATATAAAACATTCCGAATGTACCGTGTTCTGGGCAAAGGAGGATTTGGTGAAGTTTGTGCCTGTCAAGTTCGTGCGACTGGTAAGATGTATGCTTGTAAGAAACTAGAGAAGAAAAGAATTAAAAAAAGAAAGGGTGAAGCCATGGTTCTGATTGAGAAGCAAATCCTACAAAAAATAAATTCAAAGTTTGTGGTGAGTTTTTAGTATATAAACATTAATCCAATGAATTTTTAATTTCCTTTACAGCTGCATTTGCCGTTCTCCGAGTGGTCTTTATTTTAGAGCTTGTCTCAAATCTTTTTTTTTGAAAATACGTTTATTTACTTTATTTGAATTTTTTACAATTAATGCAATATTTTATATATTATAAGGTAATGGAAAGAATTAAATGTTTCTGTTAATATAAAAATAATTTATAATAAAAAATAATCACCATCTGTTTCAAGTTGAAAAATGAATCTCATTTGAAACTCAAAATACAACTAACTGCAAAATAAAATCCAAGAGTAGCTTATTCTGTGTTTTTTATATATGAATATTTTAAATTACTATTTAAATTTTATTAAAGTATTGACAAATTTTAGACAGTACATAGGATCTGTTATATTTTAATAATTTCTCTCTTTATATTTGTAGCCTAACCTTACAAGATGGCGTCATTTTCGAGAGTTATATTATATATTATATTTTGTACATCAAAGGACAGCTGAGATGAGTTGGATGTAATATGAACTGTGGAGATCTAGTTTACAGATCACAAAACAGCATAATTGGTATTTAATATATTTTTCGACACCCTTTCCTCATTGTTTTGACAGTTTTGCCATTTATTATGAATATTACATAGTTCCTCCCATATTTTATTGAGTCACGAGCACATGCCATCCAAGTATTAGCATCAGTTTGCCTAAACCTCTTTATATAACCTTAATCTATGCATAATGCATTGCCTATACTGAGTCCCTCTTGTTTTCTTTAGTTTGTTTTAAAATATTCCTATAACATTTTGTTTAGTTAACTAATTTTATTGCAATTGTTTAAATTTATTTACAGGTAACAGTAAAAATTAAAAGTTTGTGTAAATAAAAATTATAGGTTAAAATATTGCTGATCTACTGTTTTTTATATTACCTATCAGGGTCAAAGCTTATTAGATCTTTTGCCAGTCAGTTTCTGTTAATGTTCCCCAACAGTAATAAATTGTTTTATGTGCTTCAGTTTATTGTTTTTCTATTATATAAATGGGTTATTCCATATCATTAATGTATTGGTAAGTGTAGAATGATTACTAATGTTAATGCAAAATAGTATTGCTTAATCTATACTATTATATAAAAATCTAATGGTGTGTGTGTGTGTGTGTGTGTGTGTGTGTGTGTGTGTGTGTTACTCAATCACGTAAAAACTACTGAACCAATTGAGCTGAAATTTCACATGGACATTCTTAGGATCCCTGGTTAACACATAGGCCTATTTTTATTTAGAAATTCCATCAGGACACCTCCCCACTGGCCTTAAAAACTTGGGAGTTTTGTACTACGGTAAATCAGTCTTTGGCGGCCTTAAAACCTGAAAATATTTTCTCTTCATGAGCTATAAACGCTCTCTTAGGCATTTTCTTCCAAAACAGTATAGTTTCTGCATAACTCTGACAGCATGATTTAAAACCGCGTAACTTGGGAATCGCGTTAGATGGGGTAGTGTAAGTCGATGTATTACAGGTTTCGCACCATTTCAAATGTTAACATTTGTATGGATAGTACATTATGTATGTACATTATAGAAAATATAATTTATTTTATAAAAACTTGAGTATTTTTTTAATTTTAAAAAGTTTTATTAACAGTTGTTGACAGTTTATTCCAAGTTTTTGCTCATGTACTGATAGATTTGGTTTATCATTGCCATAAGAAAAAAAACCATCATATAGCCAGCAAACACACAGTCACCATTGGTTTATGGTAAAAAATTCAATATATAGAAACTTCAATACAACAAAATTACAGCGTTATGGATATATACAGTATATAGCAGTTTTATAGCATATGTAATTTTTAGGCATTTTTTATGATATAACGAAGTAATAATTCTTAAATTTTTTGCCAAACAAAGTTCGACAACGATATTTTATAAAAATTGTAACCTTTGTTGAGTGGCTGCAAAATATGAGGTATATTTTCTAAGAATTTTAATCCACTACAAATTTTTTCAAATGACATCACATCCACTTTGAAAGATTTTTGCCATGTATATCTTTTACCTCGACGGCTTCTTCTCCCTTGGTATTTTTCAACAGTTTTGTAATATTATGTCATATAAATATGAATATTCTGTCTCATCAAACTCTTTGTTGGTGCTTAAGCATCTATCAAGTGAAATGTCAACATTTATTAAACCTGCTGGCTGAGAGTGATTTTATCATTCTTCAATATGTGGACAGGCTGTAACTTCTTTTATAGTCTGGGTTACTGAAAAACCAGCGTTTATCAAACAATTCTTTATTTTGAATTCCCCAATAACATTTGAAATGGGTTCATATTTTTCCCAGTAAAAATAACTTTTTAGGAATTTGTTTTTTATAATGGTCGTTCAAGTTTGTAGTTTGGACGTAGTATTCATAGTAAAAAAAACAAACCTAATGCTTTTAAACGTTTTCCTAGTAAAGACTGATGTTTAGAGAATTGTCAACAAATATTACAAAAAACTATTTTGAAACATTAGTCTTATTTGTCAAACATTTGAAAAAAGTCCTATTTCATCTAATTTCAAAACATTATCCGGTTCATATTTTTATAAAATTCATTTTAACGCCATTGTTTTCCACTGGCAACAATATGTTCCAAATAACCTTTTCTTGCAAGCCATGGCTCTGCTTAAATTTGTTTAACAGACTCTTCCATTCATATTGTGGCCTTCTTTTATGAGAAGCTCTAAAGTGGCAGGTTTCTATCATGAACAGTTTTAACCCACTGCTGAACGGCTTCGTCTGCATCACTATATTTATACATTTTTGAAAATTTTCTGTCACCAACTAAACGCTTATGATTTTTCAAAAAGATTCCCAGTTTTTTATTGTAGTTGACAATATACTTGGAAAGCTGTATTTTTTTCCGTCAACCATGTATATCTTTCAATAATGCCACGTTTTTTATGACACTCAAGAACTTTATTTTTTACATTTTGTATTGTCTTACCACACAGCATTCCCTAACAGGCTGATAGACACTAATAAAAAAACCATAACATTAATTCTTTATAAGAAACATAGAACGGACATAATTCATTAAGGACTACATTTTGCACTTATTTTTTGAATCTATAGTGGAATTTGCACTGTATTAGAATTAACGATGGAAATATACAATTCTCTTCAGAACTGTAAGTTTCTATACTTAACCATTTATAATATTACTCCAATATATAGAAATTTATTTGTATTGAAATTTCCAAATTATGCTTTAAAAAAAATTTTATAAAAAGAAGTTTGACCTAATACTAGATAAAGTCTGTCAAAAGGAATAGTTATCTGATGTTGAGGTTAAGGGGAAGGTGAAAGACATCTGATAGTGAGGTTAGTACCTTCAATACACTTGGTGTACCACTGGTATTATAACTCCATCTTCTGAATTCTTAGGGGTAGCAATCAGGAGGAGGTATTTAATTATTTTGGCATAACAGTCATCAGAAAATGTGATGTGACTAGCAGCATGTCAAGCTGTTAGCCTATCTATGTTCATAGTTCTAACATCGTTTCCAAGGCCATTCGTTTTGTAGTTAGCCATTTAGACCATTTGTGGCTAGGCCTAAGTTCGGTCTTTGGTGACATTTACATTCCATCTGGTATATAATATTAAAAAAATGTTTATAAAAAAATTATATATATGACTTTTCCATATTTTCCAATATTGAATTTCAAAATTCTCAAGAGCTGGTAATCTGTTAAGGGCCAATGCGACACTGAAGTGCGAAAGCTTAAAGCAGTTGGGTGTAGTAATCTTTGGTTGAGTGTAATTTTCAAAAGGAAAATTATAAATTTGTATTAGCTCCCACAATACAGAAGATTATCTAACAATATACCTTATCGCAAGTTTTGAAATTGGGGTGGAAAATTTCATAAACATAAGCTTTTAATGAAAAGGAAACCTCTGTTATATAAAGAATGTATTAGTCAGCGGTTACATTGAATTGGAATTCATAAGAAAAAGTGAATGTGTATTCGTATAAAATGGTCAGAAGTAAACAATCCCCATGATGTTATGGGCATGGTTAGTTTGCTTCAAATGTGTTTGTCCGAATTCTCACGAAGTCGTACGCCTCGTTATTTCAGAACAAAATATTTGTTTTTTTCGTCTGTTTTCTTACGAACGAATAACTGTCTTCGTTTTAATTGACCATAGATTGTAAGCATCTAAGAACACTTATTGAAGAAAGGCGTTCACTTTGGGATAAAAAAAATGTATAAATATACTTTGGGAAAAAATAAATAAAAGTAAAACATGAAATATGCTTTTGTTGACATTACTTTTTCCTTGACATTATTCAAAATGTAGTCGAATGTAGAAAGTGTCATGCGGGTATATTCGAAGAACCTTTGGTCATCCCTTCTAAGTTCATCATATGATCTTGCGAAATCCCCATTCTCAGCTCTTGATTCATAAAATTCTTGAACTCACCATCATTTAAATTTTTCCACAAAATCATATCTTAGTGCAGGAG
Organism: Prosapia bicincta; assembly: GCA_036971475.1. Classification (NCBI taxonomy): domain Eukaryota; kingdom Metazoa; phylum Arthropoda; class Insecta; order Hemiptera; family Cercopidae; genus Prosapia; species Prosapia bicincta. The sequence goes on along the minus strand of JBAIZL010000002.1, from coordinate 364,622,070 downwards.
AGTTCAAATTATATAGTTATCACGTTCAGCTTTATCAGGTGTCATCTTTCATAAGTGAGACATCGTACGATTTGGCAAATGTTGAATTCCACGCCATTCGTACCAAATCTCACAATTCTATACTTATTAATTCGTACGACCACTTTTTCTTAAGGATGCAATGTAACCTCAACCTTTGAATTGTTGTGCATAAGAGCTGCATGATTACGCATAGCTTTACTTTGAGCTTAGTTACTTTTTCCTAAATTAACACTTTTGCCAGGAACATTTACAAAATACTTATTATAATTGAAAAAGAGACAAACATTTTTTTTCAATCAGAGGAATTTAAAATATTATATGTTGATTTATAAAATTAGTCACAGGTTTGCTTTAGTAATATGTTTCTGGATTCTGATTTGTTAAAACAAAAATGACAATTATTAGCCATAAATATTATCAGAATGTTTAGTCAGCAGATGTCCCTCAACTGGTGATTTAAACAGGAAGTTGACATCTCTTTATTGAGTTGCAACAGCTGTAAACAAAAATTATTGCAATAATTTTAAAATGAACTATTTTAACATTAGCAGCAACATGTTTTATGACCATCAGTAAAATATACTGTGTAATGTTTAAAAACCGACACTGTAAAAATATAGAAAATGAACATTTTGAAAAGTTGAACTTGTTTCAAGCGATATTACAGAAAAAGTATTTTATATTTAAAATATCAACAGAAATAGAAATAGCACATGGACCACTAAGCTATAGAAACACAGTTTTCTTGATTAAGCTATCTAGTTTTTTTTTTTTTTTTTTTTTTTTTTTTTTTTTTTTTTTTTTTGGGACAATACCTCTTTTCTACAAAATGTCCTATAATCTTTAATATTTTCTCATGAAGAGAGTAAACAAATATTAAAACAGCACTGTGCCATCTCCTTTGGAGAAAAACTAACCAATTATATTTGATAACACTATTTACACTTTCTTTGAATCAAAAATGACAGCTGTTTTATGCAGTCATTTCAACTGAACCAATTGTTGTGCTTAGTAATTTCTTTCAATATCTGAGAGGTGCTAAAAAAATTTTTTAACCTTCGGAAGGGTGCATAGAGTTTCAAAGGGAGAGAGCGTTTGTGGAGGTTTTTTCCGCAAAAATGCCCTTTAAAATTTAAACGGTTTACAATTTTATATTTGGGTGACGTCACAATTAAATACTATATAAATGCAATGTAAATAATTTTATAAATCATTATTGTAAAATTTTAATTGTCTAAACATCATATTTCTAAAAATATTTTGAATTGAAAACGTGTAAGCAATGTATAGTAGACTACTGTTTTCATTATGGAAGAGGAGTTTGCTGGTTATTTTTCTGTAATAAATTAATTCAACATCTAAACGTAAAAAATATTTTATCATAATGGTAGGTCCTACATATAAGAATATGAAATTAATTAATTATAGTTAAAATAAGGGATATTTTTATTAAAATATGTAACCCTAAAAATTAGTGGATGAAAAAAATATTGGTTTTATAACACAATAGGTTCTAGCAGAATCTTACAGTCTTTGTTAAAAAATCAATTCATAATTGTTCATTTCTAAGCTTACAGGTCACCACTAGTGTAGCGTGAACTTGACCTACTCTCATGAGAATTATGTTTCTTTTTGCTGTTCTCCCTTGCCTTTTTGGGTCAGTGTACCAAACTTTTTATCAATTTTTACTATAAAAAGCTTCTTTTCTATTCCGAATTTGCATGGTAAAAGCTTTCCTGCAGATTTTTAGCAGGATTTTCTCTATAACGTCAAAATATGACAATACTTCAACAAATTGGTCATTTTCAGATTTACCTATTATGTCATTTGTTTCATTTACAATTTCATTGACTTCTTCGTCAGGTTCATCATCTGGCTGAGACGCTTTTTCATCAGAATCATCTAACAGCTGTCTAACAAAATTTCCAGTAGAAGGTATTTATTGATTTTTTTCCATTTTCGACACCAAATAGCATACGAATTCTCTCCTCTTCAAATGGAACAACAGTGAAATGTAAAACTGAGATACTAAAAGACTTAAACACTTAAATAAACTTCTGACAACTAGAAAGACATTTTTAAATCAAATAATGATATGTGACATGTGCTCTCTCTCTCTCTCTCTCTCTCTCTCTCTCTTTCTTTCTCTCTCTCTCTCTCTCTCGCTCTCTCAAGGGTTTATAAAGGTAATGAGGAACTTTTATTTGTAATAATGTGAAACAATTGAAAAACATTTGAAAAAGGTTATGGTTTGTAACTGTAGCCAATGTCATCATTAGCCTTATGTGATGTTTTTAAAACCATTTAAGACAAAATAGTTCTCAAAACTGGTTACAAAACAAATTCTTCCCAATCACACATGGTATTATATGCCTTTTGAACGTGGTTCGCCCCAATAAATAAAATAATATATAATACCAACTATAGGGTGAAACATTTAGACATCTTCGTATAACCGCGACAGGAAGTAAGTCTTCTTCAGGTATCCAACTTTGTACAGCTGAATCATGATTAATTTCTGTGTCCCAGTTCATATTATTTTATGTTGTCTAATTTTTCTATTCTTATTTTGAGTATCTTAATTATCTGCCATTCCTAGCACTGTCACATTATTCATTGACGCTTTTCGGAGAACCTCCACCGGTCAGAACTTTTAATGAACTGATGGAGGTTCTCCAAAACATGTTAACAAATAGTGTGACAGTGCTAGGAATGGCAGATAATTTTGATTTTCATAAGAATATAAATCCTAGCGAAAAAGTAGAAGATTATCAAAAGTAATTTTTCTATTTATTCGCAATACTTTCCTAGTCCTTCTTAGGCTCAAATCAAATTGAAAGATAGTTTTATAAACATACCAACCACGTATTTCAATTTTTTTTCACAATTCAGCAAAGAAACAATGATGTTATTCATTCTAGTAATTAAGTTTGCTATTTTATATTAAGTAGGAATATTTTTTCTGCGCAAAGAAACACAATGCTGTTATTCATTTCAGTAATTAATTTTGTTATTTTATATTAATATTAAGAATATTTTTCTGCGCAAAGAAACAATGATGCTAATCATTTCAGTAATTAATTTTGTTATTTTATATTTATATTAGGAATATTTTTTCTGCGCAAAGAAACACAATGATGTTATTCAATTAAGTAATTAATTTTATTTTATATTGATGTTAGGAATATTTGTTACTGCGCAAAGAAACACAATGATGCTATTCATTCTAATAATTAGTTTTGTAATTTTATATTGACATTAGGAGTATTTTTTCTGCACAAAGAAACACAATGATACTATTCATTTCAGTAATTAATTTTGTAATTTTATATTGACATTAGGAATATTTTTTTTGATCAAAGAAACACAATGATGCTGTTCATTTCAGCAATTAATTTTGTTATTTCATATTGATCTTAAGAATATTTGTTTCTGCGTTTTTATTAATATTTATCTCTTTTCTCTAGTGTTTAAGTTAATGTCTATTTTTAATTTGTTAGTAATATCACATTATAAAACATATTTATTATTATTTGTTTTTTTTATAAACAACCATTAACCATTTACAAAGTTTTTACATCCATTAGTTATCGATCCAGATATTTTTTAGTCCATACAGTCTTGGTTTGCTAGAGACCTATTCTACCGTATTGGCATGACCTTTACAATGATATTAGATCATTATCACAAACTTTACTTTTTTGCTCCATATATTTTGTTTTATTTCTTTGTTTTTAATATTTATTTAATGACATTGTTATAGTAATATATATTTTTTTTGCATTTAAATATCCTTAAAAAAAGTTGTATTATCAGATTTTTTCAACAACAATCCTGATGACCCTGGAATGGTAGATCCATCTAGAAGTGGCATAATATTGTGTTCAACTGAATAATGTATAAGTTACCAGTTAATAAAATTTTCAAGTAGGCCAACTTTAAATTAATAAGTATTATAGACATAAATGGTCAAATAATATCACATAGTAACACTTCTTATTCTCAATAATCAACATTTTTTTCAGATGAATTTGAACAAGCCTCTTAAAATCTATATTTATTTGTCGATATCTCAAGTGAACATTACTATCTTAAATGTAACTTGTAGCTTAAGGGAAGCTGTGTACAGCCATCTTGGAAATACAAATCTTGCTCCGATTTTGTTTGTTTTGGTCTTGTGAGACATATTTATTGCTTTGGATTAAAAACTATTGTTTTACAATATTATTTTATTTTAAAAGTGTGTTTAAAATATGTAATTTATTGAATTTTGTGTCGTCGACCCATGATTTACTGTAGTAGTTATTAGTCACTTTAACGTTTTAAGTGTTCTCTCTTTAAGTGTTTTCTCTTTAACTTTTTACAGTTTTTTTATTTCATGTTTTTTCCCTCATGAACAGTGGCAATAAATTGTACATTGTTTGATATCAATTTTCTCGTAATGATGTGCAGAATTGATTTATGCTAAACTTCCTGAGGTGTGTTATCAAATTTTAAAAAGTTTGATCAAGAAAGCACCACTAGGTGACTAATAAACAGAGCGCCAGTAGGAATACCGCCCATCCTAATCCTCTGCCTTAGTGTGAGTGAGACTATCTGGCGTTCTGGGACACTCGGATTTTGCTATTACTATAGCTAGTTTTTTGAGTTAATTATTCAAATTTTTGTCCTTTCTCAGTTAATCATTCATATATGCTTTTACATTAAAAATCCTGCATAACTAGTTGGTGACCAGTTTAAAATCATTGTTTACACAATGTTCCTTAGGTTATTGAAAATTTTCAGCCCAGTGGAGAGTTTAAATTTGGTAGCTACTGGCTATTAAAACTGGAAAAAACTAAACACATGGTGTAAGAAAATGTTCAACTTACAAATATAAGGAAACACTATAATTAAATGATACTAAACTAAGTGAATACTTAGATACTAAACTAAGTGAAGGGCTTACTTGCTGACGTATTTCCAAACAATCGTTCCTTTTACAAAGCAAAACCTCTACTGGTGGCGTCCCGCTAGGTACAAAGGTTGTCGGTGTGAGATTTATGATTGTAGAAGGGGTGGGTTAAGTTGGTTGTATGCTATGTAATGGAACAGGGTGTTAGCTTCAAAATGTGTGTGGTTATTTAATATGTTTTCTTTATCTGTTGCGTAGTGTTTATATATTTTGTATTTTTCTAAAGTTGTTAGTTTTTTACTTTGTTTTAATATGTAGAGAATGTTTAAACTAGTATGTATGCCTTGTGTGTATGTTGCGTGTTTTTTAGGTAATTGCATAGCTGGATTTTGGGCTTGTGTGGTTTGTTTGGGTGATGTGTTCTTCGAAGCATGTGTAGAATGACCTACCAGTTTGGCCAATATAATAGCTGGGACACTCCTCATTACATGTTAATTTGTAAATACTGTCTTTATATATGCTGTCTTGAAGTGTTTGTTGTTTTGTAAGATATTTGGTATAAATTTTTGAATGTGGAAGCTATTTTATGTGTGTTTTTGTTGTGGTAGGGGAGGCATATGTAGTTGTTGTTTTTGTGTGGTTTGTCAGCGTGGCTGTTTTGTGATGTTGTTTATGTTGGTAGCCATTTTGTTAAGCGATATATTTTATTGCATTGAATTCTTTGTTGTAGTTTTTTTGTAGCATAGGTTTATTGATTAGGCGGTGTAACATATGATTAAATGCAGCGTGTTTGTATTTTGTGGGGTGATTAGATGTATTATGTATGACAGTATCGGTGGTTGTTGGTTTTCTGTATATTTTGAAATTGTGTTTGGTGATGGTAAGGTTTAGAAAGTTTATTTTATTGTTTTCTTCTAATTTAAGGGTAAATGTGAGATTTTGGTGTATGGTATTAATGTAATTGTGTAGTAATTCTTATTTTGAATGACATTAAATGGAAGAATAGATATCACAAACAAAATATTAAAGTTTAATTTTTTTATTAAACAAAAACACATATAGTCTTTAAAAACCTTAGACATTTGTAAACTTAATTTAAGAAAATAATATAAATTAACAACTAAATTGGATTTAATATTTGAAACTCTTGTAGGAGTAATAGTATTAAACTTAAAAATGCCTAAGTGTGTTAGCCAAAGATGAGGTGCAGTTCAATGGTATATACAATGAGTAACAGGAAGTATTTATTTGAGTGCGTTTCCTAGCATATAATTCCTACAATATTTTTCTTTGTTCACGGGTTTCGGAATGACTCCATTTTTAATAGTGAGTACTAATAAATTTTGAGAATGGAGTTATTCCAAAATGCATCAACAAAGAAAAATATTACAATCTTAGGAAGGGCAAAAAAAATGTATGCAAATAAATTCTAACAGACGTGAAGACGAGTATATTATGAATTTTAACAGAAAGTATAAAAAAATCAATGCTGTAGGATCAGTATCACAGTAGTTATCGAAGATGGAGTTCATTTGTGACACATCTGTTACATTGATGATAATTGTTTACTTTAGCCATGTAATTGATTTCGGCCATAAAATGTTACCGGTCAATGCAGAAACTCTTTAACGAATACAAAAAGAAAATAATAAATACACTTTCGCTGACATCCCAAATTATTACAATTTTATTTCACCCCCATCCCCTATACTGTCGGCTAAAACCTTACAAAATCATTGGTTTACCTTTTTTTACCTTGAAACTAGAAAAATGCCCCGAAAAGTATTTTCATTATTATATACATTTTTTTATTACCACGGAAGGGTAATTTTTTATCTCATTTAACATTACTATATACCTGTAAAGTATGCAGTTAGGATAGATTTGGTTGTAATTTTATTCAACATTATTCTATATCTATATTAAAATATACAAAACAAATCTACACATGTAAAGTATTAGATAGGTTGTTGCTACTGCAAGCCCAAACATAGTCAAAACTAAAATGTGATACAAAATTAACCTTCCATGGTAATACAAAAATATACATAATAACGAAAATACTTTTTGAGGCATTTTTCTAGTTTCAAGGTAAAAAAAAAAAAGATGAACCAATGATTTTATAAGGTTTTAGGTGACTGTAGAGGGGGGGGTGGCAATTTTTTTTCAAAATTTTAATAATTCGGGACGTCAGGGAAAGTGTATTATTAGTGCCAGCTGAAATCGCCTATGTGGCTAAAGTAATTAATTACCATATTGGCTTAGCTAGGAATGGGCGAAAGAAAAATAATCAAATTGTATGTCCTAGCAGTGATGATAGTAATTACATTATCGAAGTAGCAGGGAATAGATATTGTTTATAATATACTTATAGTGAGATCTTCAAGCTAATAGCAAGGTGGAGGTTACTCATCGGTACCCAGTAGTATATATATATATATATATATATATATATATAGAAACATATATGAAAGAAAGATAGTTTTATTTATGTTTCAGGTATTTATAATTCATTAGATATTTTATGAATAACAAACACATTTGATACATATATGTTTAAATTTGACTATGTTGAAATCATTTTTTATTTTAACACTTTCCATCTGGGTTATGTTAGCAAATATTGATTTTCATGTGCTGTGAAAGTTTCGCATTTGTAAAATCTTACTCACTATAAAAAATATATCTAATCCTTTTTAGGACCACTTAACATTGTATCTGAAGTTTGGCAAATAATTCCTAAAATATTTGTCTCGTCCATTTTTATAAGAAAATATTAATGGAGTTTATGCAACAAATTAGTTCATGTTTGTGCTATCTAGCATGAAAGTATCACAGTCATATAAAATTTAAAATACTAAATGATGGCAACCTACACCATTGCTTAATAATTTCTTGACCACTGTGTACTAATTTTAACTCAATAAATAAATAAAAACCCTCTAATCACAATATAAAAGTCTTTTATTTTAGGTGAATTAAGGATAGGCCCTTTATCATTATTCATTTTTTTTACAATTCCTACCCACTTCCTTAGTTTTGTTTATAAATTTATTTAAAGGATTTTTGTTCAATTCTTCATAAGGGCTTACGTTTAACAATTCTTCCACTCTACAAATTTATATAACCACGATTTTTATTTTGTGGTTAGTGGGTTTTTATTTATTGAGTTACACTTTAGCTACTGAACTTAAAATGATATCACAAGTGTCAATACCTATATTGACTGTTTTTAAATGTACAGGTGAGCTTAGCATATGCGTATGAGACAAAAGATGCCTTGTGTTTGGTTTTAACTATCATGAATGGTGGAGATCTCAAATTTCACATTTACAACATGGGAGGAGATCCTGGTTTTGACATCAACCGAGCGCGATTCTATGCTGCTGAGGTTAGCTACAGGTTTTTCTTTTTAGTGCAAGTTGCCAATGAAGTATAATATAATATTCAACATACTGAATATATTCTGAAGCTAAAAGTAACAGTATTCCTTATTTTTTAATTTTAAGACCCTTTAATAATTATAGATTTCAGGATAATGAATTAAAAATAAAATCTTATGTATCCTTTGCTGCAATATGTTATTGGTACCACAAAAGCATTGGTAATCGTTATTTAAATATTCCTTCTTTAAGCTAAGCATCGACAGTGTGAGACATTTACAGGCCAAGAGTATACTTGATATGTAACTTGTAAATTACAAATAAAAATATAACTAAATATACACAACAACAACACTCACACACAAACATATACACATAGACAACAACAACACAAACACACACAACAACAACACATACATACAACACACACATACACATACATAAATTCACATAAACACACACACATATATATATAAACTCACATACACATACATAAATTCACATAAACACACACACATACATACACACACACACACACACACACACACACACACACACACACACACACACACACACACACTTGCCTACACATATACATACTCTCACACATGCTTGCCTACACACACACCACACACACACACACACACACACACACACACACACACACACACACACACACACACACACACACACACACACACACACATGCTTGCCTACACACACACATATGCTTGCCTACACTCACACACATACACACACGCTCACCTACACTACACACACACACACACATATATATGCTTGCCTATACATATACACACACACATGCTTGCCTACACACACACACACACACACACACATGCTTGCCTACACATATACACATACACGCATGTGAGGTGAATTATAAAGTTGCAGACACTTCTCCACATACTGATGCAATTGTACAAGTTGTTTACTTCTATCTTAAAACACTATCTTGTCTAAATGTTCCTTACCAAATTTGATTATGGCTGTTTAATTCAAGCAAGTTTAGATCTCATACTCAACAAATATTTCAACTCATTCACTTTCGTGTTCATTTTCATTACACAGTTCCAAATTCGTGAGACAGAAGCTGGGGAAGCCATGGAAAAATTGTTAAGTAAACCTTTATATATTCTTTATATTGCTAAAATTTTTGTTTTATGGAGCAAAAACAGCTGTCTTTTGATTTATGGGGTGAACTCAGAGAAATATTAAAAAATGAACCTACTTTCATCTCCTTGAAAGCTAGTTTTAAGTCTATGATCCAGACACAGCAAACCTTGAAAGGGGTTGTTACAAACACTAAGATAATTTTAAGCATGCAAGATTTAAGGTGTAACTAAATCATGTTGATTATGTTTTTTATATCAAAATTTTTTATATCATGATTTTGGGTCACAAAAGTAAAAAGTTTGTGCTTCACAGTCAAAGGTAAATTTGTGTACTCACTTTCTCCATAATATTCTAGATTTGTTGTATTAATTTACATGAAGGTGGTTTTAACACATTCGTTACTGAGAGGTGCAATATATGTGCCGTCTGGTTTCTCTCGACAGATTGGCAGTAAGAATTCGATCTTTCCACACAGACCGCGTTGATGTGGGTCCGACCTTTTTAAGCCGGAATCCATTGGGACCGGCATTTTTTTCCGTATAGGACAGGTTTCCGGCTTAAACAGTAGTAGTGTACTATATGATGGTAATACCATCACGAAACGTTTGCCGAGTCTATTTTTAGCGTTGAGGGTGAGGGTAGGCCATGGGGATTCTTAGCTATAAGACTATTATTTCTACTGATAAGCTGTATGGCGCTGTACCAACACCACTTAGATAACGGACAATTAATTGTCATCATGTCTACATTTGTTCTAATACAGTATTTAATTTCATTATTTATTTCCCATTAAGTACTGACTGTTTATTTCCTACAGAGATAACACTTCAACGTCTAAATAAACGTCATTCAACAGTAATATCGGTTATCTTGATTGCCTAATGACAGCCCGTAGCCTGTGCCCTGTGACGTCACAACTTGCAAACCTTGTTTTCTAGGTGGTGTTGGCTATGCACACTACAAAAAATGTTAAAACCTACATTACATAATAAAAATCTTACCTTTTAATGCAGCATACTTTTATCCTTCTCCACAAAACATTTTTCATAGAAAACTATAAAACTAAAACACTTATACACTTGTCAACAAAATTTATGAATTAATGATGCAATTTATTAAAAACTATATTTTTCCTCTTACTGTATTTAGGCTAAATACTGTACATAGTAGGCTTATGTAAAAATAAAAGAAAATCAATTAGGCTTGAAAAAATCTAGCATTGACTTTTGTTTTAAAGGTTAGGTTTACTTGCTTGTGTTTCAGTTATTGTTTTTAGTTGTAACAAATGGTGACGCATTTCCGGAATGTTAATACGTACCGCGAAATCTTCTAACTTACAAATTTTCATTAAAGCCTCGCCAAATGTTTTTATTTGGTTTTCTACGACTGGTCCGTCTTCAATTTCTTCTATTTGCGCATGTTTTTTGCCTTTTAGAATGAAGCTGTCTCTCGCCTTTTAGTATGTCAATCAATATGTCTGACCGTGGATGTTTGTAAACCATTCATTGCGTTATCTTGAAGGAAACGAGTGCTGACACATAGCCTATCATAAATTATGGATGTTTGTATACCATTGCGTTATCTTGTGCATATCAGCAATCCTTAACGTTGTTACAGAGTTCTCAGAAATAAATACGATCCGTTACAATTAAGCAGAACTATCTGTGAATTTTGTTATGGTAAAAAAATATATTATAAACTGTATTTTATCTAAACGGAAGTCATTGTAACTTATATTTTACAGCATGTATATGATCAGATTTTCTGGCTTATGCAGAACTAAGACGTAGTAAATATCACTCATCCTTTTGCTTATTCCGCTTCCGCGTTAGACAGTTTCCGGCTTATGAAGGTTATTAACCAGGTAAATTAAATAGGCGATAGTCGGGACTTTTAAAGTTTTCCGCGATAGACGAGATTCCGTCTAACACAGGGTCAGTCTAAGACAGGTTTCACTGTATATTGAAAAAATACAGACGATATAAATATTGTTGTAACAAGAGGTAAAATATGTTTACATTTGACTTCCATACACAGCACAAAATATTTAGCACCCATCACTTATGACACATTTACATCTTTTGTGATAAATATCATTTAATGTAAACCTAGTAAAACGTGATCATTCAAAACAAAAACTGCTCAAAAGAATAAACAAGGGTGTCGTTTTGATGTCATTGACCTTGATAACTGAGAGACCAAAATCCCACACTAACGTCAGACATGTCTACAGACAGATACAAATATATCATGCTGTTAAAGTAAACCACTGATTTGTCAGAGGAATAAAAGTAACACCCAAGCCGTCAGTTCATTTCAAAAACCCCGAGCGTCATGACGGGTTTATGTTAGTCAGCTAATCTATACCAATAGTTGTTTGTTAACATTGTGGTAGCGAATGTGGTAAAAGGAATGAGCGATTTCATTCATTTAGAATAACAAACTTAATTCTGCTAAAGATACACCTTATACTAGTATTCAAAGAAACACTTCATTTTTCAGGTGAAACTTTATGCTACAAAATCCCATGCGAAGTGGTGCTAGAAATACTGCTATTAACCAAAACCATATAAACATTGCCTTATAATATATTGTGTTTAAAAAAATTGTCTTTTACAAATACTCAGTGTACAAAATTATATTTCTAAAGAATTATATTTTTTAATTATTCGAATTTACTTTTTTCAGGTGCTTTGTGGTTTGGAAAATTTGCACTGTCAGGGCTTAGTTTATCGTGATTGTAAACCTGAAAATATTTTGTTGGATGATACAGGTCATGTGCGTATTTCGGATTTAGGTTTAGCTGTTGAAATTCCTGAAGGAGAAATGGTTAGAGGGCGAGTTGGCACTGTCGGATATATGGGTAAGTATTGAAAGCTTGGTATATTTATAATGAAAGATAAATTTTTTTCAGTTTTTAGTCAAGTTTCTAAGATTAATTACTCTATTTAAAAATGCAATTAAAACTCTAAATAATAAAATTAATTTTCATGCAAGAACATATTTAGACTTACAGTAGAGCATCTCTAATTCTTCAGATTCGGACCGAGGGGGTGAGAAATTTGTTAAAAAGAATTACAGAAGTTGTGAAATAACATGTAATTTTGGATAAACATAGCACATAAATACGTAATAGGTGTAATGCAATTAATTTTGTACTTACATTATTTATGTCGACCGAATAAATCAAGATCACATTACACAACACTAAAAAACACTGCAGTTAGTTCATAATTATAAATACAATATGTTGCTCTATTTTCGTAAAAGACATTAAAGAAACTTATTACAGTACCTTGTGAGAACAATAACACCAACAAGAAAAAATATATAATGATTTCTTGAGCAACTGTGGCCTATGTTATAATATTTTAAATAATAAACCCAATAACCACAAAATAACTTTATTTATTCACTTGATGTACAATTCAGTGAATGAATATTTTCAGAAAAAATATGGTAAATAAATCTATTTACGTTTTAGTTTATAAAAAAAGTCTCATTTTTTGTACTAAAGAATTTTCCAACAAGATAAAATATGGTATATTAAATCTATTTATGTTTCACTTTATAAAAAAGTCTCGTTTTTTGTACTATAGAATTTTTTTTGATGGCGCCTATACTACGTGACAGTGCTGACAATGTTTGTTATTACTATAATATGGTGACGAATTAGAGAGGTTTTGTCGAAAAACCTACACTCATCCTGCTGATGTGTGCTTGTAAATGGATTGTCATGTTGCAATGTATATGCCACCAAGTTTATCAGAAGGTTTTCTGGTTATCCACTGGTATTTAGGAATTAGATAATCATTGACTAAGAGAAACACATATCATTAACCAACGGGTGGGGGGAGGTTGACAATGTTCGATTTTTCTCTTTCTACTAATATATCAATAATGTATGGCTAGTTCACAAGTGTTCAGCTATAAGCTAAAGTAAGATAAAGGGTATTTTCAAGAGGTCAGAAACGAATCCATGTGTTAAAATTGCCTGAAGCTGAATCAGTTCTTCGTATACAATGTAATTTTAAAAACCAATACAATTTAGTTCCACCAGCTGATAAACCGATAAAAAATTATATGTAATTATTGTGTAACTTAGTAAAACTTTGGACTTACTACTGAGCGTTTCAAAAAAAATTATTTCATTGACAAAGTCAACCCACTACTCGTCTTTAATAGCTAGTTGACTTCGTCAATGAAAGGATTGTTTTGAAATGCATCAGTGAGGTGCAAGTTTTCACTCAGCTATGCAATGATTACTTCTTATGATTTATTCAGTCAATTCAAGATGATTACTAAAAGCAACTTTAACAAAACATTGCTACCCAAGGTTTGGAAAACACTTTTAATGTGTATACAAATGGACAGGAAGGCCAAATGCATTCCTTTAATTGTCAAATGTGTTTGACAGCTGTTACGGGACCCAACAAAATCCACAGTTTTTTGCTGCACAATAACTACAAATGCTGCATTGAACTATTTAGAATATTTTGGGGAGAGACCTGACAATCCTCCTGTTGCAGTCAGTCCATTTTTTGGATTGTAGAGGTTTATAACCATTGTGTTTGCTTAGGGACACACCAACGTAAATATCTTCAACTATTGTACTGAAATTATGAGTACTTGTAAACGTAATACTGGATTACAGTCATTTAGAACCAGTGAAAAATATTATAGTAAAGGTTTTAAGGAAAACAATATTAAACACATATTGTTCTCCAAATGAGATACACAAGTAAATGAATTGATTAAAAGTACCTGTTTGCTACTGTAAAGTTCCTGACAATTAACTCTACATCTTCTGTTCTAACTAGTGATGTGAGCCAGGAATATTTCTAGTGGGAAGGGAATTTATAAATGGGAATATTTCCAGGGAACTTCCCGAAGGCTTTACAAGTTCCTAAAATGAGGAAATTTATGGAATAAACTCATTTAAATGGTTTTTGTTTTTTCTTAAAACTGTTTTGGGACTTTAATTGGTTCTAAATGATTAGTAACAAAGCTATATAATCAAAAATTTTGTGATATACACAGTTTGCAAAAAGTTTTATTTTAACCGTGATAAAAATTTTGGGAGCGGACTCGGTTGATTATGAGACCGAGACCCAAAATCAATTTGATTATAATCTCAAAAAACCTGATGAAATAGTTTTGAAAAATACTCAAGTTAAGTAGTTAATTTATTCATCAAAAATATTATTAAAATTAATTTCTGTTTATGGTTGAATTGAAATTTTTCAAACCATTTCTGTTTTTCCTAATAGTGAAGATATCAAATCTAATTTATAATAACCATAATTATTAAAAATGTAAATATTTTGGATTTAAGGTTTAATTTAATAAGTTAAAATGACCTATTAGTAATTTGGGAGTATTTTGCACTATTTTATAACAAATATACAAGAATTTACAGTAGGTTTAAAAATGTGATAAGTTTCTTTGATACTAGAAAACATGATTGTGATCCACCAAGCAATCATGTGGTATTCAATAACATTTAAAGATGAACACAGCCAGTTTACTGTTAAAATAAACAACAAGTATCAACATTATAAAATGTGTGTTAAAGATTTAAGACTTGAACAATTTTTATTTTTGAATATAACTCTTTATAAACTGACTTATATGTTCACATTAATAGATTAGTTCTAAGGAATTTTAAAAAACCTATGCGTTAAAGAGGAAATTATAAGTTCCCATATATTCCCAGGAATTTATTAATTTTAGGAATATTCCCTGGGAATTTTCCCCCAAGTATAAATTCCCAAGAATTTTACATCACTAGATCTGTGTCAACAATACTTTAAAGGTATAATCATTTTCCAATACAGAAATTTATTGTCTGGTTTGTTCTAAAGTATTGAATAGTATACTTATAAATTTGAGGAAGTTATATTTATTAATCATTGTTATTTTAATCAAAACCTTGTAAAAGTTGTATTCATTTTTTTTAATTGAAAATTTCAAAAATTTGGATTTCCCATATGAAAAATGTAGATGTGCCAAAGTCTCAAAATTCAGCGGTACTAACCCATACGCTCACAACAACGGAGATCCGCAGTCGCTGCCCATTTGGCCACTGAGTGAAGCGACATTAAATCGCCGTCCTCCATTATAGCTTGTTTGTGTCTAGTTAGTTCTCTTTAAATACAATAGATCGCATATGCTTCTTGTTCTGTAGGCTTTGGGCTTTCCAATGGTTGTATTTTTATCTTCTTTGGACTGTTCTTTTCTAAATAATTACGTTTTTAAGTTAAAAATGAGTGGAATTAATATTTTATTTGTTGATGAATGTGGGAAAGAGTTGAAGGATTGTGAAATTGAAAGAATTATTGGAGAATGTGACAGTGACAGTGAGAGTGATTTGTTTGATAAAAAACATTTGAGAGTGATAATGAAATAAGTGAAATAGAACAGTTGAACATTGAATCTCAAATAGATGAAGATGTAAGTGATGAATTAGATAAAATCATAATAGACTGTAATATAACAGGTTCACCACATCATGAAAAATGTAATCTTCCTCGTTCTGCAATAAGTGATAAGTTGCAACTTAAGCAGCCCTCTTGTAGTTATGTTAGGCCTAGGACTCCACTAGATGTAAATAAAGTAATTTCTGATACAAATGTCCGTAATAGGCCTGTATTACCATCTAATTCAGATGATGAAAGCTCACAGATATCCAATCCAATTGAGCTACTCGATCAAATCTACCATGATGGAATAATTGCCCCTCTGTCTCCTACTGCTGGTGAGAAGGCTGATGACCCTAGTTTTCTTGATCCTTGTACTAGGCCTATTAGAGTTAGTACTAGAGGTAGGGGTAGGCCTAAAGAAAAAATTCCATGTTCCAAACCACCTAAGCCCACTAAAAGGCCAATGTATCAGTCGGTTGGAGTGTGAACTATGCCTCATCGCACTTCACTTACCAGAATGTTTCAAAGTATACCACACAAAAGTTAACTTAGCTTGACTCTTGTGAAATTGAAACATTTTCTTTGCATTATGAAGAATATTTGGGAGTATTTTTAAAGGTAATTTATGTTTTTATTTTAGGATAATTGAAACTAAAAAAATAAAATTTTAAATTTTTCATTGAAACATTTTAGTTTTTTTACATATTATTAAATTATTATCATTGTTTGTATATATTTTGAAAGTAAATGTAATTCTGAATACAAAAATAACAATAGGTTTCAAAAGAAACCTAACAATGAACTGAAAAGAAGTAATCAACAAAAGCATTTAAAAATTGTCTAAAAATTTTTTTTTTATGGCTAAGGTGGTGTAAAAATAAATTGTAAGCGAATGGGTTAGTTAGCTAAGCAGCCAGTGTTTAAAAACATTTCCATATCAGCATTGCCAGTTTCATATAAGAACTAAAGGGCTGATTAGATTCATAGAGAACTATTCAAAGAGTGGTTTTTAAAGAGTTTGCGCCCGGAACTGAAAAGTTTTTAAAAGCAAAGAATTTGCCTCGGAAGGCTATTTTACTGTTATACAAAGCGCCCTCGCATGCCGATGAAGATCAACTGTATTTGATGATATCCTTGCTTAATATCATCCTAGAAATGTTACGAGCCTAATCCAGTCGATGGATAAGTGTGTTCTGAAATGTATCAAAAAAAAATACTCATGTTACCTTTTACAATCTCTCTTGGAAGTGACTGAAAAGGAAAGAAGCATTGTAGGCTTTCTAAAATTAAATTACAGTTAAGAGAGTTGTGTACTGTACTCCCTAATCATGGAACAAAATAAAAGAAGACATTTCAAGTGTCGTGGAATAAAATCCTGAGTCCTAATGAAACTGTTATTGAGCCACAAGAAGAAACAAATTTGATATTTCTTATCGAGAAACTTCCAGGTTGTGAACAATTTGAGATAACAGATGTTACGAATATTGACACATAACTTTTTCCAAAACATGTAGCAACTGTAATAAACCATCTATTCCAAGTCAACATTAATTTATGTAAGTACTCTAATCAATAAAGTTCTACAAACATGTTTTTTGCCTTTCTAATTACAGTATTAGAGCTCATTAGAACTCCAGGTTTATTTAATGTACAGGGACTTATAATCCGAGTTTTCGGAAATTCGAGGCGGTGCCATCTACCTTCAATTATCTGCTCTATACCTGAAATCTCTGTTAAAATTTAGGTATAAAATTACTAGTATGCTTCAACCACTACTAAAGGTTTGATCCAAGAGCTTAGTCAAATGATCCAGCTGTGTGACCATTCAACAGCATTTACTCTTGATTAAACATGCAAAATTCTAAAGTGTTTGGTACATTATTATTCTATTCAATAATTAGTTTAGTATTTTAAAAAGTAAATGTTTTAATATGTAAATGTATTATTTTGTAGACCAAATACTGTGTGATTGGTTGTTCATGTACTTTCTGTGATTTTCTTTGTTACAGCTCCTGAAGTTATAGATAATGAAAAATACACGTTCAGTCCTGATTGGTTCAGTTTCGGTTGTCTTATATTTGAAATGATTGAAGGGCAAGCTCCATTTAGAGCAAGGAAAGAGAAGGTATATACTCTATTCACACATCTACACGTACCTTACTATATTTTTGTTTAGTTCTGTAAGTTGATTTTTTTTTTTTTATTTCCTTGGATATTAAATATATAAAAATTCAACTCTATTAGTTTAACCAAAATAATTTTATAATTTGCAGGTGAAAAGGGAGGAAGTTGATAGACGAGTAAAAGAAGACCAAGAGAAATATACTCACAAGTTTTGCGAAGAAGCGAAGTCATTATGTAAACAGGTTAGTGAATCGGAATCTGTATAATTGTTTGAGAAAGTTTAGACATTGTAACAAGTTATTGGTTGGGAGGGATAACCACGTTTAGCCCTTTGCAATCCACTGCCACGGCAATGGCAATATGCATTTAATCTCCGACCATCAGAGCAACACCCTTGGCCCTGTACTCTGGAGCCCTTCAATGTTTTTTTGTTGTATCCACTTGGAAGACGAGTATAACCCGGCTTTACTTTTCTGGAGTCCCACTCCTGAACTGGTTTTAGTTTGGAATTTTTAATTGTGGCTCAACGTTCTGTGGGGTTTGAAGTCACTTTGTACAAAACTTAATTTGTGAAGTGTGATGACAGAGATCTTGCAGCAAGTCATTTATTTAAGAGATCAGATAGTGTGTGTTTTGTTAGTGCAAGGTCTTTATGTTTTGAGTTTATTGTTTTTTGCTTTAAATTCTATCTTTCAGGTATTTAGTTTTAATATTTATTTTTAGTGGTATTTTGTTATAGATATAATGGCTAAGGGCACTTTAGGAAGTGCTTCAATATGAGATATGTTGTTTTAAACAACATATCTGTTGTTTTTTTTTACTGCAGTGACGTTGAAACTTGTCTAGACTGAAGTTCAGTCGACTGAATGAAATCTTAATGACCTGATTTAGATTCGGATTCAGAAGGAGAGCATTTTATTTAGCTTTAAAATTAGGGATGGGGCAATACCTAAAATGTTTGGTTCCGATTCTGATTCTGAAAATTTTCTTTCTGTTCTAGATTCTTTCAGGTTACATAGGCTTACCTGATATTTTGTAATATTCAATATAGTTAAAATATTGGTAATATGGTGAAGCCTTTTAAAAGTTGTTTAAATGTAATAGGCTATGCAAAACGATCGACCTTGATTCATGACTTGGAATTTCTGAAAGGTTGATACACATATCAGATAAAAGTAATAATTATTTTAAAAATATAATTAAAACTTCAGTTTACAATTACAATATAACTTCAGTAATAGCCATTTCAGTTTTTACAACTGGAGAAATTGAAACATTTTATTTGTATTTTGTTTTGACATCTATTAAGTGGTGGCGGAGTAGGAGCGGCCAGGGATGGGAAGTGAGAGAGAAAGAGATTGTGGAGGCCTCCCGAGTGAGAGTGAGACAGCAGATCGAGAAGAACTGTGACAAACATTCTAGAAATACTTCCGATTGTCTTTGTTGTCATATATAATGTTTTCGTGATATCAAATAGGGATTTACTTTCATCATTCAATTCGTTCAAAACAACTAATAATTAAATGAGACATATTTGATAATTAATTATTTCCTATAAATTATCCCATATTCGTATTTTTACAGTAAAAAAACCAGAAATGGAATCGGCACTTTAATCATTAGACAATCGACGGTTCCTCGATACCATTAGAATCAACGATTCCTGGAATCGAGAATCGGAATCAGTCTATCCCTATTTGAAATTATATATAACATGTAATATTTATTTTCATTCCAATGTAATGTGATCTACAGTGTTGCAATTTTATTTATTTGATCTTTTTTATACATTTTTCAAAGGACTATAATCTGATTTGTATGTAAGTAATCAATTCATATCTATATATTTCTTTTTACCTTGTTTCATTCCCTTTAAAAACATGTCTAATATGCTGTAAATATGGTATTTTATTGTGAGTCAGGAATATTTTTTATTTTACATAAAAACCTTCAAGGGGACGCATAGATTTTCAAACGTGAGAGGACGCTTGCGGAGGTTTATACCGCACAAAAAACCTTTTAATTTAAATGGTTTTTGTTTTTATATTTGGGTGACTTTATAATTAAATATTATATAAATACATTGTAAACCATTTCAGAAATATTTATTGCACAATTTTGAATTTCTAAATGTCATATTTCTAAAAATATCTTGAATTGTTAAAACATGTAGGCAATGTATACTAGACCATTGTTTTCACTACGGGAGACAGGTTTGCGGGTTATTTATCTGTAATAAAGTAATTAAACGTCTACACATAAAAATATCTAATTGTGATAGCACATATATTAATTTGAAATTTATTATAATATTCAGTGACAATATGGAATGTTTTACTTCAAATATATAACTCTAAAAATTAGTGGATGAAAAAAATATTGCCTTTATAATGAAATAGGTTCTACAGTTAAATAAAACTAGCAGAAACGTAATCCTTGTTAAAAAAACAACTCATAATTATTTATTAATTTTCAAACTCACTAGTCACCACTAGTGTAGCGTTAACATGACCCACTCTCATGAGAATTATGTTTCTTCTTGCTGTCCTCCTCTGCCTTACTGGTTTAGTATACTACAGTATTTTTTGGTTTTACTAAAAAATGCTTTTTTCCCATAGTCAAACTACACTGTAATCTCTTCCTGCCGGGTTTTTAGCGGAATTTTCTCTACAGCGTCAAAATTCACAGATTTCCAACAAATTTGCGACTTTTGTCATTTTCAGATTCACCTATTATGTCTCCATTTGTTTCATTTTCAATTTCATTGGCTTCTT
This sequence comes from Prosapia bicincta, assembly GCA_036971475.1. Lineage (NCBI taxonomy): Eukaryota > Metazoa > Arthropoda > Insecta > Hemiptera > Cercopidae > Prosapia > Prosapia bicincta. The sequence goes on along the minus strand of JBAIZL010000002.1, from coordinate 364,601,318 downwards.
TGTCAGGTTCATCATCTGGCAGAGAATCGTTTTCACCAATATTATCTAAAAACTGTAACGAAATTTCCGGTAGGCTGTATTTCTTGAATTTCCTCTTTTTCAACATTACCCAACATTTTACAAATTCTCTCCTCTTCAAAGGCAACAACAGAGAAATGTGAAACTTAAATACTAAAAAGACATACAACATTAAAATAATAATAACAACAAAAACAGTAATGATTTAACTCCAAAAAGTCTTTTGTAATATAAATAGCCGCACACGAGGAACTCGTACAAATAAGTTACATGAAAGAGCGCTTGCGAAAGAAAATATGACCGCAATTGACAATTATTAAATTCACACTAATGCTACTTGGAAAAAATGAACAAAAATAGTTTGGGCCGTTTCCTAGACTGCAGGTTGTGGAGTAACTGGAAATAAAGATCTAACATCTGGTAGGACGTTTTCTTGACAAATAATGATACGTGTGGAGAAAAACTCCACATGTGCCCTCTCGAACATTAAAGTGTTTTCAGAACAATCAAAAAATTCAAAACATCCAAATAAATGGTAAGAATAAATGTAAAATTATAACCGAAAATATCATAAACAAATAAAGTAATATGGTTCAAAGTGTGCATTATTTCTTTATAATACAATCAATTTTTTTCTGTTGCATGTACAGTTTCAGTTGTATGAGATATTGGAGCTTGTCTGTTTTTAACTTTATACTGTGGTGAATAATATTAAAATTTACAAATCTCAGTCGAATTATTTATTTTAAAGCGAGAAACTTTAAACGTTTTTGTGCCGAAGCACTAAAATTTTCCATGAAGATTTTGTAAATATTGTATATTTGTTTTACTGTAACAGTTAGAAAACGTTCTACATTTCATCTAAAACAAATCCCTTGTTGGAACATAAAATACTTAATAACAAAACATATACTATTTATTCTCTGTCAAACCAAAAAGTATATTTAACAATAGGTTTATTTGTGATTTTATTAAAGCAGTTTACATTATCAACATGTATATTTTTTTAGTTATTGAAAAAGACACCGAAGTCCCGCTTAGGATGTCATTGTGGGCGTTACGGAGCAAAGGAAATAAAACAACACGAGTTCTTCAAATGTTTGAATTGGAAAAGATTAGAGGCAGGAATGTGTGAACCGCCATTTGTTCCAGATGTAAGTTTTTTAAAATTTGTTAAATTTTAATAGATTTATAAAACATTTAAAGGTGATCGTTATTTATGAAAATTAAAGAACTGTATGGTTTTTGTTTAATTGTTGTTAAATTACCAATAATTTTTATTACAATAATTTATATATGGCCACAGACATGACGTTGGGACTATGAATATAGACAGGCCAATCACCCAACAAGCTTCTGCTCATCACATCATACTTTTCAATGATTCTTGTACCAACCAAAATAATTAAGGCCCTCCTCCTGATAGCAACCCTTCAGAATTGAGAAGATGGGAGTTGTCATACCAGTGGTACACCAAATCTAGAGAACCTCATATATATATATATATATATATATATATATATATATATATATATTTAGGTTAGTTCTAGTAGAGCTTAAAGCTTATTTAGGAATTTTTTGGACTTGATAGGAGACTGACAGACTTACCTAAAGGCAATAGTCCAAAACTGCAATCTCTTGGAAATAAGCACATATAAAACACTTAATACACTTCCAAACAAACTAAACACCTTAATAGACAACATAATGTGCAAAAAACAACGCACTCATTGCACAACAAAAACAATAACACACAAACACAAAAATACATATCACAAAGTGTATTAAGTGTTTTATATGTGCTTATTTCCAAGAGATTGCAGTTTTGGACTATTGCCTTTAGGTAAGTCTGTCAGTCTCCTATCAAGTCCAAAAAATTCCTATATATATATATATATATATATATATATATATATATATATATATATATATATATATATATATATATATATATATAGTAATAATAATAACTTCATAAAGTCAGTGCAACAGAAAAATAATGGACAACGTGAAATATCACGATATATATGTATATATATCGTGTTATTTCACATTTTCAATTTTTTTCTTAATTTCTGAAATTTTTGTCTTGATTTTTTATCTGAAAGTCTAAGTTTGGATGATTGGAGTTCTACTATAGATATAGTAGTGTCTTAAGGGAAAAACATTTTAAGAAAATGTTCAAAACATAAATATGACCATTAAACACCCTGTTATCTCATTTTATAAAGTTCCAATTATAAATAAAGTATTTGCTTATTTTAGTGATAATTTTATAATTTAAAATCTCTCATGTTTCAGCCTCATGCAGTATATGCAAAAGATGTTCTTGATATTGAACAATTTTCAACTGTGAAAGGAGTCAACCTAGATGCTACTGATGATACCTTTTATAGTAAATTCAATACTGGATCTGTGTCAATACCATGGCAAACTGAAGTGAGTTGATTGCAGATATATAATAATAACTATCTGACGGGATTAAAAGCAAGGACTGATTTGTTGATATATTCTGTCTAAAAAAAACTGCAATACAGAATTACTAATCTTGCATTAGTTGAATAAATAAATTTTATTTTGTCTATATTGTGTTTTATCTAATATTACAAATTAAAATAAAAACAGAAGTTTTTTGGGTTAATACAGAAATGATAATTCCAGACATAACTTGCAGTTTTTGTGTTGTATATCTTGAGGTTTTTTGTATAAATTACACTATTTTTTATTAACTTGGCAAAAAAACCACTATTTACTTATTTGTTCAGTAGACTTGTTTCGCACTAGGTCAGTGCATTATTCAATGCTGTGAATCACTGACAAGATTGTTCCTCAGGTGTATTTTGTTGGTGGCGAGTCTGTGGTGTGTTATTGTTCATAGAGTAGTTGTTAATTATGTGCTCAAATATAGTATTTAGATTGTGAGTGTGTTTTGTCATTTAGAATGTGTTGTAGATAGTATTTATGGTGTTTATATATATATATATATATATATATATATATATATATATATATATATATATATATATATAGAGAGAGAGAGAGAGAGAGAGAGAGAGAGATTTTTTGGACTAGGAGACTGACAGACTTACCTTGGTAAGAGTCCACTCTGTAGTCTTGAAATAGAAACACATAAAAGCACTTAACCAATGATATATTTCAACCACACAGTGGTCTTTGTCAATCGAAGAGAAAACACAAAAAGAAATATGAGAGAACCTCATTCTCTCATATTTCTTTTTGTTTTTTTGTTTTTTGTGTTTTCTCTTCGATTGACAAAGACCACTGTGTGGTTGAAATATATCATTGTTTAAGTGCTTTTATGTGTTTCTATTTCAAGACTACAGAGTGGACTCTTACCAAGGTAAGTCTGTCAGTCTCCTAGTCCAAAAAATCTAAATAATCGTTACCAACCAAAACTAACCTAAATATATATATATATATATATATATATATATATATATATATATATATATATATATATATATATATATACCTCGTAGTTGTTGTTTTGTTTTGTTATCATTAGGTCTAAGAAGTTGATTTTGTACTGTTGTTCTGTTTCTAGTATGAAGGCTATGTTTCTGTTTGTGTGAAGTTTATATATGAATATACTGGAAACCCACCACTACAGACAGAGTTATACACAACACGTCCAATCACCCCACACAGTACAAACATGCTGTGTTTCACTCCATGATACACAGAGTAATCAACATACCCATAAACAATGAAGACAAAACAAACAAACTAACTAAACACCTTAATAGACAACATAATGTGCAAAAAACAACGCACTCATTGCACAACAAAAACAATAACACACAAACACAAAAATACATATCACGACAACACATCACAAAAAATAGCTTCCTTGTCCCGCAAACTTAAATGCAAAGTAGCATTTAAAACACTTACACTGTTCAAAAACACACCAGGATAAACACGACAGGGAAGGTGTATACAAGATTACATGCAACAAATGTCCCAGTTTTTACATACGACAAACTGGGAGAACATTTATCACAAAATACAATGAATACATGTGAAATTATTTGTACTATAAATAGGTTGATAATTTACAATAGTATGATGATTGTTAGGAAAGAGGAGAGATGAATAAAGGTTATTCCTTTATCAATCACTATAATTTTAACCAAGGTTGCTAAAATTGGTAAAGAATAAATGTGTACTAATTTGTCCGTTATTTCAAAAAGGAGTATTTCTTATTTCCTGTAGAAACTATCTGTTTTATAAAACAATACATTTTACATTTGCAATTGTTTTCACAAAACAACAATTTTACCTAGTTTGTTTTTTTTTCTATTTTATTTTTTTACAGTAGAACCTCAATAAGTCAAATTCATTTAAACTAGATCTCCTGATTACCTGGAATAATTTGGAGTAGTATAAAAAACAATATACTCAAATGAGTAGAGTACATATATAGAAAGTTTAACACAATAATAAAAACATCCAAGACCAACAGATAAACAGAATAATGAACGTAATGTTTGTGTGTCTTATGCTGAAAAGACTACAGGATCGCACAGCACGAAAGCAGTACAGCCAAAATTGACAATTTGTTTTCAGAGGAATAAATTACAGTGGAGTTTACCTGTATATACAATATGTATGTTCATATACTGTTCATAATACTATTTGCTTCATAAATATAAAGGAGTTTTCATGAAAGTACAATGTCTTAATTTTTCTCTACTGTCCAGCTGACCTGGATTGTTGATAACCCGGATGGGCCACTGTCCCAGTTAGTCCAAAGAGTCGAGGTTCTACTGTACCATACTGGTGTAGTTTCATGATGAACAAATTAAAAATGTGTAGTACACTAATTAAATCATGCCAAATAGTGTACATGAAGTGATAAGAAATAAAGGAGGACATACTAGTTATTAAATATTTGCAAATTGTAATTACAAAATTTTTTTTTAAATTAAAATTGTTTTTTTAACCCATTGGCATGCCAGTTTTTCAGAGCCTGATGTAACCTGAGAATTCCTATTAATTTGGCACTATTAAAGACATTTATAAAAATGACTATAACTTTTTTGCTTATCATTATATTATCTTGAAACTTTAATGAGGTATTCCGTGAAATGTATACAGTAATACCCCGTACTTACGCGATAGGTGGGACCGAGCGATAGCTGTGTAAGTCGAATTCGCGTAAGTCGGGGTATAATTTTACATAAAATCACATAGGAATCTTGTTTAATTGGAACTAAAGACTAAATAAAGTAATAATTTAGAAGAAAAGTGTGTATGTAATAAAATCTTAAATACATAATACAACAAAAAATTATATTATATACATACATATTCCAAAGAAGTAAATAAAAAGAAGTTATTTTGACATAGAAGGCTTTATAAAATCTAATATATTCGTTTGATCAATTGAGGGTGTTTATTCTTACGCAGAATTTCCTCGTAACTCGCTAATTTTTTTTTATTTTGTGGCAGAAATACCCTCATCTTTGGAGTCTATGTTTTCCGAAATTTGTAGGCTATGCTCAATTAAACAAAGTATTTGTCAAGTCTATCCATCATTTCATCTTCTTCATCAACTGGGTATACAGAATCTACGTTTTTAAGGTCTTGCTCACGCATTTCTATGAGCTCATCAATTAATTGTCAGCTACTGATTATGTAAATCCTGCAGTTCTGAGCGTCCTGAGCTCTGAATGTCACCATTATCCACTTCTACATTGAGTTGTTTGGCAAAACCGACACCTTCTTCAATCACAACAGCAATTTCATCTGACTCTGGCACTGATTTCGCTTGAGTCTCAGTGGCGAAAAAAATACACACTTTTTCCAAACATTTGTTTTCAAAGTTTCTTGTGAAAATTCATTTCAAGACTCTCCATTGATTCTCAAAGCATCTAAAGCATTGAATTGTTTCCAAAAACCTTTAACAGACAGCTCGTTGTTCTGACTCATAGCTTCATGCAGATGCGCAAATGATTTTTTTGTGTAAAAAGCTCTAAATATTTTGATGACTCCCTGACCCGGTTGAAGCAAACTAATTGTCCTGGTGGCAAAAGTGTAACACTTTCACGTATGTGTCGAAATTAGTTAAAGTAGTAGGACGATGACCAGGTGTATTGTCAATTAGTAGGAATTATTTTATAAGGAATTTGTTTAGACCGAAAATAACGTTTGACTTGAGGTATGAAATGATGACCAAACCAATCTTCAAAAAAGAAGCTGTCACCCAAGCCTTCCTATTCTACTTCCAAAACCATGGGCGAGATAGCTTTAGAAATATTTTTAATGCCTTTGGATTTTCTGAGCGATAAACTATGAGAGGTTGCAACTTAAAGTCACCAGCTGTATTTGCGCCAACCATGATTGTCAATCGGTCTTTGACTGCCTTAAAACCTGGAAATATTCTCTCTTTATGCATTAAAAAAGTTCTTGTATGCATTTTCATCTAGAACAGGCTAGTTTCTGCGTAACTCTGACAGGGGTAGCGTAAGTCGAGGTATTATTGTACTTCATAAAACTACTATTATAATTTTACTAATTTAGTTATTTAATTAAATGTGTGTTGACTATGACCAACAATTGTTTCCAGGCTTGATAAGGGCAACAAATTAATTACCAAAACGGCCGTCTTGTCATTTATTCAATAGTTATCTGGAGTTCTCACATATACATTAATATAAACAACTCTTGTCTATTTCACTTTAGTGTAAACCCCAACGCGACATTGTTTACACCAAACACAAATTTAAAACTTCACATGATGTTTACTTATTATATTCGTATTTCCAGAAAGGTTACCCGAGGTTAAAAACAAACATATTTATAGAACAAATATTGCTGATTCACCTAGTAACAATAACCATCCCTACAAATGCTGCGATACAGCAGAAAAACGTGAAACTACTACTAGCTACACTGGACAGAACAGTTCCGTCCGGGAATATCACTGCGCCATGATATAACAGAAATTTTCCGTTCAAGTGTGCCAATGGGTTAATTCAGATTAATTTTCAGACTAAATTTCACACTATTGTATGTATTCAAAAAGACTTGACTACATTATTCAAAACAAATAGTAGTACTTTTATCATTTTACTTAATCAAATGCTTGACTCGCATACGGTAGATAGTGTGACCTTCCCGTGATAAATGTTCTTAGCATTTAGATAACCTTTCGGATCTTGCATCAAGTGATCTCTACAGCTCTTTGGGGTCAGTCCTTTCCCAGCAACAAAGTAAAACACATGGCAGAAATATTTTTTATATTCGGAACACATTTAAATTTATCCCAATTTGCTTATAAAAATATATTTTTCATTTGATTTTTATTTTAAATCAATGTATAGTTTTTACATTTATGTAATGTTAGGTTTAGAAATTCATCTGATTACATTGGTAGTTCCACCCAGCATAAACAACACTGGCATGTTACAAGTCGCGCACTTGTTCCGTACCGGCTCGGCTGTACTAACAGTCTGTGTACTACTACTCCGTGCTGTCCTCGTCAGACCGAGCCGTTTGATGAAACGATGAAAGTTAAATAATACCTTGTATTATGTACAAAAAAATAATAATGGTATCTATGTAAATTCAGGTAAAATGCATGTTTTGATGAGAAATTTCCTGTGATTTTAAGTACAAAAATAGCTTAAAATTTTATTTCCAGGGCTTTATTTTTGAAATATTTCCACCTCTGAAACCACCCCCTTTTTCTGCCATTGTGACAAAACCTAACCCCCCTCCCAAAGTCTATCATGGAGCCACCCTTGTCTGGGACTACAGTTTCAGACGAATGAAACTGTTTTTTTCTTTAATAAACCCAAGAAATGAAACATTTATATTGTGAAATAACGTTTATACATTTCAGTATAGTTAAAATAGAAATAATTTTAAAACTTAAACTGTGAGAATAATATATTATAGAAAATATGTGAACTATTACTAGACCAAGTAAACATTGCACATGGAAAATATTTGAAGTATTGCATTGTGCTCCTAGTATTCCCCTCTTCCCTCGCAATGTTTGATCTTTCCCTTTTCATTATATCGGTTTGTAAATAAAATAAATGTAAAAGATAATATAAGGAACACAAATTATGTATAAGCATGACAACTAATTGCTACAGAGCAGAAAGCCACTGATCTGGTGACAATAATGTTTCTAAATATCCTTCAGAGGTTTAGATGAATGTGCTATTCACCTTTACCGATATTTTATATCTTCAATCTATACTATACTAGAATTCTTACAGCTGTGTGTTTTAAAGTTATTTTGTTTTATTTATAAATAATGAAAATATTCTAAATTTCTAATTGTTACAACAGATGATTGAAACTGATTGCTATAAGGAGTTGAATGTATTTGGTCCGAATAATATGCCTACTCCTGACCTTATCATAGATGCTGTACCAGAACCTGAAAACAAGGGATGCTTTCCATTCAGGAGAAAGGTAACGAACTATATTTCCTTTTACCTACTTGATACTTAGGAAAACAAAGATGGTTTACTAATATTTGAATCATTGAACTAAGATAAATTTGATTAAGAGTCAAGAGGTCACTAGTGAGTATTTCTGTGGTTTTAATTCCATGACCCATATGTTATTAAATGTTATGCAGGATTTCTATACCAGGAACTGAACTTCAGAATTTGCTAAGGCAGTTTAAAGTTATTAACACAACTGCCATGGCGGGCACCGGTGACCGACACTATTTTTGTATAGGGCCACGGTAGTCATCAGTGACTGACAATGTGGACTTAACTTTAGATCATCACACAAGGCTGTCGGGGGCACATTCACGATATATTTAACCATATGATCTGTCCAACACGGCCTCTGTGTGTGTGATCCTGCAACTTGGCTTTCGGAAAAACTGTTTATTATTTTTTTTTACAAGAATATAATTATTGGGAAACTGGAAGTTCTGAATTACAAGGAAATATTAGAAGGAAATAGTTTTTGTTTACACTTCTTTGTAGAGCTACATTATATTTTAGAATAGTGTTACATTTGATTTGATCCTAAAAAATAATTCACCTAGAAAACTGATTGTACATCTTGAGGTAAGTATGAATTACACTTTTTTTACAAAAAAGTGTAATTTAAAACTTTAATTTAAAACATCTTCCTCCAATTATAATCTTATAAAATTTGTAAAAACAGCTCAATTTAAAACATACTGGTATTGAAAAAATACAAACATAAATGTAATAATAATGTTCAGATTATATTTACATTCTAATTATTCGAGAAAAAATATTTTGAAACAAAATTACAGTTATGCTGGAAATTTAAATTGTGTATCTATAAAATACAAGAGAAAAATCTAGTAGCCATATTTGTCGTTTAAAAATATCTATAATATTGGGAAAATACATTATACTTGAATTTATATTAAAAAAATACAATAAAAATGTTACCCTTTTGCATTCATTCCGAAGATCAAATACATTTAAATGAATAAACACACTAGAAGACAAAATATTATTATATTTTGTCATTATTTAAACAAAAAGTACACAAAAAAATTGTTTGTTGAAGGCTATCAGAAAACTGATTGGTACTCAATGTGTTGAATACAATCCTTTTTTATATATTCTAACCTCTTTTTAGGTGGCTTTCAATGTAACAAGATTATTTATTCAAAGATTATTTTAATTAACAGAACTCGATTTTAGGCGCCACTTATCTCTGATAAGAATGAAATTATTATTTATAATATTGATATCTAGGTTACAACTGAAATAACACACAATTTACAGGTTAAGTTAATTTAATTGTTTTATCAAATTTACAATATTATTTAAATGAGAATTTCTTAATTTAACTTAAATTTGGCTTGCTCAATTATTCTAATCTGCAAAAGACTCTTTCTTTTTTTTTTATACTCAACTTAATTTACATAAATTTGTTTTGATCTCTGGGTCGCTGTATAAGGTTCGGGTTGCAATTGGAGAAACATAGGTTTAATATTATTGTATAGTTCTGATTTAATGAATATGGCTTTTATGGATTAATAAATAAAATTGTATGTGATTGGCAGATCAACAGAAAAAGTTTAATGTTCTTCTTTTAATCTTCTTTAATCTTTTAAGATTATTGAGAAAAGTTTTATTATTATTTGAGGTTCACCTATTCGTAGCTCGTGGTGTGAAGTTCTGTCTGTTGCATTATAATCACAATCAACTTTCAAAGCTTTATTTAATATTCACTGCTTTCGACGATTTAATTAATATTCACTGTTTTCTACGATTTACTTAATATAATTGCTTATGATGATTTCTTAATATTAACTGCTTTCAATGATTTACTTAATGTTCACTGCTTTCGACGATTTAATTAATATTCACTGCTTTCGACGATTTACTTAATATTCTCTGCTTTTGACGATTTACTTAATGTAATTGCATGAACTGGAGGTATCTTGACTGACGTCTACTCCCATCGAACGTTCCTGGATGTTTCGATTTTTCTCCCAACTAACTTTCTGAACCTCTTATCCCTTCTCTCCTAGTTTAGACCAATCACATTTCTTAATTTTAACTTTTTAACGTTTATTTTGAAATTTAACTTCTTTTTGCAACTGACTGTCTCTTAATGGTACCAAGTTTTTTCTTTAGTTTTTTGAGTGCCCTTGGGTCGTAAATCTGACAACCTTTTTGGGGAATTTATGGTACTATAAAGTAATAATACTGTCAGCTTGGCCTTGTACATTGTAGTCCTAATTTTGCAAACTTAATTTATAGTTCTTTTTAGAGTCCCTGTTAACATATCCTTATAATATATTATTTCAAACACATTTATACAGCACAATTTTCAACATTTTTGTCATATTGGCATTTTAAAAGTGATAACTATTGTTTCATAAATGTGTGTTTTTAAGCTTAGTGGTATTTAATGTTACAATATACCATTAAAAATAAATTATTGGTACAATTTACCCATGACGTTAAATAGCGCCTATTGTAACACCAAATTTATTATGCATATAGTGATGCTTACCAGTGACCTCTATACATAAGTGTACCTATTTACAGAAGAAACAGTCGGCACGTACTAGACCTGTACCAGTAGCAGATCAGTATTTAAAGGTCAACTCCCGTGTAGAAGAAGTTCATAGCTGATCCTCATTAATGCATTCGACGGAACAGACAACTAACAATGACTGATTTGTTGGAATGGACGTCAGTGGCACCTTGTCTTCATAATCGTTATCAAAGCAATCCTAGATCAACATTTTTATACAGTTTTTTATTTGCTATATTATTGATAAATTAGTCATGATATCCTTTAGGGAACATTACAGAATTGACATAGAAGTTTTTTAATTGTGAATTTTATTTAATTTTCATTATAAATATACATGTATAATGTCGCTGTTGTACTCATGAAGCACTGACATAATTACTGTATAAGCATACGTCACTTATTTTATACAATTGATTTTTATTTCTCTGCAGTACAGTAAAGCCTCATCATAGTGAACTATAGTTTGATTTAAAACAGAACCGGAGTCAAAGAAAATGAAATTGGCCAGAGGGGGTGGAGGCTCCTGTCTCGGTGAATGAGAAATCCACATTTTGCCATATCAGTGAGCTTTGTTGACAATTCTACGGTAAACGCAGCTAACAGTGGTGGGTTGCCCTGTCATGGCATCCCTACAGAACCTTCTTATTCTGCTTTAAATCAAACTATAATTGGAGCTGAGGATTGCCAGTTTTATTAAAAGTACGTTATAAAACTGAGAAAAGCTGTAAAATGTCAATAAAAAAAACTTGTTTAAAATGTGAAAATTTTATCTAAAGCAATTGAAAAATCAGTTTGCACATTTGGTGTGGCTACTATATGTAAAATTGTATTAAACATATGTAAATTGCTACTAAGACAGTATTAAAAGAAATTGTGTAATGTTAGTAAAATCTTTTTCAGATTTAAAACGTTTTGACATTGTTTTATAAATAGTGACATTTTGGGTAAGGAGAGGTTTTGTTTGCAAAACCTTTGTCAATGATTAATGAGTTAGTATTATAAATTATTAGTATGTCTAAAATTTACAGTTCTCTTACATCGTTTAAAATAGTTTCAACAGACATACATTTCAGGCCAGTGACTTTTGGGTATGATAACATAAAGCATAAGGTTTTGAAAAGACTGTGTTCAACAAAACATTTATAGCCCCTTGATGAATTTTTATTACAGTAGAGTCTCGATAATTTGAGGTAGATGAGACCGAGACCCTCTCAGAATAACAAAAACTCGGATTACACAGAAATACATTCCTGTACATTAGAAGAAAAAATAGGGGTTTTAACGAACCCTAATACTGTTAATAAGAATGCACAAAACATTTTATTGATTATAGTACCTAGATAAATTTAATGTTACTTTGGAATACATTGTTCATCACTTTTGTTATTGGAAAGAGTTATGAAGTTTTTTTCTGCTTCTGCTTATCCGATCATTTTCATGCTGCAGGGTCGCATAGAGGTCTTAGCAGAAGCACATCTGTTCACATGATGTCTGTCTGTTGTTCAATATAGCATAGTGCCGTTTCCAAGGGAGTCGTTCCTTCACAGTGACTAATTTTCCCTTTTTGTAACATTTCAATAATCGTAACATTGGCTATTTCAAATTGTTCGTCGTTACTCATCTATTGACTTATGCTCGTATCATCAGAATGTTCACAACCTGGCAGTTTTTTTATAAGAAATGTCAAATCTGTTTCTTCTTGTGAATCAATAAATAACACAGTCACCAGTTCCATTATGGCTCAAGATTTTATTTCATGAATTACTTGATGTCTCTTTTATTTTGTTCCATTGTTCGGCTATCCAGCATACAACTTCCTTACCTGTAATTATTTTTAGAAACCCTACAATGATATCTTCCCTTTCAGTCACTTCCAAAAGAGATTGTAAAAGGTAAATGTTATTTTTTTCATACATTCCAGAACACCCTAATCCATCAGCTAGATTAGGCTTGTAACATTTGCAGGAAGATATAAAGCACGGATATCATCAGAGCAGAGTTGATCTTCATCGAGATGCGACAACTTGAAAACTCGGGACACAGAATTTCAAAACACTACTGTATCAGTTTGTACACTTTATGAACACTATTTACAGTTCTATTGCATCATCTTTAGGAGGAATGCCTCTTGATAGATGGCAAAGCAACTGTCAGCAGCCGTCCAGGTATTACCTTGACGCTGGCTTTGTGTGGGCTTCTTAAACCGTGCAAACTTGAATGGCATGATTTATCTTCAAAACACATTACCTTATAAGCAATGATGAATTTAATAGAGTCTGTTATAATGAGGCTCTACTGTATTTCTTTACTTATATATACATATTGTAACAATACATGAGTTTTAATAATCAGTTTCATAATGTAACTAGGCAATAAGTTTTAATTTGTTTGACCTCAGGTTGTTTTGTTCTGTTTAACCCTAAGGTGATAGTATGTAGTGTGTTAGTATTAGTTACTTTGTCTTGTGTTATTTTTACTTTAAAAGGAGCGAAATTTCTATTTTAAAATTTCATTATTTAATACAGTGCCAAATATTTACAAGAGATATATCATATCTATGATCTACCTAAGGGAAGTATAAATAGTGATAAATTATTCTGATAATTTGTGAATTGAATTATTTTAAGTTTTTTTACGCCCTTTAGGTTCGCTTAGCTTTATCTACTGCTTTTAGAATGCTTTCTTTTTATTGTTTTAAGTAATTATAGATAAAAATATTAACATTATCTAAGTAATTTTTATTTGACCAGTTAAAAGTAATTGGTTAATGTATTGAAACAGGTTTATTCTTACTTACAATTTATTTATTTTGAAATTCTTATTAGAGATTAAAATAATACGTTACTAGATATCGTGAGACTTCTGAAATGCACATTTAAAAATTGTGCAGAAAAGTACAAAACCGCTTTTACTGTTTTTTTTTCCTTTTTAATTCTAAGGACTAATATTTCTTTTCATTTTAAGTTTATAAAGTCAACAAAACAATTTCATAAAATCTGGATTATTTCTCTCACTCATATTTGAATTATTATCCTTAACAACAGTACATAAAACTGATGTATAGAGAAAATGTTTTATGAGAATGCTTTTATTTAAATGAGATTTATGGGTTTGTGTGTGTTTTTTTGTTGGAATTCACATGTAATTTGTTGTATGTACTTCTTATTTACAAGTACAGTTTCTATTTAACTTCCCCCCTTATAATTCTTAAAAAATTTACTTTAATATGAAAATATAACTTTTTGCCAAGGAGTTCGATATTTGCTCAAATTTAAATTAATAAAAGATTGTTTATCATATATCTACTTTTGCTGTAGAAACAAGAATTGTTGTAAATTTTTTTTTATTATGGTAAAAGAATATCAGTTTTTCTGTTTTTAGGCAACCAGTATAATCATATGCCATTATTTAATAAAAAAAAATCTGTATGTAAAATGCTACAAATGCTATGGGTCACAAATTATACTTCAGTAATCAGTCCATTATAGCTTGATAGTAAAGTTAGGTGCATTTAATTAAAATATAATTTAGCTCTTGAAAACTCTATAAACATTGTAAATATTGGAATCAAGATAAACATTTCCAATAGTGGATGTTACACCATGGTGGCTACATTTTGAATATACTAGTTATATAACATACAGATAAGCAAGTGTAAGCATTATCAGATAAAAATGATTATTGCAGAGTTTGTGGTAGAACTGAGCTAAATTTCTAAACGGTACCTTGAAGCCAGTACTTCTGGTAAGTGCCCGTTCGGGGAAAGTTGTACTATAGGTTTTACATCAGGTACTTACCTGCATAGTCTTAACGTCTTCCAGAAATGTTCATTGCTCTGCCATCTCTTGGATTTATTTGAAATTATCAGCTAGACAATGCCAAGAAAATGAGTTCTTCCCTGTTTTGACCCCAATGTCACATGCCTGTCAAGAATATTTATTTATGATTTACACAATATCAGTAGGTTGAAATAATGCAACCGGTATTTTGGCATTTAAATATTGACAGAATTGTGATAATGAAGAACATACAGTATTATCCGTACATATTGATAGTGGTAGCTATGATGATAATTTGAAATTAGTAAAATTAGCGGAAATAAACTTAATAATTGTTGCAAAAGGCAGTCATTCGAAATGATTTTTTTTACTAACTTAATAATTGTTGCAAAAGCAGTCATTCGAAATGATTTTTTTTACTGATTTAATTTAACCTGGTTGTAGGTTATTTTTTAATTACGTTTGGACAGTTCCTTGTATTTCTTGAAACACCATTATTTAGTAATATGAACACTGTATAGTGACAAAGGGGACAGTAGAATACACGACTGCAGGTTAGGTTTACTCATTTTTACAAGTAAACATTAAAAAATTACTGAATTATTTTTCCAGATTTAATTTAATATGTGATAAATATGTTAACCTGTTGAAAGCAGCTTTTTCCAAATTCATTATAACTGTAAGATATTGTTAGTAAAAAGGAAATGTTTTAAGTTTAATATATTGTAATGGGTTAAATAATAATACTCAGCCATTTTAAAAACACCAAATTTAGCCCAGAATGAGAAAGGAATTTCGTAATTATTAAAGATGTTCTGGTTGAATCAAAACTATAATTAACTCAACAATGTTGTAAAATAATCCTAATGCTTTATGTACTTTTAGGTTTTGAAAGTAACTAAACTTAAAAAGATGATGAAACTAGATCAATGTTGCAAAATACTCTTTTTTTATGTTTTAAAAGAAATTTTTAAAGTACAAATTAAACTTAGGTGATTAGACACATCTTAACATGTAATTTAAGCCAAGGGGTTAAGCAGATTTCTAGTACCTGTTGTTTTGAATTAGGTTTCTTTTGCAGGACAAGTTGGATTTTCCATATAGATATTAATTTATTGTTATAAGTTATTTAATTTTACGTACTATAACTGCGTTTAGCAGTTGACTCAATATATTTGTTATCTTTAAGTAAAAGAACTGTTGTAAAACATGTTTTATGTTACACAGTTCTACTTATAAACACAGGTTATAAAGGATCTGCAACATTAAATATGTTTGATGTAATGTTATATTTTACTCTGAACAAAGATTATACAGGATCCATAAGATTAAATGTATATTTTATGTATCATTTATGTATATATTTATATATCGTTATAGGTTTTACAAGATCTTTATGATAAAAAAGTCTTTTGTATCAAATATAAAATAGATTTATTAAGCAGGTTATGCAATATCATTTCTCTATCAATGGTTCTATGTATTATTAGTTGAACCTGTTTTAAACTAATATCTGGTTCATTGGTATGTTTGAAAGGTAGAAGTCAATCATGCCCAGTGTATGTAATGAAAAACCATTTACTAACAAGTAAAGATTCATAATGAAACTTATCTGATTAAACCTATTTTTACTGCTTCTATGATTAAGTTGGAGTTGTATATAAATTTATTTAAAATATTGGCAGGATCATGTTTGTATGACTTATAAATGTCTCCATTTCTTCAATCGTCTGTGTGTGCATGTGCGCGCATGTATATGTGTGTGTGTGTGTTGCAACGGACCGGGCCACCACCTACGCGCGGCGCCGTCAACCCTACCGTTGACCAACGCGCGCGCGCAAGTCCGCCCACCAACGCCCATTGCAGAGCAAGAATTTTGAAACGAGCCGCTCGCAGCCAAAACCACGAACGCTGTGCAATGCTCGCCAAAATCTGCCAGAGAACAAGTCACTGGACTTAAAAAAGAAAAAACCTAACTTGCTGCGGATTCTACCCTTAACGGGTAAGTCATCCCGGGGAATGGGTTCTTTTGAAAGACATCTAAACGGCGAAATGACCATATCAGCTGTAGGAGAGTGTAAGAAACTTGTTCATAATAATACTCAGTTTGTTTGCAAGTTAGTTAAAAAATATTTATTTTTTAATTTTAAAAAATTTAAAATTTTATATTACAATGCACAGTCTGCAATTTATTTGACTTAAAAATATCCTTTGTGTTGGTTCTTACACAGTTAAGAAACCATACTCTGTTTATTTTAGTTGACATTAAAATTTAAATTAAGAATTTACGATTTTATTTTTCTTTCAATCGGAGTATGCCAAAGCGTAAAACTTTGCTCTACTTGACGGTCAATCTTACTTGTCGAAAATATAACCCTTTACTACCTGAAATTCTTGTTCCTATCTTCAAATTAAAAAATTCTCTTTTCCCTTAAGTGACGTTTTAACAACCCTTTACTGCTTGTCTTAATCTTATTTCAGTATCCCAGGTTCTCAACCTTGCAATTTTAATTGTCAATATTTGGTTTTGTTTACCTAACTTTTTACTGAAAATTTTTTGTTACAAATTACAAATATTCGTTGATTCAAGCAAAGCCTTACTTTTCAACACACTCCGAAAGATCCCTACTTTTCACATTTTGTTCAATTAGTTAAACTTTCTAAACACACTACTTTATTTATGGCCATATTTTACATAGCCATGTAAATGATATAATTTTTTCTATATCTTTATCAATTTTAAATGACCTTTTTAAAATTCAATTTCTGTTTATTTTAGCAGGTAAAGTTTCAATCAATTTTACCAAACAACCTAAAAACAATTTCATAAAACATATCAAATTATATAAAAACCAATTATGAAGTACATACTGAAACAAAAATTACATATAAAACATATAGCCATATCTCCTACAAGATTATCAAAATATTTACTGAACATCAAATCATAATTTATAAAAATTGTTAAAACATCTGCTGAATAAATTCAAACACCTTCCCATATTGAAATTATAATATTTAAATACATATTTTAATTCAACCGTTTACTGAAACATATTTAAAACCTTTTTTAAAAATATCTTCACTCATTTACAAAATCTACAAATTTATTTAAATTCATTTAACCCTTTGATTAGAAAATATTTAACCCTTTGATTACTATTTGATTAACCCTTTCGGCATGAAAATCCACATAATGAAATTTATTAATATTTACTAAAACCTAGTTACACCCTTTTAAACTGATCCTTCATCATTTACAAAGAAATTTACAACTTTTAAAATTTATTTAACCCTTTGATTAGAAAATATTTAACCCTTTGATTACTATTTGAATTAACCCTTTCTTCATGAAAATTATACATACTGAAGTTTAATTAAAATTTATTTAAAATTTATCAATGCAATTTCTGAAGGAAATTGATATTTAATAAATCTTGAGTAACCTTTGCTAAATGGCTACAAGCCCATTTGCCTTTATTTTATATAATTTATATTTAAACTAATTTGCAAAAATTTCAATTTTCTTTCTAAGTTACCCTATCACCAACATATTATTATACATACAAATCATGAAATAAACAATATATATATACTTATATTTCAAAAAAAGAAAACTTATATTAACTTATTATTTTGGTTAGCTAGACCCACTTACAACTTTAAAATCTCTTGGTTGACTTATCTCTTCTGTGGCACTTTTTAAAATATTTAAAATCTACACATATCAAAATCAGAACCCTTTATTCTTACTCAAACCTTGGTTTGATTTAATTTATTTAATACACATATATAATTTCACCCTTTTCTAAATAAGATCAACAGTTTAAATTAAAAAGCTTCAATTTGTTATAACCCTTGTTTATTTTAAATGAGAACAATTTATGTCAATTTGTTTCATATGGAAAAATGTCGTAATGACCCCTTTTAAATAAAATACCAATTTGGTTTAATTTAATTATATGAAATAACACTCCTGTTTATAGGAGTACCTGAAACTAAAGCATAGCCTTCCAATCAGCTGTTGTAAACAATGGCCTTTTGTCCGCCATCTTGGATATTTACTTTTAGCAAATAATATTTAACTTTATTACAACACATCTTTTATTTAAATTCTTTACACCTTCATAAGATTTTAACTCTTTAATTAATTTAAATCCCTTTATTTGATTTGTTTATTTAAATCCCTTTCCCTTTACATAAGTTCTAACCTAAAATTTCTATTTCCCTTACATTTATGAAATACAACATAATTTCTGCTTTTATGGCATCGCCATCTTGAAACCCCCCACTCTTTAAAACAAAGCCACCAGCATTTACTTATAAAATTCAAAGTTTACTGTTAATGGTTTGAAAATTTATTTAAATTTTATAACATTTTCCCAATTTAGAAAAAATTCTTCAAATTAAAATTTTAATTTGCAAAGGGAAGACAAATAGATCTGACCTGAATCCACACAAAGCACGGCTTGCCTATCTTCTCCCTTCCTTCTCCGTCTCTCCCTTTGTTCTCCAGCGGGGTGGGGAAGGTCCGGCTTGGCTGTTGCGTCGTTCCCACGTAGGTATACTTTGATGACTTCCCACGCGTTGCCGCCATCTTTGAAGTCCTCCATCCCTTTGTGTGTCTGGTACGCCTCAGGTAGATCAGCTCGCTTCACCCTTTGGTTGAAATTCTCCCATCTTCTTTCTTCGATGACATTCGCACCTCTTTTAAATTTTAACAGTTACTAATAAAATTTTAGCTTGAAGCCCTTCTTTTAACACAGTTCTTGGGCATTTTTTAACACAGAAAAGAAATAGAAAAATCTTTTAAAAACGTTTATCAAGTTAGTTAAATTTTGTTTAATTTTGTTAGGAATTTAGAATCACTCCTTTAAAACTGTTTGCTAGGTTACACTGTTCACATCGCCTTGTCTTTCTAGTAAGGCTGCAACACACACATTTAACGACGCTCGCACATAATTTGATGGAAATTTATGGGGAAACCCCCTTTTGCCGCGATCTTGAAATGCGAAAGGGCCCCATACACGAAACTCAGCGTCACGACATCTCAACGAAACGAACTTTCCCTAGCCACTCATAGTTTTTGAACTATTAACGGTAACAAAACTATTGTTCATTGTTTTACCGGAGCTACGCCCGACACCGTCCTTACCCTTCGAGAGTCCTGGTTTAGCTGGGGCGTAAAAGGACGCTTGGCTTTGCTCAAACCGGGAAACACCCCCTCCTTGCAGTCCGTTCCCACGAGTTGACAACCAATAAGGATCTTAAATCGATGTCGCCTGATCGGCGCGCGCACTCCTTTTGTACAAGTGCGTAACGGCTCGCAAAATTGATAGACAGATCGATTCAATCCACTTTTTCGATCAAGCCGTATAACTCTTTAAGGGTGCTTCTGATGGAATTTTATTATTCTTTATTTTTGATTTTTCTCGTCTTGCTTTATCTCTGGAAATGTCGATGGTAACTCTAGGTCAATTTTGACCATCTTCCCCTTGCAAACGGCCTTAAATTTAAGTTTCAAACCCTTCCCACGGTGGCTTGGTTTGTTTTACTTACAAGAAATTTAGACTCTTTATGTTTTAAATTTTATCTTTTTGCGGCATGTATTCCAAGAGAATATTGCCCGCCGCAGTGTGTGTATGTGTGTGTGCATACAAGATGTGTTAAAAATATGGACACACCTATTATTCATGTTATGTTAGATCTGCTTAATTGTTTGCCATCTACATTGGTACAATTCTTAAGAATACATCTGTAGATTGTTTGCCATGTTGGATATTTTAAATTTGAACACTTTGAAAGCCTAGCCCCTTAATAGGTGCCTTTCTCTTTTTCTTCAGGAGGTTTTTAGGTAAAATATGAAAAATTTCTGACATAATAAATACCATATTTACAACAAATTATACATTATAGTAAAGGGAATGATACAGTCTTTCTGGAAATATATACATATGAATTAAAAGAAATATATACATATCTATTACTTACATATAGATGGTGTTATTATGCCCCTTTGAAAAATGTATTTAAAAAATTAAAAAATAATATAGCAACACTGCACTTCACTACACATATTTTACATTGGAATGAAAATAAATATTACATGTTTTATATATATATATATATAATTTTAAAGCTTAAAGAAAATGTAATTTAGAAATATTTCTTTAAAAATTTAGAAAACTCTAAAATCGGGTCATTTACATTTCCATTCAGTTCATAATAAAGAAAGGTATGTCAATTGTACTTCGACCTAGATCGGTTTCACTGTCTTGTTACTGTCTAAAATCGACATATATTGTATTTAATCGCTTCCCAAAGTGTCTTTAGCCATTATATCTAAAACGCAATATCTCAACAATAAAAATTAAATAACTGAAAGATACGTTTAAAGCGAAAACCAATAAACTCGGAAGCCTAAACAAAAATTAAACAAACTACAAATTAAATAAACAAAATGACAGTTAGATAAAATTTAGGATAAACAACAACAAACTTGAAATGTAAATAACACGCAATAATAAAACACTCACTATCTGACCAAACCAACATCTGTCAAAAAATGTCTGATAGCTCTCAGTCGCCACACTTAACCAATTAAGTTTTTGTTCGTAAAATAAACTCTGAATAGCGTAAAGGTAAAAACATGTATAGAGTAGAATAACTAATATAAAGAATGATACTACGAAACAGAGAATACGCGGGAATTATATTGCTGTGGAAATAAATACGGGAACCCGAGCGTAAGTAACTAGCGTTAAATATATGACTCGATCTGTACTCAGGCGTAGGCTTGAAAGTGATGAAGGTTATTTGGCAGTCAACCTTTGCCGTGTTGACAAAAAGGTTATTTGTATTTTAGCAAGGTGGCCAATTATTTGTGTATGGTGGTGTTTTTTCTTTTCATATTGTGTTGAATTTGAAATTAGTTCTATTTACTGGTTGTATGACTTTGTAGCAAGAACTCATTCAATACTAGGCTGTTAAAATGAAACATAGCTTTGCGTAGCTGTACTCCTAATGCTTTTTCCACCTCTGTGGTTCAGAAAGCCTCCACTAGGGTATTGAGCTGTAGTACCATCACATCTACATAAACATCTCTAATTGCAGTTCATCACTGTTTTGTTCACTTTTCCATTATCACCATTCATTTATGTTCTAAGACATTAGAGCATTAGTGATCTTTACGGTTTTCTTGGCAGTGCTCATGCCACATTGTATACCCATGTTTTACTTATACCAAAGGAATATCTAACATTTCTAAAACTTTTCTTAAGCCTGTTTCTGCAACAAGTATAAATTCTGTGATCCATTTGATACACAAATGGTCAATTGGCAACCCTAACAAAACACATGTAATCTTATTGACAGCTGACTATATATTCAATATGAATAACAATGTACTTATATTTACCAATAGAGCAACAACAAAATGGAAAACCAATGTTTACAACATGAGAAATTACAATTTGTTAATATACAATTTTTTGTGGTATTTTTTAATATACTTAATATTTGGAAACAACATGAGAAATTACAATTTTTTAATATACAATTATTTATGGTATTTTTTAATATACTTAATATTTGGTTTTTATATTAACGTCAATTTATTGGATTGTGATTCTATCATTTAAGTGTTAGGTGAACCTTGATGTTTGTGTGTGTGTTTATATTGTAAAACGTATTCATTAAAAGCAATTAGAAAAGTACAACTTTTTAGAACAAAACCTATATTAGAATTTTCCATTACCAAGTAATACAATACAAAAAATGTCCAGATATTGGTTTAAAAGCAACAGGATTAATAAATCTAGACAACTTGATTCCTTAATCAATATTCCTTGATGGAGAAGAGAAAGTACATATTAATTTATGTTTATAATATGTAGGTCTGGGTATTATTTGTGATGAAATTCGTTTGTGTATACAATGTATCTATATTCTTATTAGGTAATACAAAAAATACATTTCATTGAAATATTTCCAATCTTCTTTAAGCATGGTGACTGTCATATGTAGAATCATGTGGTAATTGTGTAACTGTGATGTGATACCAAGGAGATGTGTTATTTGAGTGAGTATGTAAAGCGAAAGAAAGATATTTAACTTTTTACAGATAACTATCGTTGGTTAAATGTCAGAGTAGCACTGTACTAAAAAGGCCAAATAGGTTCAAGTTCGTCTATCTACTTTTTATTTTTAGTTTCAAAATTTCATATTTTTTTAACATGGAATGGGAGGAATAGATAAAATTCCAACATTTTCTTAATAAATGTCTACAGTTATTTATGCAGAGCTAATTTTAGTGCCAAATTTGTCCTTGTACATGCTTCGAATGATTTGTAAATAGGGTGTTTATTTACATTGAATATATATATATATATATATATATATATATATATATATATATATATATATATATATATATATATGTGTGTGTGTGTGTGTGTGTGTGTGTGTGTGTGTGTTTAACGCCCATTATCATTCCGTGACTTTATAAAGTTATTATAAGTTAATTGTAAACTGTTATTCCACTATTAAGTGCAATTAATTTTTAATGCACTTAAAAATTAGGTGCAAAACATTAGGTATCTTCGACAATGATCAAGTGACTGAAAGGCGCCTCATCATGAGGTAAAAATTGATTGCACTTAATGGTGAAATAATTTATTAATAAACATATAATAACTCTATAAAGTCGGTGCAACTGGATAAAAAGGGATAACATTAAATGTCACACACACACTCACACACACACATATATATATATATATATATATATATATATATATATATATATATATATATATATATATATAAGTTGTTATTTTTATTGTACACAATTATTCCACCACAAAAAACAATTATTTTTACTTTATAACACACAAGGTAAAAATAATTGCAATTAGTGTTGGAATAATTGTTTACAATTAACAATAACAGCTTTATAAATGCAGTGCAATGGAAAAATAATGGACAATGTGAAATATCATGATATATATATAGGTTAGTTCTAGTAGAACTTACAGCTTATTTAGGAAGTTTTGAACTAGATAGGAGACTGACAGACTTACCTACTGGCAATAGTCCAAAACTGCAATCTCTTGGAAATAAATAAATAGACACACATAAAAACCTATCACACTATTCAATCATACAATGATCTTTTTCAATCAAAGAAGAAAAGACTGAAGTTCACATATATATGCTAATACGTATTCCTTCACAGATGGAAAAATATGATGAATAGTTATTATCCAGAGTACATCCGTTCATTTTGTAGTGCATAAAATCGCAGTTCTGACATTTGGCTAGAATCTCATCTAGCATTGATGAGGTGAACCAACAACAGTTGAAGTACGAAATATATATATATATTTAATCTGTTATTTGCTTATAAATAAGGTAGTGTTTATCAAACAATTTTATGACAACAATTATTTTCAAATCTGTAAATCATCTTCCCTTTATGCTACTGAAACATTACCAATAAAATAAACACTTCATAAATAGCCAGAGACTTGCCCAGCAATGCTGCTTCTAAATCTGTGTTGAAAAAATATGAAATATTTAGAAAATAGTTCCTTCATCACTGCCAAGTCATAAATCTTAAGAAAAGAGAACTTGCATTTATTTTGCATATTGGTGCTGCATACCAATATACTGTATATCATTACACTGTACATTTTTAATTAATTTGCTTCATTTCAACAAACCGCACATTGCTCGTACAGCTGCTTGATCTCAAATCATTACATGACCACTGTTTGCTTTAGCAAGAGATTTATACAAAAGACAGTCATTAGCCTCAAATGAATCTTACAATAAAAAGGAACAATCATATCCTGAAATATTTCAATAAAATAAAGTGATTTTGTTAAGTTGTATTTACATCAATTAATCTACATGTTTTTCCTTGGTTTTAGTATTGTTTAATCATAGTAGACTTTACAAGAATATTATTCTTTTTGTACTTTTACATCGAACACTTTCGCTCATTTGCCGTATATATATTTACAGATATATAAATACAGGTGATACAGGATGTATAAAATAAATGTTTTACGTTAAAATTAATTATATATAAATACAGGTTTTCTAGGACGTGTTGTGTAACTAACAAGTATAAAGGGAAGTGCATTGAATTTTTATGTTATTGCGAGTGAATGGAAATAATAACAAAAATAAAACACTTAGTAGTTAAAAGAAAAACAGGGTTGTGAGAGAAACAATTTTATATTAGATAAACTGCTAACTAGAGATAATGAGAGAAAATTAGTTAAAATGACAGGTTAGAGGTGATAAAACAAACAAGCATGTATTGTATAAATTAAATGTCAATTTTATTGCAGATTAACAGGGTTAGTTATGTGTTAGTAGGGTTAAAAGGAAAGGCTTCTGAGGGAATTAATTACTGTAAAGGCATTAAATAAGTGAATCTAAGAAGAGGGAATACATTCTTAACTGTCAAAAAGTGAATTAATTTAGAGAGTTAGAAAGGGGTACCTGTTTGACATCTACAATACTAGTTGGTTGCAGATGGGTCATACAAAGAAGTAGAATTACTAGTAAGGAAGAAGTAAAGCTGTGAAATATATAGAATGGTAACTGGAATTGAAAGTGATTATTTCCTGAAAAATTAATTCATTAATAAAACAAAAAAGAAAATATTTTGCCAAATAAACTATTGTTGGAGGGAAAAGATGGTAAGATAAAACAATCTAGAAGAAATGAAACCCTAAATTATTGTGGAGATAAGGAAGCTATATTCAGGATAGACCAGAACTCCAATTATTCTGGAAAATGTAAAACTTTGAACAATGAAAGATAACCCCCAGTGAGTTGTAAGAAAAATGTTTTAAAACAAGTCCTTAAAATGGCATTTAATAAATTCATACCAAATGGGAAATAAAAACCTTAAGAACTAGTAAAATTTCTTCAAATATTAATTTAAAAATCAGGACAAACCCATACTATCATACAACAAAATTCAATGTTAAATATTTAATCTTGATATTGCACTGTAACCCATCCAGAAATTGTTACTCAAACATTCTCAATAAAATTCATTATATTCAAATGCTAATAAAAAAAACCATTATACAAAGAAAGAAATCTTAGCAGATACATTTCAAAAAATATTATTGTCATGTGGTCACACGGTGTGATAACCAAAAACAAACTTAACATATTAGCATATTACCTATTATTTAAACAAGTTACTAGGTGATGTTTTGTAAATAGCAAGACAGGATATTGACTACTGAAACTCTTCATCAGGTATGATGTTATTTCTGCAGCAAGAGATTCAATTTCGGATAACACCCTACTTTTAAAATAAATTAGTAAAAGATAGGAAGAAATGGAAGACTTTTCCAGAATTTGGATTAACACCATTAATTGTTGGAATAACTTGGCTTTGTTTTGCCACTTTTTATAAATGTATGTAATAAAAAAATTTGAAGCAAAAGTAAACAAGTTGAAAACTCATTGCGAAAAAATCTAATAAACTTAGCCTAGAATTATAATTTTTTAAAGGGCCAACCAGTACATAAGTTTTAAATATTATAAATTTCAGAAAGTTATTTCACAGTTTTCTTTAGAAATAAAGAATTACTGTTTCTTACTATCTAGTATCAATCCATCAAAATGTATAATTTGTTGTAATGTCTTGTTGTAATGTTGTTAATTTTTAATGATTTTTCAAGGTTAATGATGTAACACTTACTAACTGAAGCCTTATTTTCAGGGCTAGATAATTTCATCTAAGATTTATGGAAAATTTTTTTTAGTGAAATTTGAATTTATTTTAATCATAAAAAATATTGATTTTTACCAATATTTTGGGGTTTTTTCTAATAAATTCAAAAGTTTTTATGGCTAAAAACTGTATTAATTTTATATATTTAAAACCTAAACATATATTTTAATTTTAAGAGATTGAAGAAAGAAAACATAGTTAGAACCATAACAAAGAAGCCAATCGTCTTAACAAAAAATTACATAAATAAAATATAAACTTCGAATTATTTATTTACTTATATTTGATAAACAAAGATATTTAAAGGCTACTGTTCAATTACTGATATAAAGGTAATACAGAGGGGAAAATGTAATCATTTATGTAAAGAGAAGAAAGGATTTATGTACGGAAGAAATAAATTATTAATATAGACAATAATGTCAATTATATGAGAGTGGATGCTACTGTTTTCATGGTAAAAGTGGCAACATGGGGGGGGGGCACTATGAATTGCACAGGAAAGGTATACTAGGAATGTATTGAGAGACTCGATTGAGAAAATTATTGACGTTGGTTTAGGCAAAACAACTAGTGGAGATAAGAACCAATGTTAAACTCATTTAATACTTTTTCAAGATATTTTTTTCTATATTCTGTGTTTTATCCTGAATCAGAACTTTAGTTTGTGTCTACATGTGTAGTAGTAGCAATGTATATAACTAATCCTATTTGATAAATAACCAAACAGTTCATCATTCCCGCTCTATACTCGTGTTCCTTGTTCAGAATGGAAAAATAGATTAAGATTTAATCGTATAAACTCTGTTATGTGTTTTTTAAGGTTTTATATCGATATTTTAATTATATGGCTAAGTAGATGGTATCTCAGTCATTGTATGTTTAACAATCTGTTTATTGTTGATTACCGTTTATTAGACAGCTGATAGAAGACAGGGGGGTCCAGAATGTAACTATGGTTCTCAGCCTGCTCTCAACAGCCTCTAAACATTTCATGGACAAAGTAGATGTAGTTGTATTGTGTGTGATAGAAAGGTAATTTATAAAAGTTCTGAAAGTCTCCATCACAAGGTTTATGCTGTATCAAAATGTTTATCTGTATATAATTACTAGTCTTTCATTTACTATCAGTATTTCATTGTGTATTAATATACTTCCCAATAGATGTGTATTTGTGTTATATTTATTTTTAACAGATATATTTGTTGTCACAAATGTACTTTATAATTTAGTTTGCCTTTTAATTTTTATCTGTAATGAAAATTCGACCCCACTGTAATAGACCTAATATATATATCACACTATTAAAATTAATATTTCTATCTGATATAATTACATGTTACACATCTTGCTGTTAAATGTAAATCTGTTAAGAGGTATGACTTCAATATAAGAAATTTCAAAACATGTTTGGAATAGACAGGATTTTTAATAAGCTTTGTATATGTATATCAATAACAGTGTAAGTCACAATTTGAAATATAGGCTAAATATGAACTTAACCTGTTAAATCATCAGATTTCTTTTTACGTTTTGTCTTTATATGCCGATTTTTGAGGTCTAAATTTTCATTATGCCTTGTTTCTTACATTTGTCTAATATCTAAAACATTTACTTTCTATACAAAACTTTATAGTCTTCCTTAAACGTTATTTGTATTAGTTTAAAATTTTCACTGGCTGAAACCTGTTTCAAGACAGTGGGAATGTTTGCTTCTTTATAAAATTTATCAAGTGTTATTTATTTCTCTTTATTACGCTGTATCATTTACCTAATATGAAATTTTAAAAGGTCACTGAACAGTTTATCTCTGTATTTATTTCCTTATTTGTTTTCTCTTTTATGAAAATCTGTAAATAAGTGTTAATTTGTAGACCGTTGAATATCTGTGTCATTGAAATAACATTTTTTCTTCTTCTAATCAAATAAAGCATAAATATTTTAATGTCTCTCCCTTGCCATTTTTAAATTTTCATTCTGCTGTGAATAGTTTACTTGCATCTAAAATTAAAAGGCATTTTGATTATATAGTTTCAATTTTCTTATTTAAAAATTGTCACATTTATCAAAAGTACAAAAATCTTTTTTGGCGCTAAAAAATGTTCAAGTTCCAAATGTTTTAATATGAATCAAGAGGAAAATCAAAATTATTTTAACAAAAATATTGCCGGATCGACATTAATGGATCAAATAAACTTGACATCAGTGGTAAGCTTAATGAAACATTACGGACTATTCAAGGCATGTCATGCAAGTCTTAATACAACAATCATATTTTATGTCTATTATAATAGATTTTTCCAGATGGGAAAACGTTTACAATATGTGATTAATGATGTTATTATATTAATTTAACAACAGACTACTTATTTGAATAGTATTAACATTGATTGTTAAGTATTAGAAATAGTATTAAAAAATATTGTTCATCCCTATTTTAATTTCAGCCTCACAGAAAATAAAAATCCAATATGTTAATGTATTTGTATTTGAATCATATTTACATATCAGATCCTAAACATAAAAACTAAGATAATAATTTAATGAGTTTATACATTTTAGTACTTGTATTGTTTGAAATTTAAACATTTGTTTATTAAATTTTATTATAGAAATTACATTTGTGATTCACACCTGAATGTATGGTTAAAATGTTACATTATTTGTTCTAAATGAATATGCCGAAACTCGTTATTATATATGGCATTTTTAAGAATAGATTTTAGATGGGAAATTTGGGTTTTTACTTAAACTTTAATAAAATGTAACGTTAAACAGTAAAGAATCTATTATATTTGTTATTGAAAGTCAATGCGCGATTTTTAATATAAATTATTTTTCTCAAGTTATAATTCAAGATAGTCAGTCCAACAATCACTATAGTCTAAAAATAAGAATTTGGACCTAATTGGGCTTTGATAAAATAAAATAGTTTAAATTTCTTTATAAGCAAATATAGATATTTTACTTATATTAAGACTTGCATTCTGTTGTTTATAAATTTCAAAAGTTACAAAATTTTGTTCATGTTTATTTGCATGTTAAATTTTTGCATTATAACAATTGTTTAAAAATATTTCTTTATGCTTTTTGTATTTAAATTGTTTAAAGTAAAGAGTTTGAAATCTAAAACTATTAGAAAAATGATGGAAAGCTTCATATAGTTCTATAAAATATATAATTTAATACTATATCATATTACTAAAATAATATGATGGATATTTTTCATATTGTGTAAAAATAAGTTTATATTTATGTTATGAGGCATATATTTTATCAGAATTAGTAGAATGTACTACAGAAATCATCTGAAAAACCTGGTCTTTCACAACTAATAACTTTCATTGATCAAGTTATAATTCTCAACTCAAGTATCATAATTTTTCATTTATGTAATTTTCAGTAGTTGTTAAAATGAAATAGTTATATTCTTAAATATATGTTAGGTAAGTTGATATGAAACTTATTTCTTAAAACAGGCTTTCCCCATAGTTTCATTGCTTCAAAAAAATTACTATTTTAAGACTTTCAATATTATTTTATAAAATAAAAAACAAGGCATAATACGTACTATGTTATGTCGTTTTCCCACTAAGTGTAAATATTAAAAGAGAAGTAATGGACTATAAGTGTTCTAGTTTGAAGGTAATGACTGAGGTGAAATTATTAGGTTTGTAAAATTATTTGCAGTTCCTGTAAGTACAGTTAACCCTAGGTTACTTATGTCTAAATTTTGTCACACGTTTACTTATTTATCGTCAATTTGACTATTCTCATTTTTTTTTTATTTGCCAAAAGAATTGTTTTTTAATAATATGTTAAACATTGTAATATCCCATACTTCTTTAGAGCTTGGAAAAAAATATTATAGTAGCTACGAATCCTACTATTAGAAAAAAAAATAATAATTACGATGACTAGAATGGAATAGTGAAACACAAATGTTTATAAAAGTCTTTTAAAAATAATGTTTAAACACATTTTATTTACAAAAAACAGAATGTAACAAACAAATGAGTTGTTGAACAAGTTTTTAATAAAATTAAAGAGTTTTTACAAAAATATGTGGAGAACACAATCATTAAAAGTCACATGATTACTTATATATGGTCAAAGTGACAATGCGATGTCTATTTCACTAGGATGCAAGCGAATTTTAGTGGCAAAACTGCTCATCTAACATTGGCTGTTGTAGGTACAAAGGTACTGGGAAGATGGATGCGGACAAACCACTCATTGTCAGATACAGACATTTTTTAAATGGAGCGTTGTCATTTTGACGAGGTATAAGTGATCTAGGGTTAAAGGATCATAATGCGTACCTTTTTAAAAGTTTAAATTTGTCAACAAAAGAAACAATTTATTGTTTCAGAAGTGTGTAATTGTCATTTTATAAATTTCCTGTAGCTCAGTTTCTTATTACAATTGAATGTATTTTATCCTGCTATTGGTGGAAAATAGTGTGATGTCAAACTGATGTTTTAATGTTGTGACCCCTCTGAGGAGAAGATGTATGCACATCACATAACTAATTCTGTTGCAGTAGAACTTACATCATTTATAAGTTGTTGGAAATTAAAATAAATACCATTCACTGGCAGACATTTTGCTTGTAAAATGTCTTTCCTATTATTTGTTACTTTAAAATCCCAATAATTTGTCACCATTAGAAACAGAGGGGTTGAAAAAGTAATTGAAAACTACTTTCTCGGAAGTGAATTAAAAAAGTGATTTTGTTGTACATGCAATCAGTGTAACTATTAGATTTAACTTAGTAACATTATCACATGCCAAATTTATAATTATACTAAGATAAAGATTCCTGTCTCACAAAGTGCTCTTCATCAGTATTCTAAGCTGCTCTCTGAGCAACCTTGAGCTAGGTAATAGCAGGTCAAATTACACTATGCAAAGAAACATATCACATACATATAAAAGAAACAGAGGGGTTGAAAAAGTAATTGAAAACTACTTTCTCGGAAGTGAATTAAAAAAGTGATTTTGTTGTACATACAATCAGTGTAACTATTAGATTTAACTTAGTAACATTATCACATGCCAAATTTATAATTATACTAAGATAAAGATTCCTGTCTCACAAAGTGCTCTTCATCAGTATTCTAAGCTGCTCTCTGAGCAACCTTGAGCTAGGTAATAGCAGGTCAAATTACACTATGCAAAGAAACATATCACATACATATAAAATCTTGTATAAGATTGCTGAAATGTTCCAAAGAGGGATACTGGTTACCATTTACAACAAACTACAACACAGTGTAGTGGGTAGACAAGCTTCAGCACCAATACAGATTCAAACTACACAATTTATTAAATGTGACACAAACTCACCTTTTGTTAACTATATAATAGAAGCGAGCAATGTTTACACAGACTTCATTAATTACAACTTACGAATTCACCACAACGAAAGAACTATACTAGAACACTTTAAAGCTGATTGCACAGCCCTGGACAAGGCCTAGGATTACAACACTCATCTTCAAATAGGCCCATCCCTACTGGTTAGCTCATCGCCTAATGGCTCAACTGCCAAGGGTGGGTGTTGGCTAGTAACTTAAGTCAACACATTAGAGCAATATAAATTTACAAACATACCGAAACATAAAATAATATATTAAAGGAACAAACTCATTAAAAATCACATACACTCTTTGAACATATTATAGAACACCTGTCTTTATGTAGACCGTGATGAAGATGGCTTAGTTTAGTAGAAAATGTCTGTTTTTTTTACATTTACATCAATAATAACTACTAAGTTCAAACGTATTAAGTAGGTATTTTTATGTTAATAATGAATTATCAACAAAGTTTAATACTTGTAATATAATTACAAAAAATAATTTTTCAACACTGTCACTTCACTAAAATACAACTTTAAACACTAAAGTTGACCTTATGCACTATATTACTGACCTGTAATTCAGTGCATTGAATTATATCAATGGTTATTCTTATTACTGAACTTTCTATTTTGTTACTCTATTATAACATTTGAATTTATTTATTCTTTTTTTTTACACCAGAGTTTATCTTGTTTTTCTGTAGAAATTGTTCAAACTCGTATAACGGTACTTTCAAAATCACTTTTTGATTTGAACAGAATTGGATGCATTTTAACAGTGTACCATTTCTCTGCAATCAATCTTATCATGCATCCTCTGTTAAGTTTTTTTTTTTTGTATTAGATTGGCAACAAATTTGTCTTCATGATTAATGTGCAACTTCAATCAATACAGTTATTAATACTCATTCAGTATAGTATTTTAAAGGTTAATGATCATGGGTGACAAATTATTGGGGTTGTATTGTGCATCTAAGTTTCAATTGTAATACTCAAGTTGATCAACTTTAATAGAATAACAAAGATCAATTAAGCCTACAATAGGTTTTTAAATGCATTACAGTAATGTGGATATATAAGAGTTTGTTATTGTAATACAGTTTGTCAACTAAATTAAATCGTATAAATGTATATTTTTTGTCGCTTCTGCAAATAAAGCATCCTATTCTTATGCACTAAAAATGTTTTTTCTCATTTGCCAATTTTTCATGACTTAATAAAACTTTGATATTGATTAAGAATATTCTCTTACACAGGACTATGTAGTTTTGTTTTTCTCTCAGTCCTTAAAACTGAAGGTGAAATCTTACTTAAGGTAGCATGAGTGTGTTAAATTATGACAACAAAATGTCTTGTTAATCTAGAATGTTTTTTTTTGTAATTTTGACTAAAAATATGAATGGATTTCACAGTTTACATATTATTTTTAAGTTATCTCGGAATTGGTCTGAATAATATTGAGACTAAAGAAATATTGATTCAAGAATATCCCAATTAGTTACTGTTTTTAAAGTATTTTTTACTCCTTGATTTGGGAAGTAATTTTTGTTCTACTGGGGATTATGAATTTTTTTATTAACTTATTCTTTAAAATAAATAAATATAATAGCTTGAGTAGTCAGTATGTGTACAACTTGCATTCATTTCAATATATTCTTTATCCACAGCTCTGGTTTATGCTGATCAGCCTTAAAATATTTTCAGTAGTTAAGTAAGCTTACACCATTTATCTTTATGTTTCTAAAAGTATTACAGTAATACCCCATACTTACGCGATAGGTGGGACCGAGTGATAGCTGTGTAAGTCGGGGTATAATTTTACATATAATCAGATAGGAATCATGTTTAATTGGGACCAAAGACTAAATAAATTAATAATTTAGAAAATAAATGAGTATGTATTAAAATTTTAAATACGTAATACAACAAAAAACTGTATTATATACATACATATTGCATAGAAGTAAGTAAAAAGAAGCTATTTTGACATGAAGGCTTCATAAAATCTAATATATTCATTTGACGAATTAAAGGTTTTTTCTTCTCACTCTGAATTTCCTTATAACTCGCTAATTTTTTTTGTTTTGTAGGAGAAATACGCTCATCTTTGGAGTCTATGTTTTCAAAATTTGTAAGCCTTATTCAATTAAACTAAGGCATTTTGTCATGTTTCTAACAGTCATTTCATTTTCTACGTCAGTTGGGTCTAAATAGTCTGCGCTTTTAAGGTCTTGCAAACGCATTTCTGTGACCGCATCAATTAATTGTTAGCTCCTGGTTGTGCAAGTCCAGCAGTTCTTGAACTTCATCACTATCCACTTCTAAATTTAGTTGTCTAGCAAAACCGATACCTTCTTCAATCACATCAGCAATTTCATTTGACTATGTCAGTGATTTTACTTGAGTTTCAGGGGTGAAAAAAAATACACACTTTTTTCCAAACGGAATTCGTGAAGTTCCAAATGAAATTTTTTGTGAAATATTCCAAGATTGTCCAATGATTCTCAAAGCATCTAAAACATTTAATTTTTTCAAAAAATTTTCAACAGAGAGCTTATAGCTCCAAAAATTTGTTCTGGCTTATAGCTTTATGCAGATGAGCAAATGATCTTTTTGTGTAATAAGCTCTAAATAATTTGACGACTGCCTGATCCATCGGTTGAAGCAAACTGGATGTGTTTGGTGGTAAAAATAACACTTTCACGTGTGTGTCGAAATTAGTTAAAGTAGTAGGAGGATGGCCAGGTGCATTGTCATTTAATAGTAATTACTTTAAAACGCATTTGTTTAGACCGGCAATAACATTCGACTTGAGTTATGAAATGATGACCAGACCAGACCCCAAAATGAGAAGCTGTCATCCAAGCCTTCCGATTCAACTTCAAAAATCACAGGCATGATCGCCTTAGAAATATTTTTTAATGCCTTTGGATTTCCTGAGCGATAAAGTATGAGGTTGCAACTTACAGTCACCAACTGTATTTGCACCAACCATCACTGTCAATCGGTCTTTGCAGCCTTAAAACCTGGAAATATTTTCTTTTTATGCGCTATCAAATTATCGTAGGCATTTTCTTCTTAAACAGGCCAGTTTCTGCGTAACTCGGTCAGCATGATTTGAAACCGCGTAAGACAGGGTAGAGTAAGTCGAGGTATTACTGTATATTTTAAAAATTTTCCCCTAAATTTCTAGGCTGGAAACAAGTATCATTTCTTAAAATTAACAGTATGTGGTTTAAACTGTCATGATGTTCTGTCATTGCCGGTCACTTACAGTTTTTGTCAAATGTTTACACTGAAGTCTAAACAACTTTATCCTCATCAATTTTTTACATCACGCTTGCTGCAATATTTTTAACTGTAATGAACCCAGTGAATCTCATTCTCGAAGTAGCTTGCCATAGTATTATTTGTCTTTTCTCCTGTTCCTCCAATTATTGCCTAGCATCAATTCAGTTCTATTTTGCTACAAAAATATTCTCACTTATAAAGCACTAAATATTATATTTTTTATACAAGTGCAATTTGTTTTTCATAATTTTGTTTATCTTAGTTTATTATTTGTTAATTGATTATTATGTGTAATTATAATTAGTAAAAAAAAATTAAAATTTACTTACAATTTGAAGTTTGCTCTAGATTCAAGGATCCACTATTATGGTTTATTTCGTATGTACATATAAACACACTCATTATAAAAATATTTACACTACTGATCAACAACGAGTAAAATCTATACTGAGCTTCTCCCTCCAAATAACAAAAACTGCTGAAGCAGTTATGTATAAATGTCTGACAGAAGGTTAATTGGTCATAAATATTTTTCTTTATTTATGCTGAAAGTATCAAGAGTTGATGAATACCTAATAAAGCACAGACGTCTAGTCTTGTGCATGACAAATCAGAAAATAAACTCTCTTACCAATAACCACAAAATGATGACTGAGCAGAATGTCGATCAATAACTGATTTTCCTGATACCGCATACGCACCAAATCCCATGATCTCGATCTGAACTCAGAAAAGCTATCTAAACTCTTGGAAAGCTATCATTAGTGCCACTGGAATTCGAGCCCATATCAAAACTAATAACTTTGAATTATTAGTTGAACTTCGAATTATCCATAATTTGTATACTTATTACACTTTTGATATTACTTGCAACCAGA
Source organism: Prosapia bicincta (assembly GCA_036971475.1). Taxonomy (NCBI): domain Eukaryota; kingdom Metazoa; phylum Arthropoda; class Insecta; order Hemiptera; family Cercopidae; genus Prosapia; species Prosapia bicincta. The sequence goes on along the minus strand of JBAIZL010000002.1, from coordinate 364,565,186 downwards.
CTTTTTGTTAACAACCTTTAGTTAAAAAAAGATCTGGTCGCAAGTAATATCAAAAGTGTAATAAGTAATTAACAACCAGCTCGTCCACAATTTTTATACAATGATAGCATATTAAGTTCAAGGGACCAACCCAAAACTTCGAATTATCGAAGTTGCTAATTGCACAAAATTGCTAAAATATTTTTTATGAAAAACTTGCTAATTTTGAGCTTTTACTTTGAAATTCGTTTTCTGCTGGCCAAATCCTGCATTCCCTCCGTTACACGCATAGAAAAAGTAACAGAGTTACACACATGGAGGAGATAGCTTACTCAAATTTTTTTTATTTGTTTGAATTATTTTGCTTTAGCAATCAACATACAGTATTAATTATTTTTATAATCTTTGGAGCCTTAACTCTCTTTTTGTACAAAAAGCTTCTTTTTTTCATTAACAGGTAAAGTTAGTTGGAATATATATCTAAATGTCTCAAATCCTTTATTTTCTGTAATGATGTCACAGGCGTAGGCGAGGGAATTCCTCTCCGACTTAGGAGTTTTATAAAATATTCTCTAAATCATAAAGTCCTGCTAAATTAATACATTGTTCTTCTAAATTAACTTCCTTGTTGACAAATAAAACTAATAATTTATATTACAATATATATATATATATATATATATATATATATATATATATATATACATAGCTAAATCAAAGAATGTTTTTAACAAGAAAGAATTACACTGTTACACGGATAAGCAGTGATTCCCTGCCAAAAACACTTGAAACTGTCTTTGTGTGATGTTTACCTTCTCAAGATCAAAATGGGATTTTTCTGGTGCATGGTGGGTGAAGAGAAAAAGTCCTAGAGTTTCACTCTACTGCATGTATTTTTTGCCATGAAATCAAAACACTTGCCTGTTTAATTTTGTGAGCCGCTTTCACTGTGCAACCCCGTAGTCTAAACGGAGTCCGACTTTGAGGTTCTGCCGTATGGCAAATTCTTAAATTCTGATGGCATTGATATATCTGACTGTAGATCCCAATCATGAGTATTACAGTGTCCAAGCCCAGATAAGCTATTTACAATTATAGGAATTAATTTCTTGCGGTGATATTAATTCCTTACTTGCTTTAAGAATTGATACATTTTTTTATATCCAGATGGGGGAAGTGCTTGTATCTGGAAATCAGCGGTTTTGTAAGAGATAATAGTTTTAACAATAAGATGCAACTGGACAAGAATTTGTAAAAAATGAAGTAAGTACACAGAGTGCTAAAATTAATTTTTATATAAATTGCTACATTTTTGTGTATATACATAACTTATGCAGTTCATTTTGCAATTCGGAGAGAGGAAAGTTTTTTTTGTGATCTCCCTGCCATACATTTGTAAGAAACAAAGAAAAGAAATTATCATGCACAAACCCATATAATGTTAAAAACTTCAAATTTGAATAAAAAACATAGGCAAAAGATGTATTTATAAACATATTTCCAACCCCTTATTTCACATTTGCAAGGACTAGCTGCATCTACTAAAAGGGTTTTGGCATCCCAGTGTAACCAAACACCACTTATCTCCACAATCCATACACACAATCTTTATACAAAATGACAGTCTCATTGGGATTTTTTACTGGTTACAACCGTTGCACATTTGGGGTGCTGAAAGTGTCAAACTCCGATCTAAGATGCTGCTGAAGACATAAGCACAGTTGCTTGTCCACTTGCCACTTCAGTCCTTGGTTCACAGAGCCAAGAAATTAAATGCCTGTCCACATGCGTCCTTATGAACAGTATTGAGCCCTCAACTGATGAGCGCTAAGGATGAAAACTATTGTCCCAGAGTTCTAGGGATTGGAAATTACCGCAAGTGAACCATGGGTAACCATTCCTACTATCCTGCCCTTAATGCTTGACATGATGGCTGGCTATACCCCTATCTAAGGAACAAACAATACATGTCAAATTTGGCTGGAAGAGAGAGGTTATGTCAGCATTCACTTTAAATGTATTACAAGGACCTGCCATTAAATCAATTCTATGGAGATATACACAGTCAGACATATACTGGTTGAATGTGGTAGTATGACCTATTTTCATAAGCATTGTAATCTTTGAGAAATTAAAGGTTGTTAAACTACGATGTGCCCATTGACCGTGTCATAGATTTCTTGCAGCACTTAAATTTATTCAATAAAATTTTATTTTGTGTGCTTTTATTATTTATTCATAAAATATACTTTTAATACATATTAAATATATCATAATTATCTATTTAAATTAGATTTATTGTTTTATACATATTTGTAGACATACATTTATTATTATGTTTATGGTGTTCAAAATTCACTGTTGTGTGTTTATTGGCAAATATTTATGGAGTTTAGTGATGTTATTTTTATTTGTTTAGTCATTTAGTATTTTATCTATTAGTTAACACTAATTTTGTTTGACAATGATGACCGGAATTAGTTTTTTGCAAAAGAAAAACCCACTTTTTCACTTGTTTTAAATTCTGTTGATACAAGTTAAAACGCCAAACCATATGGTGTCCTGGTCTTTCTAGACATTCGAAGATTGTGTATTTGACTTTATATTCAAAAAATGATTAAATTTTGTTCAGTTATTATAGTTGTTTTTTTTTAAATTTTTGTCAGGGAATGTGTAAGTGAGCAAGATAACATATATTGAAGCAGGAAGGATGCTCAGAAAAAATCAACTATGGCTACAACATAAAATAATTCATTTCCCTTCACCTAATCATAATGCATGCTTCATTCAACAGGTAGTGGGCATAAATTATAAACATTCATATATGGGTAAACATTTTTTGTACCATCTCACTTTTTTATGTTCTACAGCAGGGATGGAAAACTTCTTAACCCTAAAGGGTCACGTTAATATTTTCAGTGAAGGCGTGGGCAACACGACTAATTGCACACATAAACCAAATGTAGGCGATATGTGCATCGTATAGTATGTGTCAAATATGAAATCCAGTAATAATAATCAATAAAGTTACGCAAAAATTTTCATATGCACTTAAAATCAAGCTCGATGTACAAAAGATCAAAATAAGTATAATATTTAGTCATGTTGTTTACTCTTATAAGAACACAGTGGAAAAAACTCTACAATTTGTTTGAATTTAAAATCCATAAGTAGTAGGCCTACCTACTTCACTTAATGAGAACACTGTGGACGAGCACAATGGTCCAACAGTCCATCAAAATCAATTTGAATTGAAGTGGTTGTAACCTTTAGCAGATGTCGAAGATGATTTTCAGTTAGTCTGGTGTAGAGAGTAGACTTTTATAAATTTTATTGTTGAGGGATGCTCTCACAAAAAAAACATGTACGTGCTTCCAAACATTAAAACTTTTTTTCTACCAAAGTCACATAGTTTGATATATTTCTCCTCATGCACTTGACTCCAAAATGCAGTACCTGCTTCAGACCTTGTCTGAAAAAATTTGTCATTCTGCAAGTCACAGAGCTCTTACGGGGGTTGGGGGGGGGGGCTAAGAACCATGTTCAACCTATATCATATTTCAACCTATTGTTTATGTTTTACATTTATTAATAAATAAAAAATCTAATGTTTTAACATTCATCTGGCGCCACATAAAACCAGGTCACAGGCAGCTAGTTGGCCATCCCGAAGAACAGTTGTAGTTTTAGGGAATCATTGATTTTATAGATTTTAAAATCTATTTATGGGGGGGAGATGGTAGTAATGAAATTATAATTACTGCCTAGGGGGAAGCTTTTTTTAAAATTAGATACAAAATGGTGCATATGAGGCTATTAGATGGTTTCAACTGACTAATATACTGATCCAATTTTGTATAACTTTATTAAATAATTATTTCTTTACTACCTTTGAAAAACTATTGATAAACACAGAATAGCCCGGAGGGACACCAGTTGGACAACCATGTTCTATCACATATTTGCAGTTCCGCCCAAATAAAAACACTCAAGATACTGTATGTAAATATACATACAGTAGTCCATCAATAACACACGGCAGTTAAGAGACCAAAGATTGAAAATGCTGGATTAATGGGAGCTTAACTCTCAAACTAACACGAGTTAAAAAAATATGATTCATTTATGTACCCCTTTATTGATAAAATTGTGACTTATTCTCAGTGGCTTTACTTGTGTAACCACTAAATGTATGTTATAATAATTTACATAAATCAATTCTTTCATTAAATTAAATCAATTGTCTACATCTTAATACGCAATAAAGTAATTTGATTACATCCTGTTTACAAAAAAATAGACACTAGTTCTCCAGCTTATTGACACGGGTGCTGTCTTTGTTCATGTGTATATATGTTCCTAAAATGGATGACCATTTTTAATCTGATGATATTTGACAAGGGTGTTAAAAATAATGGTGATATAGAAAGGCTATTTTAGGTTAGATGAAAAGAGTGATTTTTTGGTGACTAGTTATGTTACCTTAAGATGATTTATTTACGAGGGTTGTCCAAAAATTAAAAACCATTTGAATTTTACCGCCGCACCGATAAAATATTCCGCTAGGTGGCAGCACTACCTTGTAGCTTCGCCTCTCTCCTCTAAAATGAGGCGTCGCGTGCATCTGTACCTTTATTAGTGTGTCCTTGGCAGTCGTTAGCAATGGATGTTCCAGTACCGAATCCCGCCAGTTGTGAAGTTCGCTTCGTCATCCAATTCCTTTACGCGGAAAATTTGCGCCCTGTCGATATTTATCGACGTGTGAAGGCCAATTTCGCAATGTCAGGAAGTGGTGTACAGAGTTTTGAAGTGGCAGAACCAACGTCCATGACGAAGAAGGGAGGGGGAGGAAATCATTCGTCGACGAAGCATTGTTGTTGAAAATTGAAGAAAAACTTTGAGAAAATCGTTGTCTGACGATCCGAGATCTTGCCGAAATGATACCTGAAGTCAGTAAATCAACAATTCAAACAATTTTGATGGAAAAATTAGGTTAACGAAAAGTGTGTGCTCGTTGGGTGCCAAAAATTTTGACCGAAGTTCAGAAAGGAAATCGCGTGGAAAGTGCCCAAAAGTTTTTGGATCGTTTTAACAGGGAGGGGGAGGAGTTTTTGGAATCAATTGTGACTGGCGATGAAACGTGGACGTACCACCACACACCTGAGTTCAAACAGCAATCCATGACATGGCGTCACTCCACATCAGCTCGTGTCAAAAAATTTCACCAATCTCTGCAAAAAAAAATCATTACAACCATCTTTTGGGACCATCAAGGAAGTTCTTCTTGTTGAATTTTTACCTTATGGCACTGCAATTAACGCTGCTAGGTATTGTGAAACCCTAAAAAAGCTTCGAAGAGCGATCCAAAACAAGCACCGAGGGAGATTGAGCAAGGGAGTCTGTTTGTTGTACGACAATGCTTGGTCACCACCGCACTCCTGGATTCCTTTAAATGGGACGTTCTTAGCCATCCTGCTTACAGCCCTGATCTGGCACCGAGCGATTTCCATCTTTTCCTTTACCTGAAGCAACATTTGACTGGAAGCTTCGAGACTGATGAAGAAGTCCAGGAAGAGGTGGAGAAATGGTTGCGGTCACAGGCGGGAGACTTCTATGACCAAGGAATTAAGAAGCTCATCCCCCGGCTAAGCAAGTGCATAGATGTTGACGGGGACTATGTTGAAAAATAGTTTTTATATCTACTTACAACTCCATGTACTTTTTTTGTTAAAATAAAATTTTCCTGGTTCTTAAAATGAAACGGTCTTTAATTTTTGGATAGCCTAGGTATCATACAGGTAGTTCTCTAACAAGATAATAAATCAATGGTCACAACTAAATATAACAAGGTAAAAGGAAAGGAAGGTAGTTTAAGTGGCTCAAGACTTCCAGCAAACCTATACATATTTAGTTTTTCAAAAAACATCTAAATTTTTAATTGTATTATATATGTATATAACAATTGTATACACAGCTAAACATACACTTTTCAAATTATCATAATTTTTTACGACAGATTTAATCTTATCACAATTTTGTCTAATGTTGTAAATAGGTGATCAACAATAGTAGATCGCCAACTGCGACTAATTGAGTAGAGTTAGTCCTTGAAAATTGCTGATATTGGAGAGGGGCGGAGTAGTGAAGAGCTGGGTTATAGAGGATCTGCTTTGAATATTATTTGTATAAAATGCTTTGGAAATCATGCGAATACTGGTTTCTTGATAATTGTAAATTTCAGAAATAAACCTGCACTAAATTTCAACTTATCCCTGTCAATTTTATCAGGATCACCTGCTTAACCCTTTGATTAGCAACATGTACCTGCCCTGATATGGCCCCTGGAAGCAACATATTTTTGAATATACATTTTTTCTAATTTTTTAAATTATAGTAATATTTATAAATATTCGTTTTTATTTACTTATTTTCTCATGTTAACCAAACTTTACCTTACGTTTAGTGACAACTTCTTTGCTAAAAATTATCTATTAATCTCTTTTTTTTGAAAAATACCTATTCATTGTAAAATAATGCACAAACCTCGAAACGATTTGTAAACAGGTGGGAAAACCCTTAGACTTTAGACACAAAAGAATGGTGCCTATGTACTCTGTGTAGTATTTATTGTCCAGATAGTTGCAAATACTTAACCTATAATACAGCACAATACATTGAAAAACAAAATCGTAAACGTACGGCAATGCTAATCTGAGAAAAATGGTTTATATATACAGGATGCTCTCATGTATTGGTATGTGAATGCTAATCAAAGGGTTAAAAATAAGTTTGGCAAAAGTTAATATCTAATTAAATAAATATGAGTTAAAATTAAAGCTTTTTTTGCAATTTAAAAACAATCATTTTCTAATCCAGAACAGTAATTTCACTAGCTTAAAAATTAAATAATACGAAATTACTATTTTTAATTTAAAGCTATTAAAACCTTTATAACAAGCAATTTAAAAAATTGTCTACAATAAATGACAGTGTCTTCACAAAGTGGTTTCTTTATAATATATGAAGAGATTAGTAATATTCAAGATACTGTAGCTCAAAATTTTAGAAGTAAAAAAATGTTTTTAATATAATTAAAATCTGTAACATAGTCAAACAAAAAAATAAACAATGACATTAATTAATAATGTGGGCATTAAAACTTTAAATAAAAATAAATTTACAAAAACAAAGGGATAGACACTTAAAAACAACTTAACAAAAAGTTATAATTTTATTAAACATATTTAGTTGAAGCATAAAAAATATAGCATAGACAATCTAGTGCCTGCATAATCTGTTAAAATAATTGTAGACTTTCTTGAAGATTATATATTGTACAAGTGGCTGATTGATTAATGTAGAAGTTGTATAACTTCGTGTAAAGTTATTCAATGTCAACACAGTTTAATATGAAGAATTTGGTGTGAAGATGGTAACACAGAATCAGTTATATCTAGTGAACTGTCAAGTGACACTCAAGACATCTTTCTCCACCGGATTCCAAAATCTTTACTGTTGTTGGGACTTTCCGATCTCCAGGTCACTGATATTTTAAGTAGTATGTCTAAAATGTTTAAAGTCAAATTAATATAAACAATAAATTGTAGTAAATATATGTTATGTTGAAGATTCATATTAAAAAATATTTTAAAACTATAAAAATTGAAGTTGCCTGTAATCATCTTGAATTCACTGATTAAATTATAAGTAACTATAGTGTAACTGAGTGAATACTTTAGGGCTTACTTGCTGATGTGTTTCAAAACAATCGTTTCATTTACAAGACTAACCGTCTACTCAATATCAATGATGTAGACTCTTATTGACAAATGAAACGATTGTTTCAAAACGTGACAGCAAGTAAGTCTTAGAGTATTCATTTAATTACGCTATAGTTACTTATAATATAAAAATTGTTAAGCAAAAATATATTCTTCTAAACGACTATTAACTCAACCATTCCTTATATTTTAACCAAATATGTTTGGTTTATCTAATTGTTAAAATTATTTTTGTAACTATCAAACAAAATGTACTAGTGATATAAAGTAAATATAACAAGTTCTGTAAAATTGCCATTTACATTCTGTTATATAACTCCTACCTGGAAGTTTGCTATCAATTCATTTCAACAGTTTTTTATTTCACATTCTTCCAGAATACTTTAAAAATCTAGTGACATTTTTAGCATTTGTGTATTAGTTGTTAAAATTACACAATTAATTTGTGCATATTTCTTAGAGCTAGATCGAAATATACAATATCAAGAGCACAGTAGTACAAAATATTAGAATGAAAGTATTGGAAAGAAACCCCAATACAACAAAAATAATAAAAAATAGATAATACCAGTTACTTAAGATTAAACCCTTATGTACATTTCAATGACCATGTCATCATCATCAGAGGGTCTTATTACAAAACTACAATCTAGAATACAATAAGTTACAAACTAGAGTGACTTCAGGTAAATTATAATATTCTTTCCAATATTTTCATTGTAATAGATCCGAAATGTTTCATGAAAATGTACACCGCAATTAATAATGACTGAAAGGATATTTTATTTATCACTTACTTTTTACAATAAATCTTTGGAAGCTCTTGGACCTAAGTTTACATGGAATTAAAGTACATATACAGTGAATCCTCATTATTCTGAACAGTATGAATTTGCATTTTGCTTAATCTGACCTGTGTTTGACTTTGTCACAAAAATGACACAGCCAAGATACGAATGCAGGGCTGTAAACTGCAGTTTTGTAGTGAGTATTTTTATTACTGAGCAGTTGTCACTATCCAAGTGAAGAAAAAGAGAGGTAGGGGAACAATCAGCTAGCTGATAATAGAACAAAAATTGGTTAGTTAGCTTGGACTCTGTCAAATGGATAATTAATAAAAAAGTATTTTATTATCAAGTATGCGCCACAATTGTCATATACAATTTAGTATTTTTGTAACCTTCTGATGATGTTAACTGTGTTACCAATATGTACATCAAGATTGTGTAAACATTTGTAGCCAGTATTTATAGTTGTCTGCTAATTCTTGGACATATATTAATATTTGACACTTGCTTATGACACTTTGGCTTTAACTCTTGACCTGTCAAGAGGCCCCCAAAACAGCCATCTTCATTAAACATGTGGATGCAAAAGTGCTACTAAATGCAAGTGTCACATTTTAATACATGTCCAAGTGTTTAAGTATAAATTATCAGCTGAAGTTGAATATGGAATAAAATAATACAAATGCTTTTATTACCAAGAATTTAAATTTAACTATTTTAAATTAAAATATAAATTATTTTTAAAAAATTTTAAGTTACAAAAATTGCCTGGTATGGCTGCTATTTAGTGACAAAATGTCTAACTTCTAGTCAATATGTTTTTAAATTACGACAATAGGAGAAACTTTCTAAGCCTTACTTACATATTATATTATTAATCACTTAAACAATAGTTTATGACTATCCAAACTTTAAATTTTTTAAAACTTACTGAGTGAGAAGACACTGATGAAGATTGGCACATAGCGATCGAAAGCGTTCTGTCTCAGTAAGTTTAAAAAAATTTAAAGTTCGGATTGTCATAAACTATTGTTTAAGTGATTAATAAGATTCACCGAATGTAATGGACTACAAAATTCAAGAACTATATTATTACTTGCATTATCATTTAGTAACAATTATGAACATACAAAAATAAATGTAATCCAGTCAGATAGTAACCCTATACGGATTTTGAAAATTATAATGCCATTGCCATAGGCAGAGACAATTTACCTAGTAGTAAGAGTTAATATAATGTAATTCACAAAATCATAAATTTTCAAATACTTCTGGTATCTGAAATGTGTGTAATACAGCAATTTCCATGGCCACTCATTTGTCATATTCACAAGAGTCCACTGTACTACAATATAAAAGTAACAATTGACTAGGATAACTCTGAGGCTTAACAATGATCATCTCAGGAAATATCCAAGTCTCAGCTATACACTTGATGTAGAACTTTATAACAATAGTAACTCTCACTACTATATGTAATACAAACAGATGTGTGATATTTCTTCTATTGAGATGTTATTTGATAGACTGAAAAAATTGATAAATTGTTTAGTAGTAGCATAAATAGAAAAACTGTTTAAAGGGTTCCAGTACATAAATTCATATTACTCTATATAGACACATAGACAATATTAACAAATCTATCCTTAATTAAAATAGTTATCTATTTTGATTTATAGTATGATGGCTCTTGTATATATATTCAGTTTGTTTCTCTTAAAAAGTAAACTGTTATTTATGCCTCTTAGGTTTTGCTATTAATAAATGTAGATATGTCTTTAGGACAAATCTTTTTTTTAAGGCATAAAGTTGGCAGGTTTTGGGCCACAATTTTCTCCAAATCAACCAACTTTGTAACAACTCATTTGAATTAATGTTTTGTTACATCCAATTGCAGCGATTATGTGCAGAAATGGTTCATGCACATTTCTCTATTTTGATCCAAAACACTGCTGTAGGTAATTTCTTCTTTTTTTTATATAAAGCCACATATTTATAATTTCATCATTTTATGTACTTGGGCCGGTATTGCAACAATGAGGTAGTTGCAACAACAAATTTGCGATATGCCTTGGATAGCATCATTAACTCTATCAGACATTGGTGCATAAATCAAAATGAAAATGAGTCAGCTCATATATTATTTACTAATAGGGCAGAGAGTAAAACTGGGGTCAATAGAGATGGCTTGCTCCATGTATCAGAGAGGTGAAATACCTGGGAGTAACATTAAATGGTAAATTGAACATGAAATATCATGAAAAAAAGAGATGAATTGGAGATCTGGAAAAGAAAGCTAAAATGGCTCATTGGTTGGTACTCCGAGCTGAGCTCCTATAATAAATTGCTGTTATACAAGCAAGTGCATAAGCCCATATGGGCTTACAGATTATCCTGTAAGGATGTACCGAGAGTAGCTACTTACAGGTCATTGAGCGCTCCCAAAATAAAAGTGTTGACCCAAAGTAATGGCTCCATGGTATGTCCAAAATTTTGCCATTCATAGAGATCTCAAAATGAAAAATATGAGAGTGACGCCACTGCAGTATGCTGCCAACACAAAAACCTTACTGCATTAAGGCTGACTCATACTGAGCCAGTGTGTAATGAGACTTTAAACCTAGTTTGAAAATACACTAACTACATGTCATCATACCAGCACTACCATAACAAGTATGATTGCTTGGATAAGGCTTGACAACTTATAAATTGTTCGCCTTTAAAGAGCAAGCTGTAGATGGGAAGTTGTCTTAGTTGCAGCATTAAAAAAATTTAAAGATGTAACTTTTATATTTTTTAACTTAATTTTTGTATTTCTAATTTTTATATTTTCTATGATCCTACGGACGTTCTACCTTCCCCAGTCATTTTTTCATCATAATATCAGGGGATAATACTTGAACAAATACTGATATACTCTGATTTTTTTCCGCTTTCACATATGTTAGTCCAAAAACATTGTAATCAACATTTGTATTTTAAGCATTACACAACAATTGAAATTAAAACCCAACCGAAATGTTCCAACAACTACAAAACTGTGTAACGTAAATATTTTTTTTACAAAACAAAGGAATTTAGACTAAAATGAAAAATATCTATTTTATAACATATCTGCAGCAAGTGTCCAGTTTGGTCATAAAAAAATATAAATTTACCAATAAAAACAATTAACTTGCTAACTTTTGAATTCGAAAACAAAACATATTTGTGCAATTCTCCATAAACTAAAAGTTACTTAATAAAACAAAGTACTGTATTATACATAACTATATAGTTCAGTTAAAATAAAAGCACAGAGTATCTGGTTAAGATAGAATTAGTTTAAAAAACTCTGTAAACTTCTGTTTAACTATACATGAAGTTAATGATTTATGCTTCAATGTTGAATGTTTATGAATAAACATTGAGTTCATAAATTGTTGTACTGTCAAGATAGTATTAATAAAATTCTATACATTTAATATGACATGTTAACTTTACATTTAAACTTATTACTTATACAATAAAAATTGTAATTATCCATAAAATTACAGAATTTATCACTTTAAAAATTTTTACTTGCTATACAGCCTAATGAAATAACACATCAATAATAACATCTATGAAATCATGTTGCCAAATTTAAAAAACTATACAAGTTTGTTTCACGTTAAAGTTATATTGACTTATGGATTCCCAACCAAAATCATTACTGCAACGTCGACAAATGATACTATTAGTGAAATTATTACTTTTTCAACACCAAATCTGTTCTAACCAGTTATTTTGTAACTATATTACATAAAGCTACATAGTAATCTAGTAAAATAGAGCAATCTGTGTTATTAAAAAAACGTTGACTTTATACAGTAATGTGTCTGTGTTTTACAACACTTAAAATCTTTTGTTTCTAGATTGAAGTGTATTTGTATATATGAAAACAAAACAAATGTGATTGAACCTACATTTGATTAAATATAAATAATTTCAATAAAGTAGAGTTTCCACTGTCATTGAAATTTTTTACATTTCTACATGTTACTCAAAAATATGTTGAAGAATACTTCAACAATTTAAAAACAAACTGGTTATTTTGTTGCTATATTGTAAAATAGGTCCAATTTTACATTTATATTGAATGTAATGTGAAATATTGTTAAGTTGTATAAACATTCAGTTTATACACATTGATAGATGCAAGTAAACATAATATGTTCGTATTTTTTAAACACTATATTTATGACATTTAAAACAATTTTATTTATTGTTTACAACAGTCAATTAGAAAATGAGGAGACTTGGACACCCTTGAGGGTATGCAGCATCTGACACCCACAACACTGGATGTGGGTAGGAATATGGAAACAGGGTTTTTTGACATAGGGCTGGATCTAAGAATGGGTTTCTGGCATAATAACAGTATGATTTGTTTGGATAGTAGTTGTTTACAAAGTTTTTTTTTGTAACATACATAACAACGAAAAAATCGAAGGTGGTAGAGTAATATCATTTACAAGGCACAATTTTCAAAATTAAATTATTACAGAATTTAGTACTTCATCACTTAAAGGTAAAATTACGTCTAGTTTTGTTACACATTATATTCAACAACTGTAAGTAATTTTCTCATTGATAAATACCTCTTGCCTAAAGTCGAAAAAACATTTTCTGCAACATATATCATTTTCTTGTTCGAAATTTATACAATGTTTATCTGAAGACCTGTCACAATCTCCATTTTAACTGAGCAATATCTATGTAATAGTATTACCTTTTAACTATTACGTTTATTACACCCATGTACTTGTCAATAATCTGTTGATTTCCACCAAGCGCTCCATGTCTACTTTGTTTATGTCAATCATTGCTATTAGTCCATTTGTTTACGCTGAATTAAGAATGTAAATACAGTAATAAATTAACTGTCCAGCTGACCAGTATTGTAAACTAAATCATCTGTGTCTTACCCAAAATGCGAATAGAGACTTTCATTCAGGATTTCGGTTGAAGTTAAATGTTATCAGCTTTTGGAAAATTTATATTTTATAGTGATTATCTAGAGGGTACTTACTTCATTTTTTGCGATACTTGAACATTATTATTAAAGGAATTAATTTAAGAGAAGTTTTGAGACTATTTTGTAGTTTTTTTGTGAAAAAGTACCATGTTGACTATTAATACTACACATTGCATTCCAGTTTGAATATAAATTAAATTGTTTTCCAAATTTGATATAATATCACTTATTTTTCACCATCTTTTTCTTCTTCGTATGCAGAATGCGATATTATTCAATTTTTACATAGTGTCTTGATCTTTTAGCAAATAAGGTATTTAATTTAAATAAACCTTTTAGTTTATTTGCATTACTTAGATTGAGAGAAAAATTTGATAATTTAGCCTCCAAAATCCAAAAGGGAAAATATATTTACAAATAATATATATATATATATATATATATATATATATATATATATATATATATATATATATATACTATAATTAAATATTATCTAACTAAGTGAATACGTAAGGGTTTACTTGCCGATGCATTTCGAAACAATCGTTCTTTTTGAGAAGCAAAGCCTCTACTGATATATATATATATATATATATATATATATATATATATATATATATATATATATACATTTTTTCCATCTTCACGTGAGATAATTGTTTCCACTAAAACACTTGTAAACATTGTACAAACCTTCCTATAGTAGAACTTCCTTATACTTTATGACTATCCGAACTTTATAAATTTAGTAAATTTGTTAAAACTTACTGAGACAGAACGTTTTCGATCGCTATGTGTCGATTTTCATCAGTGTCTTCTGCTTGGAGATGTTGGGTAAAGCGGTGATGGTGTTAAATTTAGGTTTTCGATAGTATCAAAGAATATGTGTGATTTGTATTGTGTTTGTTCGTTTAATATGTTTGTACTTTGTGTGTTTGTAAATTTCATATTGTTATAGTGTATTAAGATGTGGTCCTTTTTTGTTGATGTGTGGGATTTCTAGGTTATGGTAAATGTCTGTATATTTGTGTCCTGTTTCTTTTATGTGATTGAAAAATGTTGAGTTGGTGTTCTGTTTGTGTTCTTCGACTCTTTGTTGAAAGCTGCGACCTGTTTGTCCAATGTAGAATTTGTTACATTGGTAGCAGTTCAGTATGTATACGCCTGGTGCTTGTAGTTTATCTTTGTTGTTCGTGTTGTGTTTTATTTTGTATTGTAACTTGTTATTAATTTTGTATGCTATTTTGTATCCTATTTTTTTAAATTTGCGGGCTATTTTGTTTGTTATTTTGTTTATGTATGGTAATGTGATGTATTTGTTTTCCCTGTCTGTAGTGTTAATTTTTGTGTTTTTTTGTATTTTGTACCATAGTTTGTCTATTATTGTGGTTTTGTATCCATTTGTGTATGCTAAATATTTAATAGTGTCTAGTTCTTTGTTTATGTTTACTGTGGTCATTGGGACTTCTTTAAGTCTATGGATCATGGATCTGAAGGCAGCGTGTTTGTGTTGGATAGGGCGGTTTGAGGTATTGTGGATAAGTGTGTCTGTCGTTATGGGTTTCCTGTAAATGTGTTTTTGTGTGTGGCTTTTTGTTATGGTTAGGTCGAGGAAGTTTAGGGATCGGCTGGTTTCAATTTCTGAAGTGAAGTGAAGTGGAGTTTTGGGTGTATTTTATTAGTGTAGGTGAGGAGTTTTACACATTGACGGGAGTTGCCTCTGTATAGTATTAGTGTTATGCCTCGAAATATCATAGTGTTATGATATCATCGACGTATCTGTGCCAGTAAATGATTTTGTGTGCGTATGTATTGTTTGCGAGTATCTTGGTGTTTTCTATGTGTTGTAGAAAAATTTCGCTTAGGACACTACTTATAGGTCTTCCCATTGGTAGGCCATCTGGTTGTGAATAGAAGTTTGAGTTGTGGGTGAAATAGTTTTGTTTGGTGATGATTTGGAGGATGTTTATGATTTCGGTAAAATGGGTTTTAGGTATGTTATTCTATATTAATTGGGTTTCTAGGAAGTTGAGCGTTTCGGGTGAGGGTATGTTGGTGTATATATTTGGACTACAAAATTCAAGAACTATTTATATTTGTTGAGGACGGGCGCTTCAGAAGTTATATCCCATTGTCAACTCTGACGGTAACCGATCTCAAGGTTTAACGTAGGTTAGGGTATTAGGGTGGTGGTGCAATATTATGGTGGGGATGTGGGTGTAATTTGTGAGTATTAGGAGTTATGATATCAAAAAGTGTGTGTGAGTTGTAATGTAATTGTGTGTTGAGTATGTGTGTAGGGTGTAGTTTGAAATATCTGTATATTTCGTATTGTTCGGTTGTGTAACGTTGTTTATTTCTTTGTAAATTTCACAGAATCTATGTAAAGATTCACACACACACACACACACACACACACACACACACACACACACATATATATATATATATATATGTGTGTGTGTGTGTGTATATATATATATATATATATATATATATATATATATATATATATATCGCAATATGTATTCTTGTGTATTACTAAAGAACAAAAGTCAAAATAAAAATACAAGAATTATATTTGAATTGTAAATTCAAATATAATTCCTGTATTTGTATTTTGACTTTTTTTTTATATATATGTGTGTGTGTGTGTGTGTGTGTGTGTGTGTGTGTGTGTGTGTGTGTGTGTGTGTGTGTGTGTGTGTGTGTGTGTGTGTGTGTGTGTGTGTGTGTGTGTGTGTGTGTGTGTGTGTGTGTGTGTGTGTGTGTGTGTGTGTGTGTGTGTGTGTGTGTGTGTGTGTGTGTGTGTGTGTGTGTGTGTGTGTGTGTGTGTGTGTGTGTGTGTGTGTGTGTGTGTGTGTGTGTGTGTGTGTGTGTGTGTGTGTGTGTGTGTGTGTGTGTGTGTGTGTGTGTGTGTGTGTGTGTGTGTGTGTGTGTGTGTGTGTGTGTGTGTGTGTGTGTGTGTGTGTGTGTGTGTGTGTGTGTGTGTGTGTGTGTGTGTGTGTGTGTGTGTGTGTGTGTGTGTGTGTGTGTGTGTGTGTGTGTGTGTGTGTGTGTGTGTGTGTGTGTGTGTGTGTGTGTGTGTGTGTGTGTGTGTGTGTGTGTGTGTGTGTGTGTGTGTGTGTGTGTGTGTGTGTGTGTGTGTGTGTGTGTGTGTGTGTGTGTGTGTGTGTGTGTGTGTGTGTGTGTGTGTGTGTGTGTGTGTGTGTGTGTGTGTGTGTGTGTGTGTGTGTGTGTGTGTGTGTGTGTGTGTGTGTGTGTGTGTGTGTGTGTGTGTGTGTGTGTGTGTGTGTGTGTGTGTGTGTGTGTGTGTGTGTGTGTGTGTGTGTGTGTGTGTGTGTGTGTGTGTGTGTGTGTGTGTGTGTGTGTGTGTGTGTGTGTGTGTGTGTGTGTGTGTGTGTGTGTGTGTGTGTGTGTGTGTGTGTGTGTGTGTGTGTGTGTGTGTGTGTGTGTGTGTGTGTGTGTGTGTGTGTGTGTGTGTGTGTGTGTGTGTGTGTGTGTGTGTGTGTGTGTGTGTGTGTGTGTGTGTGTGTGTGTGTGTGTGTGTGTGTGTGTGTGTGTGTGTGTGTGTGTGTGTGTGTGTGTGTGTGTGTGTGTGTGTGTGTGTGTGTGTGTGTGTGTGTGTGTGTGTGTGTGTGTGTGTGTGTGTGTGTGTGTGTGTGTGTGTGTGTGTGTGTGTGTGTGTGTGTGTGTGTGTGTGTGTGTGTGTGTGTGTGTGTGTGTGTGTGTGTGTGTGTGTGTGTGTGTGTGTGTGTGTGTGTGTGTGTGTGTGTGTGTGTGTGTGTGTGTGTGTGTGTGTGTGTGTGTGTGTGTGTGTGTGTGTGTGTGTGTGTGTGTGTGTGTGTGTGTGTGTGTGTGTGTGTGTGTGTGTGTGTGTGTGTGTGTGTGTGTGTGTGTGTGTGTGTGTGTGTGTGTGTGTGTGTGTGTGTGTGTGTGTGTGTGTGTGTGTGTGTGTGTGTGTGTGTGTGTGTGTGTGTGTGTGTGTGTGTGTGTGTGTGTGTGTGTGTGTGTGTGTGTGTGTGTGTGTGTGTGTGTGTGTGTGTGTGTGTGTGTGTGTGTGTGTGTGTGTGTGTGTGTGTGTGTGTGTGTGTGTGTGTGTGTGTGTGTGTGTGTGTGTGTGTGTGTGTGTGTGTGTGTGTGTGTGTGTGTGTGTGTGTGTGTGTGTGTGTGTGTGTGTGTGTGTGTGTGTGTGTGTGTGTGTGTGTGTGTGTGTGTGTGTGTGTGTGTGTGTGTGTGTGTGTGTGTGTGTGTGTGTGTGTGTGTGTGTGTGTGTGTGTGTGTGTGTGTGTGTGTGTGTGTGTGTGTGTGTGTGTGTGTGTGTGTGTGTGTGTGTGTGTGTGTGTGTGTGTGTGTGTGTGTGTGTGTGTGTGTGTGTGTGTGTGTGTGTGTGTGTGTGTGTGTGTGTGTGTGTGTGTGTGTGTGTGTGTGTGTGTGTGTGTGTGTGTGTGTGTGTGTGTGTGTGTGTGTGTGTGTGTGTGTGTGTGTGTGTGTGTGTGTGTGTGTGTGTGTGTGTGTGTGTGTGTGTGTGTGTGTGTGTGTGTGTGTGTGTGTGTGTGTGTGTGTGTGTGTGTGTGTGTGTGTGTGTGTGTGTGTGTGTGTGTGTGTGTGTGTGTGTGTGTGTGTGTGTGTGTGTGTGTGTGTGTGTGTGTGTGTGTGTGTGTGTGTGTGTGTGTGTGTGTGTGTGTGTGTGTGTGTGTGTGTGTGTGTGTGTGTGTGTGTGTGTGTGTGTGTGTGTGTGTGTGTGTGTGTGTGTGTGTGTGTGTGTGTGTGTGTGTGTGTGTGTGTGTGTGTGTGTGTGTGTGTGTGTGTGTGTGTGTGTGTGTGTGTGTGTGTGTGTGTGTGTGTGTGTGTGTGTGTGTGTGTGTGTGTGTGTGTGTGTGTGTGTGTGTGTGTGTGTGTGTGTGTGTGTGTGTGTGTGTGTGTGTGTGTGTGTGTGTGTGTGTGTGTGTGTGTGTGTGTGTGTGTGTGTGTGTGTGTGTGTGTGTGTGTGTGTGTGTGTGTGTGTGTGTGTGTGTGTGTGTGTGTGTGTGTGTGTGTGTGTGTGTGTGTGTGTGTGTGTGTGTGTGTGTGTGTGTGTGTGTGTGTGTGTGTGTGTGTGTGTGTGTGTGTGTGTGTGTGTGTGTGTGTGTGTTTTTGTATTCACTTATCACTTTCACTATATGTACTTAAACAAGTATCTTACTTGGTATTTATGCGAGTTAACTTTCAAAGATTAGTAGTATCTCCATCATCAAGCATCACTAACCCTGAGTTAAAACCCGATGACGGTGATAAACAAATTCAAGTGAGATCAAGGCACCAAACTATTTATAAGGTCATTGATGTTATAGAAAAAATTACATAAAGTGCAATACTTATAAACATATGGTCGTTTGTAGCACATATGATTTAATTTTGTAAAAATATTTTTATTGATAATTTTTTTCCTGAAGATGCTGGTACTATTTTATCGGCGAAAAGCTTTGAATAAATATATTCATCAAAAGCATTCTTGTTTTTGAAATATTTTAAATTTATTATATATATATATATATATATATATATATATATATATATATATATATATATACATATGTAAGTTACGTGTTATATTAAGTTTGAAAGGTTTTTAAAAATGATTTTATTTTTTCAAACCTTTGTTAATTAAGAAACATTTAATTTTGAAATGGTTACAATAATTTAGCTTAATAAAAACATAAATTCAAATACATCTGATGTACATTCAGCTGGAGCGGAAAACGTCTATGCGATACAGAGGCGACTTACACACTGCCGGGGCTCTGTTCTCACCACCTATATAATACAAAAGCTGCGTAAGCAGGAATTTTCCTAGCACGCATTTAATTATGAAATGTTCACATAAATTGTTCATATAACTCCTCCATCCCTAAAGAAAACTTCAGGGGTTGGCGAAGTTTCGGCATCGGTTGAAGTCCTCTTCTTCTTCTTGATGAGGGCGAAGTATATAAGGCTGCTGAATACGCCTCCGTAAAGGGCAATAGTCCAGATACTGATGTGGTGGGTTATTTCCATAGTTGGGTCAATCCTTGAGATGGTTTCCGTGTTTATTTTGTCCAACTCTAGGCGTTTAACGTTTACTGAGAAATCTGGCATTTTACTCATTGAAAATTGTAGTTTGGACGTGTCCATGAAAATAGGATGGCCTCCCGAAGTTGTTGATGTATGACTCAGTTTCATGTTGTTGAAAAAGACTGAATCATTATTAGTTTTTATCAAATATATGCCTTGAAGGGTGACGGTGGTAGTTGCCTTGCGATTGGTAATTTCCAGAGTCTGCTTGTTGGGGAACGTCGCCAGGTAAAGGTTGATTTCTGGGATCCAGTTAATTAAGTTGTTTGTAACTTCCAATGCAGTATATTCACAGTTGCTGGCATCGTTGTTCCTGATGATGGACACTTCACAGTCTAATTTATGGTGTGTTAGAATGTCGAGTGAGCAAAAGTATATGGAATCGGTTTTACAGTTACATTCATTGTCTAAACCTAATATTACACAGTTAGACACTAATATGTACCTTACTTTTGGTATAATTGTTACATAATCTGTTTCATATTTTGTGGGTATAGAATGTAATTTATACAATTTAAATTGAGTTTTTTCTACAATGGGTAAATTTATAACCTATACAATCCTTTCAGAATCTAGTTTACAATTAACTTTAATCAGGTTCTCTAATTCCCACATATTTTCTATTTTAGGTTCTAAAGGTAACCTCTCATTATAATATTTATAAATTTTGTTTAATTCTTCATATAATTCTTGGGTTGAGATAACACTAGGGTGTACAACACCTAGTTTACAAAATGTAAGAGAATTTTCTAAATCTGTGATTACCTGTAACATTATGTCATATAAAATGTTCAATTGGTTTAGAATACTTCTAAATTTTTCTAGTTCAACAAAGTCATTTACATTACGATTCACAATACTTAACTTATTTTTTAATTCTACAAAATTTTCATCAATTACAATAAAAGTTTTATTTAATTCTTTCATAATATTATTACTAAAGGAGTATTGAGATTCAATTTGATAATTAATTTTAATTTGCTCATTTTCAATATATTTAATTATTTTGTCATATTTTTACCATCATATGCATCTAAATTGCCTGTTAAAGATTTGATAACGGATCCTAGTCCATCTATAAGACCTCTTTTTGTTCTTTTGTTACTATTCTCTCTTAAGAGTATAATTTCTAATTTTTCTTCTATTACATTTTTACTGTGATTAACATATTTAAAATAATTAACAATATCTCTTATTCTATTACTGTTATCAGTTACATATTCATTGTTTAATAAGCTACCGTTACAATTGTAGCAACTAGTTTCAAAATTTTGCAATACATCTTAATAATAAGCATCAATGTTATTTAAATGAGCAACTAAGTTTCTTACATTAAAATAGTGGACAAAGGTATGGTAGGAAGATTCTAATTTGGCCGGCCAAGGTCTATTGGGATTATTCCGCGGTTGTTATTGATTTCTCTGATCTCTGCTGAGTCGGTGGCTGTGCCAATGACGAACAGGAGGGACCTGGAAAATTATTTTGAGCATTAATTACATTTTTTATCTTCTTAGGCCTTTTAATTTTCGACAAATGTATTTTGTCTTTTGTGTTATGATGTCTAGGCTTTATTTTACCAGTTTTTCTTTCCTTGTTTATTGAAGCTATCTCTTCCTTGCTATATCTGTTTTTCGTTTTTCTTTGCTTTTGAACTGTTTTTATATAGACTTCCGGTGGTATTTCTGGAAGTGGTTCCTTGTTTATGTTTCTTTTTTCTAAATTTTTTTCTTTAATTCTTTGATTGCTATCCCTAATGTTTTCGTAAAGTATTTTTGTTTTTTCTTTATGGTTTAAAACGTAGTCTTTTACAATTTGTTTTTCTAAATCTATATCTAATAAAGTGTTTGAATTTATGTGTCCAAATAAGACTTCGCACGGCGTTAATTTTGTGACTGAGTGTAAGCTATTGTTATAAGCTATTATAGCATATTTAACTTTCTTAATTATACTGTCTTTTTTAAATTCGATTTGATTATTTAACAGCCTTATGTGTTCTATTAAAGTGGAATGAAATCTTTCACATAATCCGTTTGATTGGGGGTTTTGTGTGTTGATAAAGTGAATTTTGATCTTATGCAAGTCTAATATCTCCTTTACAATTCTGTTATTAAACTCCGTTCCATTGTCTGAGATAATAACTGTTGGTAAGCAGAAATGCGTGAAGTAATCTAATAACTTGTCTGCAATCTCTGTAGCTTGAGAGCTTCCCAAGCGATAAGCTTGCGCATATCGTGAGAACGCGTCGACTATGCTGATAAATGAATTCTTCTCCAAGGAGATTGTGTCAACGTGAATTATTTGAAATGGCCTTGCAGCTGTTGGTGTCAAGTTCATTTCTAGCTGTAAGGGAATTCTGTCGTATTTAGTTCTTTGACATATGTCACACTGATTTATGAAATTTTGAATTAGTGATTTTAAATTAGGCCAATAATATCTTCGCTTAATTCGTTCGTATGTTTCCTGTATCCCAAGGTGATTGGTTTTGCTAACATGATAATTACTTATCGTTTCTAAGGTATCTTCTTCCGAAGTTAGGTCTAAGAGTTTGTTATTACACTTAACTAAATTTAGTTCAGTTTGTTTAAAATTTTTGGCTATGCATGATGCAAATTTCTCATAAAAATCGTCTTCAAAATATAGATTATATTTTATTTTGGGTACCAAATATGATTTTACAAAATTAACTATGTCTTCTTTAAAATTATTTTCCGATATTTCGACTATTAAACGAATTTTTGAAGTTCCAAATAGCTTTATAATTTTTACTTTTTTCGGCTCATATTTTACTGATGATAAAAATATTTGGTTTTTTCCAAAGTTTACAGGCTCGTCAGAAATTGGTATTTCAATTTGGGTGTTCCCTTCAAAATTGGAGTGGATAGTTTGAATGTCGCTTTCTTCATTGTCCTCTAAGTTGGCGTTATCTGTTGCGTCGAGTTGTACGACCATAGATTCGTTATCATCCAATTCTGGGAAGTAACGTTGCAGTAACCCAGCTGGAGATAACTCAAGGTCTGGTTCTACAGTGTGTTGGGTGTTCGTTGACCCTTTATCAGTAACGTTTAATTGTATTCTAGACAATGCGTCTGCATTTTGGTTTAGTTTGCCTTTTTTGTATCTTATGTCATAATCATATTCTTCTAATTTTAATCTCCATCTTAAAAGTTTGGAATTTGGTTCTTTAACTGAAAATAACCATTGTAAAGGTTTATGGTCTGTATAAATTTTAAATTTTCTCCCAAATAAATAAGGCCTGAAATGTTTGGTCGCCCATACGATTGCTAATAATTCTTTTTCAATCGCAGAGTAATTAGTTTCGCTGTCGTTTAAAGTTCTGCTGGCATACGCTATAGGAAGATCTTTTCCATTTTTGTCCTGGCTTAAAATTGCTCCTAGTGCATAATTACTAGCGTCTGTCGTTAGAGTAAATTCTTTTTCAAAGTCTGGGTATTGTAGAAGTGACTCATTAGTCAATATATTTTTACATGTTTCAAAGCATTCTATGAAGTCTGGATTTTCTATGTTTATTTTTGCATTTTTCTTTAAACAGTTAGTGAACGGTTTTGTTATCTTGGCGAAGTTTTTAATAAATTTTCGATAATAGCCTATTAGTCCTAAAAATCCTTTAATTTGTTTGGTGGTTTTGGGTATTGGATAGTTTTTGATTGCCAAAATCTTCGCTGGGTTAGGTTTTACGCCTTCCGGTGTAACAACATGCCCTAGATACGCTACTTCTTTTCTTAAAAATTCTGTTTTATCCAGCTGTACTTTAAAGTTGGCTTTGCGTAATCTGTCGAATACTTCTTTAAGTCTTTGTATATGTTCTTGGAGGCTAGTGGAATAAATTATAATGTCGTCTAGATAAACTAAACATGTTTCATTTTGGATGCCTCTCAGAATATTATTCATAATTCTTTGAAATGTAGGGGGCTATTCTTTAGTCCAAAGGGCATTCTTAAAAATTCGTAGTGTCCTGTTTCCATTGAAAATGCTGTTTTTTTATACTATCTCTGTCCATCTCTACTTGGTGAAATCCTGAGGCTAGATCTAAAGTCGTAAAATATTGAGATCGTCCTAATTTATCTAATATGTCGGTAATGTTCGGCAAGGGAAATTTATCGTCAATTATTTTTTTGTTTAATCCTCTAAAATCTATTACTAATCGAAATTTATTTTTGCCAGAAGCGTCTTGTTTTTTGGGTACAATCCAGACAGGAGAGTTCCATGGAGAATTTGAAGGTCTAATAATTTTTTGTTTAAGCATGTCTTCAGTTTGCTTATTAATTTCGTTCTTGTAGATTTCTGGGTATCTGTAATTCCTAGACTATACGGGAATTTCGTCAGTAGTCCTAATCACATGTTTTATCTGATTGGTAAAGGTTAAATTGTTTCCATCAATATGAAATAAATCAGCATATTCTTTTAATAAATTTGTTACGGCGGATTTTTCTTCTAAGTTCATATGTTCCATCCTAAATTTTGATAAATCGAAATTTTTACTTCCTGATTTTATTTGTTTATAATCGAACATATTGAAATTAGTGTTCCTTTGAATTGCATCAGGTTTGAAAATATTATATTCCTCTAAAGATTTTATCTCTAATGGTTTACTTATTGTTAATTTTACATTTTCTTCCGTAATGTTTATAATAGGGCAATAGGCTTCACCCTTATGCACTGAAACTATACACTGCGGAATTTCTAATCCGTTCACTTGTTTGTGTGGTAAAATACCTTCTCCATTATGAATATTTTGTATTTTTAATTTAACTGTTTGGCTAGTGCGGGCTTGTATAACATAACTAAATTGTTCCTGCTTTATTGACGTGCTGTCCGTTTTATTACAACTTCCTTTTTCAGTGTTAAAATATTGAATAGGGATTTCCTCATCACAAAGTATTAATTTATTATTTATAAAGTCTAAGCTTATTCCTAAATCTTTTATATTGTCTAGCCCGAGTAATAGGTCGAAATTCTGATGAAAAGTCAAATAAATAAAATTTAATTGCTTTTTTAGACAACAGAGGTATAGTGCAGCAAAAATTTTCTTTTGAAGTGCCGTGTGCGGTGATTACTTCAAACGGCTCTTTTTTACGCTTGTTTTAAAATTTTTCCAGCCTAAAGATTTTCGCATAAATGATCTAGTACTGCCTGTGTCAATTAATATTCTAGATTTGGTGTCTGTGTCGTATATAAATGGTAGCTCGTTATTTTCGCTTTGTAGATTCATTATTGAAAATCGATTCCGAGGCTTGTATGTCCTAAAAAATCGTCCTGATCGATTTTAACGATCTCTTCTTCGTAGTTGTCTGTTAAATTTTGGGATTCTTCGAAGTACTCTTCTTTCCCGAGATCTTCTTCAAAAGCGAATGATTCTTGTCCGTTAGTCTGGTACATAGTGTAATCGTCTTTTTCGGCTCCTTGTCCGGTCATTTGATACAAATTCGTTTGTCTAGAAGGCCTGTCTGTCTGTCTAGTGGAAATACTCATAGGGGTAGGTTGATAACCCGTATTTCGCTGAGGATACTGAGGTTTAGTAGTGTTGTTGTTTGGTTGTCCCCTTTGAGGCTGACCGTGATTAACAAAAGTTGGTGGTCTATAGGAAGGATTTGGGTGTTGATAAGGTTGTTTAGGTATTTGGTGGTATTTGAATTCAGTATGTATTGGTCTTCTTACGTTATGAGTTTGGCTTTTCTGAAAGACTGGTTGTTTGCTTGGCTGAGTAAACATTTTATTATTCTTAAATTGAAAGTCGTTTGTGAGCATATTAAGTGCTTCACTAAGAGTGTTAGGGTTCTTGGTACGCATTAGTGACCCGATGGGTTCATGCAAACCCCTAAGGAGATCTCTTAAAGCTAGTTTCTGAACGTATTCTATTAAAACGTCTTTAGCCATCTGCCTTTGAGGCTCTTTATTCATAAAAAATGAAATTTGTAAATTTAGTAACTTTTGAATTTTCTCATAGAATTGAAATGGTGATTCGTTACTTTCCTGTTTTAATTCTGACATCTCTAAGTTTAATGTGAAACAATCTCTTTTGTCCGAGTAACTAATTAATAATACTTTCCTAATTTCGTGCCAATTGTAATAGTTAGAGTTTACGACCATTTCTAGTGCTTGGCCTTTTAATTTAGAAAGAATAGAGGAGAACAGATATTCATTTTGAAAATCCTCTGAATTTTCGTTTACATAAAACTTATTTACTACCTTATTGCATATTGAAATAAATCTGTGGAGCATAGTGGGCTCTCCACTATACTCGGGTATCATGTCAAGATACTCCTTTTTTAATATTGGAGTTGCCATTATTTAATATTATTTTTCTTTAAAATAATAAAATTAAAAATCAATTATATAAAATTAAGAGTATTTACTCTACTTTTCTTAATTGTATTTCTTACGATCTACTTACAAGTGGATCCAAAATACTTTGCTCATTTGAACAACTTTTTCACTTTTCACTTACACGATATTCACTCGTGCTCTTAATAGATATGCGCTCTATTAAGTTGTTGTAGATATTCACTCTACTAAAGTTTTCTTGATGTCGTTACAGATATGCGCTCTGTAATGAATAGAGTTTTTGCAGTATCTCGGTTGACGATTGAAATCGATAAAAATTATGTTCATTAATTCTCCCGAGATGTCCTACCGACTGCGCCAGTTACGTGTTATATTAAGCTTGAAAGGTTTTTAAAAATGATTTTATTTTTACAAACCTTTGTTAATTAAGAAACATTTAATTTTGAAATGGTTACAATAATTTAGCTTAATAAAAACATAAATTCAAATACAACTGATGTACATTCAGCTTGAGCGGAAAACGTCTGTGCGATACAGAGGCGACTTACACACTGCCGGGGCTCTGTTCTCACCACCTATATAATACAAAAGCTGCGTAAGCAGGAATTTTCCTAGCACGCATTTAATTATGAAATGTTCACATAAATTGTTCATATAACTTGTATATATATATATATATATATATATATATATATATATATATGTAGAATATCAAATATGTTTTCCTGTTAGAATTATTTTTAAGATTAAATAATATACACATTTACAGGAATAATTTATTGAACAATACATTCAAAGCTTTTAGTTGGTTGACATTACCAACATCCTCAGGAATTACAATACTAAGAATGACAAAAGAACTGTCTAACAAATATGAAGTTACTCTAACATGAAATAACTTCATATTTGTTAGACAGTTCTTTTGTCATTTTTAGTATTGTAATTCCTGAGGATGTTGGTAATGTCAACCAACGAAAAGCTTTGAATGTATTGTTCAAAAAATTATTCCTGTAATTGTGTATATTATTTAATCTTAAATATATATATATATATATATATATATATATATATATATATATATATATATATATATACTGCACATAATATTTAAATTATATCGGAATTTCCGACAAGAATATTACATCAGAAATTCCTAATTGTAGAAATCGATAGTTACCGTACAAAACTCAGATCATGGTAAAAAAAGCGTAATCAAGCATAAGCATTATAAAGTGTATTATGTAACACTGAAAACATTCTGAACTAACAACGTGTGAATTAGATAGCACTATGTGTATATATACAGTGTGCATTTCAGTTCCAATTGTTCAAGATATAGATGGGGTTTTGTATGTGAGAATTGGATCAGCTGCATCTGAGTTTCGTAGTTTCACCGTAATTTGTAAAATGTGATACTGTTTGCCTTAAAATGTTTGTTCTTCGCTGCACAAAAAAAAATATGACATTCTTGTAGTGAATATCATTAAAGCGGGAACTTATTTCTTCATTGTAATTAAACAAAGTGTTCCTAAAGTCAAAATTAATTGACTTTTAAAATATTAACAATCGTAAATTAGGTTATGTTCGGAAGAAAGTATTTTTATGGAATTTAATTCTATCGATAGTGGTTTTCACTAACACTTTAAACAATATAAACGCTGTATATTAATGAAATAAGCAGATATAAACTATTGAGATATTGCCTAATAAGTTTTGTAAAATGCATGAAACTGAGATGGATGAAAGATTCGAAATGCAGAGTCTCGTTGATGATGAAGATACAAACAATGATGAGAGTAGCGATGTAGCACCTCCAACTATTTCAAGAGATCGTACTTGCCCTTATCTAGGCCTCATCTTAGCAACAATTTCTTCTCTGTTTTTTTCGTTATGTTCAGTTATAGTAAAGTGGTTAGTACATGTTCATCCAATGGAACTTGCAGCTTGTAGATTCGTTGGTGTACTTTTACCAACAATTCCTATAATTTTATGGCGAAATGAATGTTTATTTCCTGCAGGAAAACGATTAATGCTTTTCCTTCGTTCTGTTGTGGGCACAACTGGTTTAATGTTAAGTTTTTATGCATTTCGTTACATGCCACTTGCTGATGCTTCAGTAGTTGTATTTAGTGTACCAGTATTTGTAGCTATATTTGCACGTTTGTTTTTAAAAGAGCCATGCGGGTTGTTTAGTGTAATAACTGTAACACTAACTTTAATTGGAGTGGTTTTGATAACACGACCGCCATTTATATTTGGTTCTAGTATACCTTCATTAGCATCAGATCAGTCAAATTCTCCAGGCAATGTATGGGCAGCAGCTGCAGCATTTTCCGCAACATTATTTGGTGCCAATGCTTATGTATTACTTCGAGCTCTTAAAGGTCTTCATTTCTCCGTAATAATGACTAATTTTGGTGCCTTTGCCCTTATTCAAACATTAGGTGTAAGCTGGGAATTAGGAGCTTTGTGTTGGCCACAATGTGGAATTGAAAGACTTTTGGTTGTAGCTTTGGCTCTATTTAGTTTTGGAGGACAGATTTTGCTAACTTTATCATTACAGTTAGAACAAGCGGGTCCTGTTGCAATAGCTCGTTCAGCGGATATTGTATTTGCTTTTATTTGGCAAGTTATGTTTTTTGATGAAATTCCAAACATTTATAGTATTGCAGGAGCAATATTAGTAGTTAGCTCTGTTGTACTTACTGGATTGAGAAAATGGGTTCTTGCACTTCCAGATAATTCTTTACTTAAAAAACGATTAGGAATTTTAGCAGAATAGAATGTTTCTGTTTTTAAGGCAAAAAGCATATATTGAAAGACAACTTTTTTATGATTGTTTTATGAGTAGGACTATGGTAATTGCACCTGGTTTTCCCATCTTAATAAGAGGTAAGGGAAGAATTGTGATACACAAGGGCTTGTTTCCTAGAAGTATATCTTCATTGTACCAAGAATATAATGTGGTACCTATATTAATTTTTTGTGTAGAAATAGTCTTAATGACGTTTTTTTTTCAAAAAGTTTTAAATTACTCGTTTCAACATGTAGAACACAAATATCAACTTTTTTTACCGCGGAAATTACGGAGAGTTACTTTTTTTCACATTTTAAATGTTAGTTTTGTAATGGCATGTAGGCCTATAGCGTGAACCGGGCACGCGATAGCTACAATGCACTGTACTACTTCTAGTTGTGGTTATAATTTTATACGTTACTATATTCTTATATTAAAATATACTTACGAAGTATCCAGTCAGGATAGATTCGTTTATAATTTTATACAAAATTACTATATATCTCTATTAAAATGGTAAAAATATTAACGCAATGACATTGGTGTTAAAAATATTTTTCTTATTATATTACTCGTTTTAATGTATAGACCACGAATATCAACTTTTTTTCCGCGGAAAGTACGGAAAGTTACTTTTTTCACATTTTAAATATTAGGTTGTAATGGCATGTACAGCGTCTTATTGATATTGTTAAAAAAATTTTTTGTTTAAATTACTCATTTCAATGTGTAGAACACTAATATAAACTTTTTCCACGGAAAATACAAAAAGTTAATTTTTCTGTACATTTTTAATGTTAGTCTGTAATAGCATGTATAGCGTGAACCGGCGGTGCAGTAGCTACAGCGCACTGCACTACGTCAAAGTCAGTTTATTTTAATACTAAACTTAAAATCTAAAAGTTTAACTTTTGGTTATAATTTTATACCACATGACTATATACCTACATTAAATTATACCTACGAAGTATCCAGTCAGGATAGATTTCGTTATAATGTTATTCAACTTTACTATCCACCTTTATTGAAATATACCTACGAAGTATTCAGTCAGGATAAATTCGGTTATAGTTTTATACAACATTACTATATACCTACATTAAAATATACTTATTAAGTGTCAAGTCAGGATAGATTTTGTTATAATTTTATTCAACATTATTATCTACCTATATAAAAGTATACTTACAAAGTATCCAGTCAGGTTAGATTTATTTATAATTATATACAACATTACTATCTACCTATATTAAAATATACCTATGAAGTATCCAATCAGGATAGATTTGGTTGTAATTTTCTTCATCGGCAATAAGTCTAAATATTTACCAAAATTACAACTAAATCTATCCTGACTGAATACTTCGTAGCTATACTTTAATACAGGTAGATAGTAATATTAAATAAAATTATTACCAAATCTATCCTGACTAGATACTTCGTAGGTATATTTTAATATAGGTATATAGTAATGTTGTATACAATTTCAAATCTAGATGTAGTGCAGTGCGCTGTAGCTACTGTATGCCTGGTTCACGCTATAGGCCTACATGCCTTTACAACTTAACATTTAAAATGTGAAAAAAGTAACTCTGTACTTTCCGCAGAAATAAAAGTTGATATTCGTGTTCTACACATTAAAACTAGTAATATAATAACAAAAAAAATTTTTAACACCAATGTCATTGCATCAATATTTTTACCATTAAAATATACCTATGTAGTATCCAGTCAGGATAGATTTGGTTGTAATTTTGGTAAATATTTAGAATTATTGCAGATGCAGAAAATTACAACCAAATCTATCCTAAGTTGATACTTCATAGGTATATAGTAAAGTTGTCAAAAATTATAACCAAATTTATCATGACTGGATACTTTGTAAGTATACTTTAATATAGGTAGATAGTAATGTTGAATAAAATTATAACCAAATCTATCCTGACTGGATACTTCATAGGTATATTTTAATATAGATATATACTAATGTTGTATAAAATTATAACCAAATCAATCCTGACTGGATACTTCATAGGTTTATTTCAATGTAGGTATATAGCAATGTTGTATAAAATTATAACCAAAAGTTAAATATTTAGATTTTAAGTTAGGTATAAAAATAAATTGACTTGGCGTAGTGCAGTGCGCTGTAGCTACTGCACGGCCGGTTCACAGACATTACATAGTAAAATTTAAAATGTGTAAATAAATTAACTTTTAGTGTTTTCTGCAGAAAAAAGTTAATATTTGTGTTCTAAACATTAAAGAGACTAATTTAAAAAATATCAAAGTTAATAAGACTCGTTTACGATATACATGCCATTACAGACTAACATTTAAAATATGAAAAAGTAACTTTCTATATTTTCTGCAGAAAAATAGTTCATATTCGTGTTCTACACATTAAAACGAGTAATTAAAAAAACCAACGTCATTAACACTATAGTTTTACCATTTTTTTATATATTTTAAAAGTTTTTGTATAACCTTTGTTTTCTATGTACAATTTTTATTTGTAATTCAAGTTCTAATTCCATAATATTTATATCATTATGTTCTTATCAAAGGTTTTGTTTGCTATTGATGTAAATATTTACAAGGTGTAGATTTCACTAAAGTTGGTTATATATATATATATATATATATATATATATATATATATATATATATATATATATATATATATATATATATGTTTCAAGCGAAAGTTTCGTTAATATAAAAAAACAAAACAAAAGCTGCTCCAAAATATATATATATATATATATATATATATATATATATATATATATATATATATATATATATATATATATATATATATATAACATAAAATATATAGGGCTAAGTAAAATAGCACAGGATTTGTTTTAAACTTTGATATAAATTGGAGGTAAATTGTTAAGTATGTATTAAAAAAAGTTTATAACTTGTTAAAAATTTAGCCTTTATATTTATTTAACCAATTTTTTGCCAAAAGCTTATATATACATATTTATAAAAGAAATATTTATTCACTTTTTACTTTTTTATGCCCTTTAGTAGATTAAGGTAATGTCCCATTTTGCATATTTTAAGCAATTTCTTTTCACAACGTAAATTAACTGTATCTTATCTACCACATTTTTCTAGTATAATAAGTAATAAGAAATTAAAAAGTTGACCTCTAATTGTTGAGCACTATTGACTTTGATTTTGAATTTGAATTGACATATTTGTATAACATATTGAAATGTATTTGTTACAAAGAAGTTTACATTTTAAATAAAATACTCCACTTGTAGGATAGATTAGAAAAGTTCATGTTTGTTGATTCCACCTTCAAGTGAGCTACTAGTTTTTAACTAAAAAGACTTGTAAATTGTTACACTTGCCTATTATAGCACTTTATATTGTTTCGGGAGATGTGTCCCTTTGTCAACTCAGACACTTTGTTTAAAATATGTTTAACAAGTTCGCTACCACAATGTTAACCAAATAACTATTGCTATAGACTAGCCGGCTCACATATGCGCCGTGCTGTCTCTCGTCCTGGACCGACGTCTCACATATGCGCCGCTGTGGGTAGTTGTAATGGACTGACGGCTCATATTTGTGTGTTACTTTTATTCCTCTGACAAATCAGTGGATTATTTTAACGGTTTGATATATTCTTATCGGACTATAGACATGTCTGACGTTAATGTGGGACATTTGGTCTCTCATTTATCAAGGCCAATGAGTCAAAATACTCTTGACACATTGTTTATTCCTTCCTGCACCATTCTATTCTATTAGAATCACAAAGAATGTACTCTAAATAACATTTATCAACACAGGATGTAAACCTGTCACAAGTGATGAGTGCGTTTGTAAATATTCTGTTGGCCTACTGTATATGGAACACGAATGTAAACATATTTTGTCTCTGATACAATATTGTTTATAATGTCAGCATCTTTTCAATAAGATATGTAGCCTATATAGGCAATCTGTCTAGCATGATGAGCCAAGATGAGTTACTTAAGAGTTTGTTGATATAAGCCTTTGTATGACATTTCTGTTTTTATGTGTATATAGTGTTATTTCTAATATATTACACGTCTAAGCCCTGTTTTATATAAGCAGCAAAATTTAATAGCCTATATACTACTTTTTATAATTTATTACATTTTACATACTTTTAAAAATTTGTTTTCATCAAAATCATATTTGGTTTCGGATTTCAGGGGCTAGACTGTAGTGCCTCATACGTGGGAAGCTCGTAACATGATAAGATTTTCGTGCTATAGACTGATCAGCTCATATATGCGCTATCCAAAAAAACACTAAAAACAGCAAAATCAAAAATATACAATAAACACACATACGCCAAGGTTTGTATGAAATACAACCTCGGACAGGGAGCCAAGTTGATATAATAACTTTCCATTTTTGGTCTGTAATGAAGGTCTGGCCCACATTAACATGGTTCGTGTGGAAAGATCAAATTCTTACCGCCGGTCGCTCGTGAAAAACCAAACGGCGCATATATATAGGAAACGTGTTAAACGCCAAGCACACATATTTTTAAAACATCTTAATTCCATACACCAAAAACTAATATACACCATTGAAACAGAACAAAACAACTCTCTTAATTTTTTAGATCTTACAATTAAACATACAGACAAACAAACATTACCTACAAACAAAATTCAGAAGTACAGAGAAAATTCAACATATACCGAAAACCCACCAATACCAGTACTATCATTCAACTCTTCAAACCACCCACACCAACATAAACTAGACGCTTACAACACCATGATATAATGTGTGTTAAAACCCCACTAGACAATGAAGAACACTACCAAGAATTAAACATTATAAAGCATATAGAACAAACCAATGGATACAATACAACAATGATTGACAAATTCTACAAATGCCTAAAAAACAAACTCAATGACCCAACTACAAATACACAACACGACAAACCCATAAAATACTTAACAATACCATACAGACCACCCAAAACCCACAAACTAATCAACACACTTCGAAAATACAGTTACAGAATGTCCTACTTCCCACACAGCACTCTCAATAAACAATTTAAACCCAATAACATAATCAACGACATATACAACTCCACTTGTGTTTACAATCTAACTTGCCTTTTGAGCTCCAGTTTTTACATAGGCCAGACAGGGAGCTCATTTTATACACACTACCAAGAACACATAAAAGCAATAGCAAACAAAAACACCCAATCAAATTTTGCCAAACATCTCTTATCCACAAACTATAACTACACAAACATAACATCTAACCTATAAATTCTTCACAAACAAAACAAAAATAACCAATGATACACAACCGAACAATAAAAAATGCACAAACATTTTAAACTACATCCTACACACATACTCAAAACCCAAATACATTATAGTTCACATACATTTTTTTGACATCATAACTCCCATAACTCACCAAAATACAACCACATACCACCCTAATATCGCGCCCCCACCCTAACCTACAAAAACCTTCAGATCAGTTACGGTCTAAGTTGACAATATGACATATCTCCTGAAATGGCCATCCTCAACAATATAAACCAAGTGCTACTATAGGCAAGTGTAACAATTTACAAGTTTTTTTAGTTAGACTTGACAAGATTTCATACACTTTAATATTTTTTATAAAACTGTTACAGTAGAACGTCGATAAGTTGCACCCATTAGCACTGATTTTCAGATAACCCGGAATGATATGAAGTACAATAAATAAGAAATAACAAAAATCAATTAAGTACAGTAGATACATAAAAAGTCTAACTGCAGTAAAAACGTATAAGATGTACAGATAATGAAAATAATAGTTATTTACTAGCCAACGCCCGCCCTTGGCTGTTGAGCCACTTGGTGATGTGCTGACGAGTGCTTATGGAAGTCTGTGGTTGATAGGTCTTGTGGGGACAAAATTTTCCCATTTTTTTCCTGGTGATTGCTGTGTGAAGTATAGTTTACTGGCCCAGTCAATAGCTGCGTTGATGAGGGCTTTCGTCCTTTGCAACGAGGGCATACAAATTGGTTGTGCTTAGTGATGTAAAATTTGCGGGAATTAGTACTTGAGGGAATATTGCCGGGAATTTCCCAAAATTCATACATTCCCGGGAATTTATGGAAACTTGAGATTTTCTCTTAAATGCATAGGTTTTTTAAATCCCTTAAAACTAATCTATTAATATGAACACATAAATCAATTTATAAAGAGTTATATTCCAAAATAAAATCTATTTAGCTCTTAAGTCCTTCACATAAAATGTTGATACTTGTTGTTTATTTTAGCAGTAA
Organism: Prosapia bicincta; assembly: GCA_036971475.1. NCBI lineage: Eukaryota > Metazoa > Arthropoda > Insecta > Hemiptera > Cercopidae > Prosapia > Prosapia bicincta. The sequence goes on along the minus strand of JBAIZL010000002.1, from coordinate 364,530,123 downwards.
ACTGGCTGTGTTCATCTTTAAATGCTATTGAGTACCACATGATTACTTCATCATATGATCACTATCATGTTTTCTAGTATCAAAGAAAATGATCAAGTTTTTAAAACTATTACAAATTCTTGTATATTTGTTATAAAATAGTGTAAAGTACTCCCAAATTACTAATAGGTCATTTTAAATTATTGAATTAAACCATTAATATCTTACTATTTATTAGAAATATACTGTGGTTGAATTTAATAATAAATACACACAAAAACCTCTTAACCACAAACTTTCTTTAATTTACCCTTATGTACATTTCAGTTACAAAGTAACCATCCTCAGAGGGATAACATACAAAGACTGATTAACGCTAGAAAAAACCTTATTTATAATCTACAGAACTAGTCACTCCCACTGCGTTCGCCGCGGCCCCACCTGTTAAACAAGGTGTAGCCACGCCCATCGAGTGAAAGCAAGATATCTTACGTCAACTTACTAAAATATAAATTAAAAATACAATAAATACATAATTAAAATTGTTTTTTGAAATTATAACCAACACAAAATTTAATATAAAAATCATAATCCTATTTAACAAATGAATATAAAATTGAATGAGGAATAGGACCTCTATCAGAATTTAATAAATTCTCAGGTTTATGTTTACTAATTTTTAAACACTAATTTAAACATAAACCTGAGAATTTATTAAATTCTGATAGAGGTCCTATTCCTCATTCAATTTTATATTCATTTGTTAAATAGGATTATGATTTTTATATTAAATTTTGTGTTGGTTATAATTTCAAAAAACAATTTTAATTATGTATTTATTGTATTTTTAATTTATATTTTAGTAAGTTGACGTAAGATATCTTGCTTTCACTCGATGGGCGTGGCTACGCCTTGTTTAACAGGTGGGGCCGCGGCGATCGGAGTGGGAGTGACTAGTTCTGTAGATTATAAATAAGGCTTTTTTCTAGCGTTAATCAGTCTTTGTATGTTATCCCTCTGAGGATGGTTACTTTGTAACTGAAATGTACATAAGGGTAAATTAAAGAAAGTTTGTGGTTAAGAGGTTTTTGTGTATTTATCATTAAAATCTTCACTATTAAGAAAAACAGAAATGGTTTGAAACTTTTCAATTCAACCATAGAAAGAAATTAATTTTAATAATATTTTTGATGAATAAATTAGCTACTCAATTTGAGTATTCTTCAAAACTTAATTAAGGTTCCAAAACAATTTTAAGACAAAGTAACCACCATTTAAATGAGCTTATTCCATAAATTTCCTAGTTTTAAAAACTTATAAAGCCTTTGGGAAGCTCCCTGAAAATATTTCCATTTATAAATTCCCTTCCCACTGGGAATATTCCCGGCTCACATCACTAATAATGTCATCCGTGTATATATGTAATTATTCTGGTTGTGGGTACTCTTTATTGATTGTATGCAGGGCTGCCTGCCTCAGTTAAATGTCCAGGGATGCTAATTTCTGCTGACTATGGTTCTTCAAACTGCGATTAGCTTTTGGTAGGTTGTGGAAAAACTCATGGCAATCTGTAAGCAGTGCTGACTCCTCTAGTCTATTTATACTTTAAATCGAACCCCTCATAGGACGCCATTGGGGTTATTTGAGTCTTCAGTCAGGCCGTGACTTGTCTGTAGTTCTTTCAATGAGTGTATACTTGTATGTCTCTGCCAGAATCGGAGTGCTATTTTCTCTCTATGGCTTTCCATTGAACTACACTTCGTTTGTGTTTCCATTGCTGTATTGGGTGTGAATTTAGGTGCACCTGTTATGATCTTTAATGCTGTGTTCTGCACGATGTCCAATTTACTGTGGATGTTACGGTTGCTTGTGATGGTCACTTCATTACCGTAGTCAAGGATGGGTTTGATATATGACTGGTAGGTAGTTGTTAGGTCATCCTGGCTTGCACCCCATGTTGTAGCTGTCAGTCTTTTTAATATTTTTGTTGCTTTTTTTCGCACACTGTTCGATATGAGTATTCCTTGTTGGACGTCTATCAAGTACAACACATAGGTGTTTAGAGAGATTACTTTCTTTCAACGCATCGCTTTTGTAAAACAAAGAGATGCAGGGTACTTTAGTGGAAGGTGTGAACAGTTGAAAAGTGGTTTTCGTGGAGCTAACTGTCATTGAATTTTAACTGGTTCACATTTCAAATTTCTGAGAGCGTCATTTAATGTTGTCAAGCCCTAGGATACTGCTGCTTGTTAACCACATAAGTAAGTCGTACGCATATAATAGTGCTTTGATTCGCAGCACTTCCCTAACGGCGTCAAGTACATCATTAATTATTATGTCAAAGATGCAGCTAAGCACAGCTCCTTGAGCAATGTGCCTAACTCAGGTCTTGATAAATGTCCAGTATATGATGAGAATGTTGAAGGGGTGTCTATGACTTGGAATTGATTGTTATCGATTAATTCTTGGGTTATCCTTCCAACCGATGACAGATGTGTGTAGTCCCATCTCGGTGACAGACTGTTAAAATCTCCAATAATTATGCTATTGGGTCGGATAGTTTTCTCTATTTCTTCAAAAGATAGTGTGTTTTCTGGGGGATTATAGAGACTGACAATATTAAAATCTTGTTTGTTTTTCCATGTTTCAATTAAAACAGCTTCAAGTTTATCTTTATCATCGATCTCATGTATGATCCTAAAATTTGCTGTGAGACAATCTCTGATCCCTATATAGATACCAGACACATCTTTGTCGTGATCTTTTTAAAGCAGTGACCGCTTAGCCCTTTGTCTAATAAAACTCAAGAGTTTGTAGCTGCTCCTGCTTCAGTTACAAAATAAACATCCATGTTTGCATGGTAGACGTTTTGTTTGAATTGTAAAAATTTATCATCGTCAAAAGCTATCGTCGGAGCTCTGAAAAGGGCTCAAAATCATCCCACCCTCCATAATCAAAATAATATTTTGTGCTTCTTATGCTGAAACAATTACAGTATTGCACAGCACAAAAGCATCTCAATAAATTTAAACAGCCAAAATTGACAGATTTATTTGCCATGAATTTAATTGCAGTGGTGTTAATCTGTATATACAATACGTACGCTCATAAACTGTACATATTACTCATTTTTTTGATAAATATAAAGGAGGTTTTCTGTAAGTACAGTGTCTTCTTTTAATTTTTCTTTAGTCTCCAACTAACCCTGATGGGCCACGGTCCTAGTTAGTTTGAATTATTGAGGTTCTATTATATAAGTAATTTTTTTTTTAATGTGTATAATTTGATACAATTTAGCAGACACAAAACAGGTTTTCAAATATTTCTGAAGTAACAATTTTATAATTGACTTAAGTTAATTTTATAATATAACGATTTATAATATCAACAAAATGTAAGTTGTGTTATTGATTAGGTAAAAAGACCATAAATCTGTCAAATTGACTTATTTTGTTATAAAAATTACTGTTTATAAATACATTTCAAGTTAATAAATATATACTATATCTATACAAAATTGTTCATTATTTTAACGTTTAAAGTAATGTTTAATAATAAACAAAGTGAACATTCTTAAACAAAATGTATATTTTGTTTTCTGTAAAATGTTAAACAACAAATTTACAAAGACCAGTATTCAATATATAATTGTACTAACCCATCAACTACAAATAAAATGAGACCCGATATCAATACTAAAGTAATAAAATGACAATTCATTATGTGCAACGGTATTAAATGGGAAAGTGTCCTGATGCTTTACCTATGCTCATTGCTTATAGCCCAAGTTGCCCCAGGCACCTCAGGTATGGCAAGTTCCCTATAGCTATGGTGGTCACGTATTAAACTGACACAGTGCTAAAAGGATTAAAATTTTAATATTCATAAAACCTTTTAAATAAATTATCCATCTATAAATATAAAATTTATTTATTTCACCAGTGTCGGAGTGACTGTTAAGTGTTTTTTTTAATATAATCTGTAGCCATTTATGTGAAGATTATAGAATAAAATAAATAAATTATCTGTTTTATTATGAATTTATTAGGATATAATGGCAATACAAACCTTTCAAATTCTTTTATACACTAAATAACTTTTTTTAGATAATTTTAGTATTGAATTAAATTAAATAAAAATAATAAATTATCTGTTTTATAAATTTATTTGTATATAACGGCAATACAAACCTTTGAAATTTTTGTATTCTTAAAATAGCATTTTAAAAAATTTTTTGGTATTGAACAAAATGTTTTCTCTATTGCTTATTTCAGTTGTTTTGAAGATTGAATTCAGTAACGGCATTTAAATTTTGTGCTGGATAGTGGGTAATACTCTCTCTTATAAGAATCAATTAGATCTACTTAAAGCTTAAATTCATACTATCTCTGTGCTAAAAGGCATCAGGTCTACTACAAGGCTATTCTCTGTGTGATCGATCATTCACTCCCGCTCGTGTCAACAGGGAATCTTTATGTCCCTGTTGCAACCCCACCTGTATTCCATCTCTCCTTATCCCAAAACCTTACAAATTTGTGGTGCATAAAAACCTTGATATGCCAATGTATGTAAGAAATGGAGGTTTCATGAAAATATATAAAATAAAACCTATTATATAAAAGTTTTATTTTATACAATGTGCTCTTTGCCTTAAAACTCAAAAAGAAAATAAATAGTGTGTATATATTTATATTCTTACACATACAAATACAAGCCATATATAGCTTGTAAACAATACAAAACAATTGTATTAACAAAACTCATCAGTCTTATGTTATTAGACAATATTTGCAACTTTATACATATATTAAGGCTGTTTAACCATAGAATAAAAGAAGGACGTTATGTACTAGCTTTTGTGTTTGTGAATAAAACCTTAAAAGTATTTTAACACAATTTTTCACAAAATAAAAATTTTGAAAATTTCGTCAGTTTTTATTAAATCTGACAAAGTAATTTGTAACTCTCCACTGTTATTAATTATTAGGATAACTTATTATTTTTAATTAAGACCAAAAAGATATAGGTTTTAGGTTTTTGTAAGTTTTAAATTTTTTGTAACCTTGTATGTAATAGCGAGAGCAATGGTGTTTAGTAGAAAATTTGTTCAAAACTGTTACTTCTGACTCAAGACATAGTCTCGTTAAATTAATCCTTCATATCAAAGCTAACAGAAACTGTTATTATTTGACTGCTATTCGTCGCAGTATTATGATAGAACTTAACAAGTAGTTGTTCATAGTTGTAATTTAGTTACTATCCAAATGAAAGTGGTTTAATCTTTTCAACGATAATAAAATACAGCAGGTTTAGTAAAGAATACAATTATTACAAACACATAATTTTTATGGCTAAATGTTCTTAAGTAATTAAATCAAGCACATTAATTATAGCCAACCACTGATAACTCAGTATTTTTAGCTATGTTTGGGAAAATTGTGATTTAGTTTAGTTAATTGAGTCATTATATTGGTAATTTTATGCATGTATTGTTAAAATGAAGTATAATCTAGTTCAACATATAAAGAATGATGTTATTAAGTACTAGTTCCTATATTTATGATTGATGTATTTGTTGTTTTCATTTAGTAATTTATTCTTGATTTGTTTTCATTGTAAGTTTACCACTAGCTATACATTCTGTGTCAGTAGCTAATTTTCCTATTTTAGTTTTGTCAGTATAACTGATTGATATATAGTAATAATTAAATAGAATTAGTGATAAACAAACTAAATAATTAAACAATAAACCCAACTCACAAAAATAAAATTACACAATTCAAATATTTTGCTCACTTTCAACATGGGTTAAAATGTTATAACCTATAAGGGAACAACAAACTGTAAAATAATAGCTGTATATTATCATATAAACATAAAACAATTTTGGTATTTAGAGTAAATTATTATTAAAAAAAGCTTCCATCGGGTTTTTTTAAATAGGCTTACAGATTGATGTAATATATCCAGTATAATTATTTAAGTTAACAAAAATTTATGGATATTACTTTAGCTGTTAAATTGTGTAATAATACATAAATTTTATTTGTTTTTAAAAGCTATGGAAATATATATACAAAATGTTTCTTAACTTTTATTTTTTAAGTTGATGAACAAAAATTTCTAGTCTTAAAATATCTTTTAAGGCAAGTATTGGTAATTGAAATAATTGCTCCTAATTCTGTTCAAAACTGTGTTAGTAAACATTAAATATTTTTAAGGAAAAGAAAAACCAAAAAGTAAACCTCATATTAATTGTTAATATATTTAAATATTTTTTATTTTAATCTGTGGAATCAATCATGAAGAGTGTTCATTGCACAGAAAAACTGAATTAAATTTTCTTAATATTTGTTAGTAAACATTAAATATTTTTAAGGAAAAGAAAAACCAAAAAGCAAACCTCATATCTATTGTTAATTTATTTGAATATTTTTATTTTAATCTGTGGAATCAATCAACATATACATTTATTTAAAGCCAAAATGTATTAGATTTTGTACCAAACATATTTATACAATATTGATTAAATGTTTGTAATAAAATAGTATGCTTTAAAATGTTAAATCCTCTGGTACAACTACTAATTAGACATTGTTTAAAATTAATTAAAAAGTGTAAATTATACACATTCTTTTTAATAGTAATTAATTGAAAATTGACCTTGTATACCATCTAACATTTTAATGTCTAATATTTCAATGTCTATATTTTTCAGCAAACTATTCATTATATATATATATATATATATATATATATATATATATATATATATATATATATCTTTTTTGATTGATAAAGATCATTGTATGATCAAAATATTTCAGTAGTGTGATATGTTTTTATATGTGTCTATTTATTTATTTCCAAGAGATTGCAGTTTTGGACTATTGCCACTAGGTAAGTCTGTCAGTCTCCTATCTAGTTCAAAAATTCCTATTATATATTATAAATGGCCTAGTATCTATTAAAAAACCCCTCCAATACATTTGTTTTTGTATTACTCATAATGTACTGACATTAATTTCCAGATCTACTTTCTACAAAATATGTATATACACGGTTTGGTTATCCAAATTAAATCGGACTGAGGGGATCTAATAACTGAATTTTCACATAATCACATTGTACTTAGTAAATTCAGCCAACTTACTGCAAAGTTAAACAAGTTTAATTTAAAAATATACTTAATGTGCTTCAGTGGAAGTATATCTTGGATTTTATTGCCTATGACAATAAGGAAACTTTAATGTTTATATTAAACTGATTAAATGGCCTGTCAAACTTATAATTTAAGTAAATTTATGAAAACCCCATTGAGACAAATGTTTTTGATTGCATAAGGTGATCTTTGTCAGTGACATTGAAGGTCCTTCTGAGTGATTAAAAACTTCTTTTTCAGTGAGTTTTTCACAAATTTTCTTAAATTATAAGTTGACAAGTCATTAAATAGTTCAATATAAACGTAAAATTATTCAAAGTTAAATGTTTATATGTCACAGTATCCTATTATAATTAATTGCTTATTACACTTTAATATCACTTGCGACCAGAACTTTTGTTAACTAAAGGTTGTTAAGTTGTTAACTTACACTTGGAGGAAACGTTTTCGTCTTATGAATTCTTCAGTCTTGTATTTTCGTAACAAGTCATAAGACTTCAGGGAGAAATCGTAAGACAAAAACGCTTCCTTCTGGTATAAGTTAACAAAACAACCTTTTGTTAACAGAACGTCTGGTCGGAAGTAATATCAAAGTGGAATAAGTAATTATACAACCAGCTCGTCATAAACAGCAACAAGATTTCGATATGTAATTAATTGTTCGCCCGCTTACATGGCAGTAGCCTACTTATTTTCAAAAACATAGTTCTTATTAGTGACTAAGCCTTGAAAGTTGTTTCTTCGCAAACAAATTATGCATTCTCTTTAAGAACGATTATCTCTTTGATTTAAAAACCTGCTGCCTCCAATACTCTAATGACTTAGTTTTTATCATTCTCATTTATCATGCTATTTTAATCTTCACTAATTTGTTTTTCTTGATTATGAAAATATGCCAATCACGCCTTAGGACCTGGAACGGTGGATCATTGTTATTGGGCAGAAATGTTTCTGTACCATCGGTGCAACATTCTAAAAATCTTATACTTTCTGGATAAAATTTTAATTTCATTTGACTTCCATGTTTTCTACAATGGTTTTGGAATCCATCCTGTTCTCTTCAGTAGCTTGAACAATTTTTTTTTCAAAATATAAAGATCTTAGACACTATCTTGTATAAACAGTCTTTGTTGGTCTATATCTGTTATTTTTGAAGGTAAAAAACTATATCCATATTAGTGACAAGTTTTTTTGTAGTTTTCTTTTGTCTTTTAAATATATTTTTAACATTAAATATAAATTACTTAAATACCAATCAAAAATTATTTCTGAATTAATTCAGACATTCTTTTCACCCTTTATTGGAAATGGAAAGTCATTAAGATTTTTATGTTATTAATTTTCTTATCAAAAGAAGAATGCATTGATACTGGTTATCAAATACATAATTGTTACTCTTTATTTTGTGACTATAAATTTAGTGGTTTTCTCTTAAATTTATATTATAGTGACTTGAGATCCTGTATATTTGAATTGTGAAAAATAAGCACAATCCTTCAAAAGATTTAAAAATACAAGCTTAAACTCCTGTTTGGTACTTGAGTGAGAGACAAAGATTGATTTAAAAACACAACATTTTTATATTGTGGCCTGATTTAAAATTTTTCAAAGAACTGGTTCTACCTTTAAAGTTACCTGATCCTCTATTCAATAAATGTTTGGTTATAAGTTTTTTCACTAAGTAAAGGGCTCGATTGGTTCTCACTTGCTTCTTTTACAGAAACCACACATAAATATTGTTTTTTGTCTTTAAATTTCTGTCTTATTTCGCTTTTTAAAGACAATCTTTAATATTGAGTTTTGATAAAAAATTTGTTTTGCAAAAATTTGTTAAGATTGATGTTGATAATTTGAATATTGATCTGTGATAAGGGGCTAGTAATCTACAAATTTTAATTTTTTTACGTTTGTATCAGATGAGATTTCTAACAAAAAAACCTTCACTAGATAAGTTCTAGTTTCAATGTTTTTAATCATTTGAATTTTTCTTTCAAATATAAATCATTATCACTTCTTTTACTACCAGATCCCTCATTAAAACCTATTTACAGTAACTAAACCAATACAAGGTTAGTGACAAGATTGTATTCACTGGACAATAAAACAAATGCACAACAGTGTACAAATTGATATTGAATATGACAACAGAATAATTAGACGACATATGATAAAGTTACATTACACTCTCGTTGATAAACTTACATTGAATATATATATATATATATATATATATATATATATATATATATATATATATATATATATCCCTGATTATATTTGGATCTTTTTGGCCAAATGTTTACCAAAATTCCATTTCTGGCCTATGGCTTCAACCTAAAAACGTTTCCTTTAAAAGCCACTTCTAGAAAGTGATTTATTTGAAATGTTAACAGTCTAGAAATAATCTGAACAAATGGTTGTAATTCAGGTCTAATTCTATCACATATTTTTCTATCCTTGAAGTAAACTGTACAATATGTACAAACACACATAAATACATATTAACCATTATTTTAATTGTGAACTTTCAATAATAATAATAGTATTCAAGAAGTGATCATAAAATTGTTATAAGGAACTGTGTATAGCTGGTCACACGTTAGCTGGCCCACAGCCTCGAAGGGCGAGCATTATTTTATTTTATTTGTCATATTAACCAGATCATTTACATACAAGTTGGAAAAAATTTACTTATATCAGCTTTCTAAAAGACTGCAATGCCTGCAGTTACTGAGCAAAGGCCTTTGATGCAACACCTTGGTGGTATAAAAACCATTGCTTTTCTAATTGGACTAATACAGGTTTTCTATTGATTGATCGTGCGCCAGCTTATAAGTGATCAGATATATGGATTAACATTAAATAGCATTGATAATTATTATATAGTGAATTTATCCTATGTAATTGTGTACTAAATATACATTGCCGCATATGTGATTAGAATTGACAATATATGTATAGGGCTTTTTCATAATTTTGTTTGAAGATATTATGTAAGCAGTGTTCATTATGAGTTACCTATTGTCTTAATACTGGATATAACAGAGAAATTGGTATTTTTTAAAATGGGAAAAATATGGAATGGTTATTTGGCATCAAATATTATTTTTGAGGAGAAAATTATAACTTGCAAAAAATAATGTCCATGTTCAATTGTATATTTCTATGCATTTATAATTTTCATTTTAGCATTGACAAATTAAAAATTGTTGATGGTAATAACTAATCTTTTATCAGGTCCTGTAAATATAAATAATTTGTGGCTGACAAACAGTACCTTTCAATTCATTTAATGTATAATGCTTGTTATATATACATAATGAGTCTGTCATTTGTGTGTTTTCAAAATTCCTTTTATATATTTGATGGAATACATAGTGTACTTTGATCTGGGCGGTTTTTGTTTTAATCTATCAAACTATGGAAAGATCATTAACCAACCATTAGATGAGGTTATTAGAGGGATTTGGATGATTTCAGTACATTTTAAAGGCAGTACATGAAGGTAATATTACAAAAAACTGTGGTCATAACAAAACAATACACCCTGGCACACTATAAGTTCTGCTCTGACCTTCAAGTGAGGAGTGAAGGCACGAGGGGTGAGAGGGAAATAATCAATGCTTTTCTGCAAACATTGGTTTCCTTGTAATTCTAACCGTTCTATTGGCATTTGTCCAATTGATAGGCTATTCTAGTCAGACTCTCACTGCCAATTGTAAAGTTAATTGTGTAGTTACCGTTGTTAAGTATATATATATATATATATATATATATATATATATATATATGTTGATACGTATTCATTCTAAAATTTCTAAAATAGCACTCAGTATAGGTCTTATAGGAGTGCCCTGTTTATGAATTTTAGGTAAACATATAACTTAGGACATCTACTAGATTTTTCTCGAGGAATTATGCTGGATTGAGTTTCCTCATCGATAGGAGTGTGTTTAATAATCCGCCTGGTAGTATTTTCCAAGTAGTTGGTTGGCTCGTTCTTAACACCTTTGTAATCTCCATAATTTAGGATCTCCTTCATCTTTCTATAAAATCTGAAGTATTTAAAACAACAGTTGTGTTACCCTTATCAGCTGGCAATATGGTAATGTCTGCATTATTTTTCAGTTTAAAAAAGGCTCTCTTTTATCCAGGGCTGAGAAGAGGTACTATATATTATATATGTTGTACATACAATATATATATATAGATTTTTTGGACTAGGAGACTGACAGACTTACCTTGGTAAGAGTCCACTCTGTAGTCTTGAAATAGAAACACATAAAAACACTTAAACAATGATATATTTCAATCACACAGTAGTCTTTATCAATCGAAGAGAAAACACAAAAAGAAATATGAGAGAATGAAATTTAAAAAAAAAATTTTAGGCTTTTATGTGTTTCTATTTCAAGACTACAGAGTGGACTCTTACCAAGGTAAGTCTGTCAGTCTCCTAGTCCAAAAAATCTAAATAATCTTTACCAACCAAAACTAACTTAATATATATATATATATATATATATATATATATATATATATATATATATATATATATATATATATATGAAGTTAATATGTTACTATTGTAAGTAATTTTATCCTATATTGTAGTAATATATTAACTTCATAAAGTCAGTGCAACGGAAAAACAATGGATAACGTTAAATATCAAGAATATATATATATATATATATATATATATATATATATATATATATATATATATATATATATATATATATATATATATATATAGTGTAATACACACTTAGCGTGCTGAATGTGAAATTGTGAAATAGACCATTTACATCTAAATCGGAATTAGTGTATAAAAATAATTTTTCTATTTGTTATATCTCTATTTATATTCTTAGATATACATAGTGATAAAAACATATTTTTCAATTTATATAATATTTTACTACCTAAAAAGATTCAAAATGTTTTTTGGGCATGATAAATTTTGAAAGCATTTGTAACCAAGGGTTAGATACTCAAGATTTTAGCAACAGTGTGGCAAATGTACAAATTCAACAGACGTCATAACTTACAGAATGCCAAAACAGTCACAGCACAGTCAAGAAATAGCGGGTGTCAAATGGGTTCTGTGAATTAAAGTCAAACTCATACATATAGACTCCATAAATGCTGGACATTGCTGATAGATTGTAGATGTCAGTTTGTACCTTGCTTACATTATCCAGCTCTCTATTTGATTTTTCTAGATATAATAGTAAAAATGTGTAAGTATTAGATATTCTGTTATACACATTTACCGAAAATCTACTTATCAATATATCCAATGCACTTGTTAAGGGTTATAAGACATGATGTTTCATAAAAAATACTATAATATCAACTTAAAGTTAAATGGTTTTGATAACGGTAATGAATATCCTATGTATATGAACCATACAAATTTAAATGTTGAATATTACCATTTTCAGAAATATCTTATTTCTCTGGTGTAAATCAGTTAAATCTTTAAGTCTTTACTACCTTAATAATAATTTAATTTGCTTATAGTATTTTAAAGATTTTCTGCAGATTTCTTACAATTAAGAACTATACACCCTAGCTACAAAAATAAAACCATTATGAAACCTCTATTTTCCTATAGTCAGAAGGTTATGACTTGTAACTTGAACATGCTAATTCTGCAAAATATACATAAACGTTGTCTACAGGTTTTGTTTTTTTTTTTTAACTAAGGGTGTGTAATCGTTAATTTTAATTTATAGGAATGGCTCTATATTTATTATTGTAGAGCTTCCTAGTTTATTATACAACTTTTTACCTAGGATTTTACACCATTTTAAAATTATTTTAAAATAAAAATAAGTTTCCTATTTTTGTACAGTTCACGTTAATATTCATCACTTTAATTCATTGCACAAATAATAATGTTACTATTTGTCAAAAAGTACAGAATACTCGATATTCATCTAGTTGGATGGATAACAAAAACGTTGTTCAAAAACCTGTTTTAGAAGGTTGTATATGCTTTGACAGTATTCTAATGTTCAAAATTGTTCTATTCATTTATTATTTATAAGAAATAATTTTGTTGACTGTGTTTAAATTATTATAATTTTTATATAGGTATATATAAATTAATTTAATCCATCATATTTTAGAAAATAATAGGTTTTTAACAGTGTTGTGAAAAGCTGTTATACCAATTATTGAAGTATTTAAAATACAATCTAAAATAAAAATAAGTATTTAAATTTTATTTTCATGTTGTTAATTTTAAATGTTTTAATTTATTAAATGGAATATTATTTGTTTGTGTTATAAAGGAAATTGCAACTGCCAATTTTGTAAGACTTGATCATATTAAATAAGGTGACATTTTAACTTTACAATAAAATAACAGTGTTCCAAAACTTAATAGTTATGTTAACTTAACCTTGTTATTGCTCAAAATGACTCACAATAAGTATTTGGATTGGATCTTAAATATTAATAATTAAGCATATAGATATACTCATATGGTAAATAAAATGAATATGTTATGTCCTTTAGTATTTATTTTCAATTAAACTATTTATTTAAACCGCTCTTCCTTACATTTAAACTGATAGATACAGTACAACATTGTTAATCCAAACGTCAGAAGCGTTAATCTTCAGAAATCACGTGGTCCAATAATTACTTATTTTTTTTAATGAAACAAAATTTTCATTAAAATATTTATAAGATGGGTTTTGTAATAGAAATATTAGCAGGCCTCAGTTTTACTATTTTAGGAACAATAAACGTAAACTGTAGATCAAATAAGAACTATGAGAATTCAAGACTGTAGATGTTTATTTGTTTTTATCAAAATTCTTTCTACAGAAACAATTAAAAATATAAAAATACTTTACAAAAAAACTAAAACATTTATTGAAACCTTGTACAGAAGAACGCCATACAAGATGATAACAGTGGAAAATAAAATTTGAATCTGTTATTAACACAAATGTTATTATTGACTTTACTGAAGTAAGAATTATAAATGAATGTGATGCAAAAAAATAACATACTTGAAAAAATCCAAACGATGTAACTAGAGACAAGCAAATGAGTTAAAGGATCCGAGTAGCAGGTCATTAAAAAAAAACAGTAGTAATATTAAGTAGACTATTTATTCATAGAAAAACATAATAATTCACTTTCATTTTTTGAGATTTCCTGCCTGGATTAAGCTTACCTGCTTTAACATATTCATTTTAAAACCTGTTTTTATAATACTGATCTATCATAATAATACAATAAAATATTAAACACTTATTAAAATTATAAACATGATGTAGTAAATATATTTTATTTTATTTTTTGTACATTTATTTTTAAATTAAATAAATTATTAAAATTACTGTAAAAATAGTGCAATATTCATAATTTGCTTAAAGCAAAATTAGCTATATTTATCTTTAGGTTGTGATTTATTTCTTACAAAAATTGTAATGTGCAAATGAGTTGAGGAATATTAATTTCTATTGATATTATTTTGTTTACTGAAGTCTGTGGTAATGATCTTATACTTAATAGAACAGTATTATGTTCACCATGTCATAATTAGGCCTACTTTAAGTAAGTTGTGTTTCTTTTTTACCAAAGAATAAATACATTTAATATAATATTTTAATTGTCTGTGAATACATTCAGCTTATGACTTTAATAAAACAAGTTTCCTCAAATAAATTGAAATTATTATTCCAGCGTCTCAAAAATAATATCTAGTTTTATTTTTGTGTATTTAATTAAATATCCAACAATTTAACTCATTGCTGATCTAATTACATGTGTGCCGCAGACACTAGTGGCATTAATTCCTGTATTTCTACAAAAAGTCTTAACACATATTAATCACCTCTCGAAACTTCACCATAGATAAGGATTGATATTTATAACCCACAAGTTGTCCTTTTATCAGGCGTTCTAGACCCATCATCAGATTTTATGTTGTGGACTTTCTTGGTTAGTATAGTTGTTAGTTACTTTGTATCGGCCAGTAGCTGATATTTGTTGTATATAGTACAGGGTGGACATGAAAAATCTGTGGTCATCTGTAAAATTTAGTGAAATTCTAAATTTAAAAACTATTTAGTGTAAACATATGTAGATATTCCTATAAGTAATTAATGCATAACTAGCTGTAATGTTCCTCCATCACACACAAAATATTAATATAAAAATAAAGTGCAAATTTATAGTAAAGTTATATTTAATGAATTTATCTCTTGATATTTAGTGAAGTATTGAAGTTTTCACCTGAGGATTATTGAATATCTTGATTATGGTAAATAAACTAAATCGGATTTTCAGTGTATTTATTTTTGCTTATCTCATTTGAGCTATACCAAGTATTATATTAATAATAATGTAGACCATCACAAAAGTCGCTTTTGTGTGAAAAATTCATTCATTAGTATCCGATGATGCTAGTTCTAAGCAGCTTTATCAATTAAGTTAGAAATTTTTAAAAAATCATTCGTTTTATACTTATTTTACTCTGTGTTATTTTTATATGTGGTAGAGTACTACTTAAAATAAATGCTGTGATTGTTTATTTTGCTTATTAATTATCTATACTTACATTATCTATCAACTTACATTGATTACAGTATTACAAGAGCTGCTCAAAATGTCCCTCCTCCATTTTTAATAGACATTTCAGACCAGTGTTGGAAATACACTCGTCTTCGTGTTATCAGTGGGACATCCTCTAAATGTTGAGATAGTTCATTTTGAAAAAAAATTTAGATAGGTCTCACCAAACAGTCGAGGATTAAGGACATATGGTCCTACCAGAATATTTACTATCACACCAGACATTTATTGAGAACCGATGCTGATAGTTAGGCTCAGAGGTAGCTTGAAGATTGGCATCATTCCAAATATGAGCGTGAGGATTAGCATCATTCCAAATATGATTGTTCTTGTATTGTTAATTCCATTACATGTAAATGTTGCTTCGTCTGTAAAACGTATTTTCATCTGTAATGCATTATTATCTAATAACCATTGGCAATAATTGATTCTCTCACCAAAATCACATTCTTCCAAATGTTGCACGTGGTGAAGATGATATGGACGCAAACGTTCCAGACAATGTTCTCCATATGCTGATTAGTGAAATGTGTACACATGCAGATAATCTTCATGTACTTGTTGAAGGACTTCCCAGTACTATAGGCAGTATCTGTTCATGAATGTTGCTTTACCGTTCTGAATTTAATACAAACAAACCAATTTCTCGTGATATATACATAGTACTTAAACAGTAATTTTACTTGGTATACATACGAGTTAACTTTTGAAGACTAACTACAGTGTCTTCATTGTCGAGGATCAACTGAAACTGAGTACTTTATAGATTGCCAGGAGTGTGGGATTTCCGTTATCACGTGGTATACCGGTAGTGTTCTATTTTCGGATTCACTGCACTGTGGGAACCTTTTTAGTTTCTCTTGGGGTTAATTATGTATATTTAGTGGAATATTTTTTTATTTATTGTATTTGTTCATTTATGATATTATTTTTGTGTTTATAAAATTGAATCTGTTCCCAGATTGTCTTTTTGATGCCTTTTTGTACTTATTTCATTATATGTATGTTTTCTAATGTAGGGAATGTATGGCAGTTGTTGATGGTGTGCATGACTAGACTTTTTGAGTTGTAAATGTTGATGTACGCCTTGAGGCACTCTTTATATCTGTCTTTTAATTTCTTTTTTTTTGCCGATGTATAATTTGTTACTCTGGGCATTCAATATAAATTAATTCTTGAATTTTATAGTCCATTACGATCGGTGAATCTTATTAATCACTTAAACAATAGTTTATGACTATCCGAACTTTGAATTTAGTAAATTTGTTAAAACTTACTGAGACAGAACGTTTTCGATCGCTATGTGCCGATCTTCATCAGTGTCTTCTGCTTGGAGATGCTGGGTCAAGCGGTGACGGTTTTAAAGGTAGGTTTTCGATAGTATCAAAGAGTATGTGTTTGTTCATTAATATATTTGTACTTTGTGTTTTTATGTGTCTGTAAATGTCATATTGTTCTAGTGTGTTGAGATGTGGTCCTTTTTTGTTGATGTGTAGGATTTCTAGGTTATGGTAAATGTCTGTGTATTTGTGTCCTGTATCTTATATGTGGTTGTAAAATGTTGAGTTGGTGTTCTGTTTGTGTTCCTCGATTCTTTGTTTAAAGCTGCAACCTGTTTGTCCAATGTAGAATTTGTTACATTCATCGCAGTTCAGTTTGTATACGCCTGGTGCTTGTAGTTTATCCTTGTTATTGGTGTTGTGTTGTATTTTGTACTGTAACTTGTTATTAGTTTTGTATGTTATTTTGTATCCTATTTTTTAAAATTTGCGGGCTCTTTTGTTTATGAATGGTAATGTGAGGTATTGTTTTTCCCTGTCTGTAGTGTTAATTTTAGTGTTTTTTTGTATTTTGTACCATAGTTTGTCTATTATTGTGGTTTTGTATCCATTTGTGTATGCTAAATAATTAATAGTGTCTAGTTCTTTGTTTATGTTTACTGTGGTCATTGGGACTTCTTTAAGTCTATGGAGCATGGATCTGAAGGCAGCGTGTTTGTGTTGGATAGGGTGGTTTGAGATATTGTGGATAAGTGTGTCTGTCGTTATGGGTTTCCTGTAAATGTTGAAGCTGTGTTTTTGTGTGTGGCTTTTTGTTATGGTTAGGTCAAGGAGATTTAGGGGTCGGCTGGTTTCAATTTCTGAATTGAAGTGAAGTGAAACGAAGAATCGAGGTACACCAACTCAACATTTTACAACCACATAAAAGATACAGGACACAAATACACAGATATTTACCATAACCTAGAAATCCTACACATCAACAAAAAGGACCACATCTCAACACACTAGATCAAAATGAAATTTACAGACACACAAAAACACAAAGTACAAACATATTGAACGAACAAACACAATACAAATCACAAATACTCTTTGATACTATCAAAAACCTACTGTACCTTTAAAACTGTCACCGCTTGACCCAACATCTCCAAGCAGATGACACTGATGAAGATCGGCACATAGCGATCGAAAACGTTCTGTCTCGGTAAATTTTACCAAATTTACTAATTAATCACTTGAACAATATTTTATGACTATCCGAACTTTTTATTTAGTAAATTTGTTAAAACTTACTGAGAAATGTCATAAGTTCGGATAGTCATAAAATATTGTTTAAGTGATTAATAAGATTCACCGAACGTAATGGACTACAAAATTCAAAAGTTTACTAAATTCAAAGTTCGGATAGTCATAAAATATTGTTTAAGTGATTAATAAATTAATTGGACTGCGATCTATTATAAGCATCATTAGACATTACAGTCACAGCTTCATCTATGATTGAGTTTAAAAAGTGACAAGGAGTATCACTAAAACTGCAGTGCAAGGTTAAGCAAACTCACAAACATGAAAACAAAAGCACTGGAGATAGTTGGTTTCCTCAGCTATTCATTGCACAAGTTTTAAATTAAGCCATTTTTATTAACAGTATTACAAAGCAATCGAAAATACCAATTATTTTTACACTAAATGGCATATTTAAAATGTATGAGCCTTACACTAAGTAAAAACTTTGTTTTGGATAGCAGAGATCAGTTTAGATAAATACTGCTAAAAGACTAATGTTGCTAGGCTGTAAGGAATAACAATGATAGACAGATGATGAGCTTTGAAGGTACCCTAAATGAGAAACAGCTATTCTTATTACTAGTTATGTTTTATTGACATTCAAAAAATCTTCTTAAGGGTAGGGGTTATTATTAGTTTGGCTACTGGGCCTCCAGTTGTGGTAGGTAGGCCTATGTCAACATTTGGGAAGATTTGGCTATCATAAGCAAGTCTAACTGTTTGTGTTTAGAGTTATATATAATATTGTAGAGTTTTCATAAGAAATATTTTGGCATTAGTACAAGTGATTTTCAAGGTGTTGTAATTGGAATTACTATAGAATTTTAAAGTTTTTATATATTATTCACAGTTTTTCATTCAAGGTAACTAACTATAAAACTCTTTAATAGGTTATAAATGCTATTAATTTTGTGTTCAGAAGTTAACTTTTTAAATTTCAATAAGAATTAATTGTTCTAAAATCGTTAATAGGCCTACATATTCTTCTTTTTTAAAAATATTCCAGTATTATTTTTAAATTTCTAGTTTATTCCTACAAGGAATTTAAAATTGTTAGTAATAATTCTATATTGTTGGAAAGTCTTATACTAATTTAATCATTTTTTATCCTCCACTTTTTTTAACTAATGTGTTTGAAAGATCCTGAAAGTAAAAACAACATAATAAATTAAAACGAGTTGTAAACCACTATCAGAAAAAGATCTGTTTGCATAAGATGGTCAATACTCTTTTTATTTGGTAATAGTCAGTAAAAACATAAGTGTAATATAATCATTTATATATTCTACGTATTAAGGACTCACGTGTAACTATATTAGAAATCAATAATTTTAGTATTTATTCAGTTATGAAATTAAAAAAAATATTTACTTTTGTAAAATTCAAAAACATCTGTGGAGCAAAGTTACGTATACTAGTAGCTATTTTAATTAATAGCAACAATCTGTCTTTAGCAAAATAGTTTGAAACTGTGTAAACGAGCGTGCTGCCATCTATGGACAAACGACATTAGCTATTTACGGCATTCACACGTCTAATTCTAGATTCTGGTGTTTGGTCAATATTTTGGGAAAAATAGACCTTATTTTGTTACTTAGAATTTTGTATTCAAATATTACATTTATTAATGTGTAAAATTATACTACGGTATAGATTAAGTCAATTTAAACTCTCAAAGATCTTGTATTATTTAAAATATTAAAGTACAAAAAACCATCTTCTCACTCATATATTTTGATCCTGATAAAAACAAATACCACATCATAAGTATAGTATGTAGGGAAAGGACCGATACTTCTAGGTGTCCAAAAACAACAAAATCCAAAAAAATTGTTATATTCAAATATTGTTAAGAATGTGTTGGCAACAACATCTCACTTAATATTCACACCTTAGCAGTGACCATGTTCTTTCCCTTTTGATTATATATTTTAAAAATAATAGTTTTCCTGCTTGTGTTTAGAGTTATATATAATATTGTAGTTTTTTCATGAGAAATATTTTGACATTAGTACAAGTGATTTTCAAGGTGTTGTAATTGGAATTACTATAGAATTTTAAAGTTTTAATATATCATTCACAGTTTTTCATTCAAGGTAACTAACTATAAAACTCTTTAATAGGTTATAAATGCTATTAATTTTGTGTTCAGAAGTTAACTTTTTAAATTTCAATAAGAATTAATTGTTCTAAAATCGTTAATAGGCCTACATATTCTTCTTTTTTAAAAATATTCCAGTATTATTTTTAAATTTCTAGTTTATTCCTACAAGGAATTTAAAATTGTTAGTAATAATTCTATATTGTTGGAAAGTCTTATACTAATTTAATCATTTTTTATCCTCCACTTTTTTTAACTAATGTTTTTGAAAGATCCTGAAAGTAAAAACAACATAATAAATTAAAACGAGTTGTAAACCACTATCAGAAAAAGATCTGTTTGCATAAGATGGTCAATACTCTTTTTATTTGGTAATAGTCAGTAAAAACATAAGTGTAATATAATCATTTATATATTCTACGTATTAAGGACTCACGTGTAACTATATTAGAAATCAATAATTTTAGTATTTATTCAGTTATGAAATTATAAAAAATATTTACTTTTGTAAAATTCTAAAACATCTGTGGAGCAAAGTTACGCACACTAGTACCTATTGTTAATTAATAGAAACAATCTGTCTATAGCAAATTTTTTTTTTTTTTTTTACCCTGGTCTGAGCCCCCAAAACCCGCCCAGCCCTCGTGGCAGCCAACCTATAGCGAGCTACCTTCGTCTCACATGCGCATGCGGTTAGTATCCCTACCGCGAGTGAAGGAAACGGGATTGATTGCCCATGTACCAAGCTCATAAGCTCTTTCCATGGAGAATCAGGAGATAGTGAAATGAAACAGTACGTTAAGTGTCGCGCTAAGAGCGGGATGAAAAAACCTGGCAAGAAAGAAACCCTGCCAGGAAATATCCCGCGACAGATCATGCAGGAACCCTGTGGGCTTGGATCACCTTATGCTAAGGAATAAGGAGAGGTATTAACTTGCAAATACCTTGTTAGTGAGTCTATGGCAGGAATGGCATGCACCTCTTCTTCTGCTGCCTACTCGAAACTGAAAAGGCATGCAATCAAATTAGTACTTCCGTTGGGGCTAAGCTGCGCCCCTGGAGATGTGCCCCTGCGTCACCTGGAACATAACTGTGAAGCAGAATTTATTAGTATGTATATTTTATTTTGGTGGTATGGTGTGAGCTAGGCGGTCAGTAAGGATAGCGGCCATCTGTGTGTGTCGTGGGTGGGGTCATATCTACCCAGTGAGGAAATGAGTGTTGATGTTGTATGTGCGTGAGCCTGTTTGTAGAACTTTGTTGCTAAGTGTCGGAGGTGTTGTTTGATGAAAGGCACTTTTAAGTCAGTGTGAAGCAGTTTTAATCTTGTACATCTAGGTGCCTTCGGGATTATTCGCAAAACCTTGTTTTGGAATAACTGTAGTCTGCGTGTGCGTGTGTTATCTGCATGGCCCCAGATGGGCGATGCGTAAGTGAGTATGCTGCGCAACATAGATACGTATATGGTAGTGGCCGCCCGTAGTGAAAGTGGGCTTGTTTTGTTAAGCATAGGATATAGTTGTGTTAATCTAATTGTTGCTTTTTTTAACGTGTTGGTAATGTGAGGGTTCCAAGTCAGGCCTCTGTCGAGTATGACTCCCAGATAGTTGACCTGGTTCCCCCAGTGAATGTCCTCGCCTAATAGTTTTAGAGGTGTGTTGAGTTGGTGTGTCCTACGTTTGGAGAGAAGCAAAGCCTGGCACTTGGCCACGTTCACCCTAACTCTCCAGTATCTCAGCCATGATTCTAGTACTGTAAGGTGGTCCTGTAAATATAAGTGTATTAGATGTGGTTTCCATGACTGAGCGGATAACGCGGTGTCATCTGCAAATACGGCCACTTGTGTGTTGAGTGTTGTCGGTATGTCGTTGATGTAGATGTTGAACAATACGGGCCCAATAATTGAGCCCTGAGGGACTCCGGCCCGGATAGTCCGTAGTGTAGAGATTGAGCTTGATCTACATCAACCCTAAACTTACGGTTGGACAGTTATGATCTAACTAGGTGTATGAGCCCATCTGGAAAGCCATAGTGACGAATTTTCGCTAAGAGCCCGTTGTGCCAGACCCGGTCAAAGGCCTTTTCAATGTCCAGGAAGACTACCCCAGTCGAGCAGTAATTGTTGAAACCCTTGGTTGCATGCTCCACCACTCTCATCAGCTGATGCGTAGCCGAGTGTTTTGTCCTAAAGCCAAATTGCTCTGGCCTCTGTATGTTGTGTGTGTGTGTGTGTGTGTGTGTGTGTGTGTGTGGATATGCTTGTTGATACGTTTGAGCAAAATTTTTTCAAATACCTTGCCCATCGTATTCAATAAGCTTATCGGTCTATATGAATCACGTTTGCTGTGGTCTTTTCCCGGTTTGGGGAAGACCAAGATCTTGGCCTCCTTCCAAGCGTCCGGGAAGTATTGTGTCCGGAGTGTAGCATTATAGATGTTTGACAGATAAATGATCGTTTTCTCCGTGAGGTTTTTTAGCGTTGTGTTGGTGATAGTGTCTGGTCCAGGAGCTTTCCTGGAGTTTGTTTGTGAGATTGCCCACTTTATCTCTGTGATTGTAGTGTCAGTGTTTGGCTCTAATGTAGGGCAGTAGGCAAACTGTGCTGTTTCTAAATCTACTTTAGCTGTAACGGCTGCATCAGCTGGTTGGTCGTTTGGTTGGAACGTGCTCTCAAGCGTGTCAGCAAACAAGTTAACTTTGTCGACCGGGTCGCCCACCTGCCCATTCGGGCCGATGAGTGGGGGATAGCGCAGCGGTTCTCGCGTGAAGTGCTTGACCATCGGCCAGATGGGTGTGTCTGTTGTGTTTAAGGTCGCCAATTCCGCTTGGAAGCCATCGACTTTGTACTGAATTAGTTCCCGCCTAATTTGCCTCTTAAGGCGATTAAGTGTTGTGTGTGGAACGCATCTGTTACCCCGTGTTGCAATGCCCGCCGGATCCTATTTCGCCGGGTGATTAGATGTAGTATGTGCCTTGGTATGTGTACAGAGTGTCTGGGCTGACATTTAACTGGTACCCGCGTTAGTAATCGCAGTACGTATTGCCGTCGTAAGGCTGCCGACGGCTTAGTCTATGTCCAGTGGTGAGTCGACATTTAGGGTGGCAGGTAGAGTGCTGTCCAGCTGGGACTGGAATAACTCCCAGTCAGCCAGTCTGTAGTTCCGCACCTTTCTTAGCTCTTTGCGAGCAGGGCTTCCAGAAACCGCCATTATCACGGGGTAGTGATCTGAATTCAGATCTCTATCGACGTGAAGTTGCGGTGACACTAGCAGACCTTTCGCAATAGCTACATCCAAAATGTCTTCCGTGTGGTAAGTGCTGTGGTGTGTTGGTTCAGGAGGGGCCAGCAGTATAGCTGTTGTGTTTTGTAAGAAGGTTTGGAGTTGCCGGCCTCCTGTGTTTGTAGACTTACAGCCCCAGTGTGTGTTTAGAATTAAGGTCCCCGGCGACTATTACCCTACTAGAGGTCTGTAGAAGAACTTCTAAATCGCGAGTGTAATTAACAGAACCCGGGGGTTTGTACGCTGATACAAGTGTTGTTGTGCTGCCGTTGAGCTCAAGCCTAATAGCTGTTGCTTCAACGCATGTGAGTTCGGGCAAAAACAATTCGATATGTTTAATGCGTTTATCTATTATTATAGCCGTACCGCCGCGGCTTCTAGTTGTCCTGTCAGTGCGGTAAACTTTAAAGTTTGGCATTGAGAATTTATCTTGGGGTTTAGGTGTGTTTCTGTAATAAGCGCTAGTTTATAGTTGTTTCTTTGCATATAGCGAAGAAGCTCTAATTTTTTATATTTAACGCCGTTGGCATTCCATATCAGGACCGGTAACCTATCCATGGTTGACAGAAGAGACGTACTGGATGAAGGAAATCAGGAATTCTGAGAAGGTTTTGGGAGGTGAGGATAAGGTATTGACAATGAAAAGACCCAGTCCGCCCGTGAAGGCTTCCCAGGTCAGAGCAGAGTTAACAACTCTTAGGAGCGCTTCAAAGGTCCCTTTCGCCCAGTCCATTGAAGCGGACGAGGTAGGTGTGGTCAGGGGTGGGTTAACGGGGGCTGCAGGTGCCACATGTGGCTCTGGCTGGGGTTGGGGAATCGTACTGGCCTTTGTGGCCTTGGGGCGTTTATCCTCTCGTTCCTTTTGCGGGGGATTAACCCTGGCTTTAGGAACGGGGGGTGTCGTTGACGACCCTGCCTTAGGGCCAGAAATGGTATTGGGTGTCAGTAAGTTAGGTGTTGGAATTAGGGCCGGTTTGGGGGAAGTAATGGTAGGAGGTGGCATTTGCACCGGTTTCCCAGAGGTAGCCGAAGCAGATGCTTGGGCGTAGGAAATGTTCGGTGTTGTGTACCGTGGAGCAGGGACCTGTGTTTTTGTTTTGGCTGAAGGGGCCGGTTTTGGGGTTTTATCCCCATCGACCTTCTTCTTTGCCTGGGCCTTGGATTTGGCGGCCTGCTTGTAAATGGCGCAGCCTCGATAGTTCGCGGTGTGGTTAGCCCCGCAGAGGATACACTTGAAGTGGTCTCGATCCTTTGTGCAGGTCTTGGAATCGTGGCCTTCGCCACATTTAACGCACTGAGGAGTAGCTTTACAACAGCTTGTTGTATGGCCTATCCTCTGGCAGTTGAAGCATTGCACAGGATCTGTGGGCTGCTTGTAAGCTTCCACTCGTACCCGCATGAAACAAATACTGGTCAGCGCCATTGCTTCACGAGCGTCTTTTTCGGACGCTAGCTCCACAAGGAACATGGGCAGAGGCTCCTTGGTAAAGTGTCCCTTCATTTGGGACACTTTGAGGACCTCCATACCCCTGCTTTTAAGGTCGTTTCCGACCTCCGCTGATCATCTCATGAATGATCCTAAAATTTGCTGTGAGACAATCTCTGATCCCTATATAGATACCAGACACATCTTTGTCGTGATCTTTTTAAAGCAGTGACCGCTTAGCCCTTTGTCTAATAAAACTCAAGAGTTTGTAGCTACTCCTGCTTCAGTTATAAAATAAACATCCATGTTTGCATGGTAGACGTTTTGTTTGAATTGTAAAAATTTAACATCGTCAAAAGCTAGCATCTGAGCTCTGAAAAGGGCTCAAAATCGTCCCACCCTCCATAATCAAAATAATATTTTATGCTTCTTATGCTGAAACAATTACAGTATTGCACAGCACAAAAGCATCTCAATAAATTTAAACAGCCAAAATTGACAGATTTATTTGCCAAGAAATTAATTGCAGTGCTGTTAATCTGTATACACTTAATCTGCTGTTAATCTGCTCATAAACTGTACATATTACTCATTTTTTTGATAAATGTAATCAGTTTTTCTGTAAGTACAGTGTCTTCTTTTAATTTTTCTTTAGTCTCCAACGAACCCTGATGGGCCACGGTCCTAGTTAGTTTGAATTATTGAGGTTGTATTGTATAAGTAATTTTTTTTTTTTAATGTGTATAATTTGATACAATTTAGCAGACACAAAACAGGTTTTCAAATATTTCTGAAGTAACAATTTTATAATTGACTTGAATTAATTTTATAATATAACGATTTATAATACCAACAAAATGTAAGTTGTGTTATTGATTAGGTAAAAAGACCATAAATCTGTCAAATTGAGTTATTTTGTTATAAAAATTACTCAGTTTATAAATACATTTCAAGTTAATAAATATATACTATATCTATACAAAATTGTTCATTATTTTAACGTTTAAAGTAATGTTTAATCATAAACAAAGTGAACATTCTTAAACAAAATGTATATTTTGTTTTCTGTAAAATGTTAAACAACAAATTTACAAAGACCAGTATTCAATATATAATTGTACTAACCCATCAACTACAAATAAAATGAGACCAGATATCAATACTAAAGTAATAAAATGACAATTCATTATGTGCAATGGTATTAAATGGGAAAGTGTCCTGATGCTTTACCTATGCTCATTGCATATAGCCCAAGTTGCCCCAGGCACCTCAGGTATGGCAAGTTCCCTATAGCTATGGTGGTCACGTATTAAACTGACACAGTGCTAAAAGGGTTAAAATTTTAATATTCATAAAACCTTTTAAATAAATTATCCATCTATAAATATAAAATTTAATTATTTCACCAGTGTCGGAGTGACTGTTACGTGTTTTTTTTAATATAATCTGTATCCATAATAAAATATCTGTTTTATAAATTTATTTGTATATATAACGGCAATACAAACCTTTGAAATTTTTTTATTCACAAAATAGCATTTTAAAAAAATTTTTGGTATTGAACAAAATGTTTTCTCTATTGCTTATTTCAGTTGTTTTGAAGATTGAATTCAGTAACAGCATTTAAATTTTGTGCTGGATAGTGGGTAATACTCTCTCTCATAAGAATCAATTAGATTTACTTAAAGCTTAAATTCATACTATCTCTGTGCTAAAAGGCATCAGGTCTACTTCAAGGCTATTCTCTGTGTGATCGATCATTCACTCCCGCTCGTGTCAACAGGGAATCTTTATGTCCCTGTTGCAACCCCACCTGTATTCCATCTCTCCTTATCCCAAAACCCTACAAACTTGTGGTGCATAAAAACCTTGATATGCCAATGTAGAAGTTTACCATATGTAAGAAATGGAGGTTTCATGAAAATATATAAAATAAAACCTATTATATAAAAGTTTTATTTTATACAATATGCTCTTTGCCTTAAAACTCAAAAAGAAAATAAATAGTGTGTATATATTTATATTCTTACACATACAAATACAAGCCATATATAGCTTGTAAGCAATACAAAACAATTGTATTAACAAAACTCATCAGTCTTATGTTATTAGACAATATTTGCAACTTTAAACATATATTAAGGCTGTTTAACCAAAGAATAAAAGAAGGACGTTATGTACTAGCTTTTGTTTTTGTGAATAAAACCTTAAAAGTATTTTAACATAATTTTTCACAAAATAAAAATTTTGAATTAGAGAATTTCTCTCTAAAAATATATAGATTACATAAAATACCTATGAATAATGAAAACAAGATAAGAGAGAAAAACATTATCTATCAAATTGCAATTGAGAATGGTTATAAAAAGAAAACTGTTGATAAACTTAATTATAATATTTTAAAGAAACAAAATAATAATCTAATTTACAAAAATAATGATGAAAATGTCATATGGACTTCATTTACATTTTTTGGTAATGAAGTAAAAAATATCACAAAATTGTTTAAAGGTAGCAACATAAAATTCGCTTATAATACTAATAATAAATTAATAAATATAATGAATAATAATAATATTATTAATATGCATGAAAAAAACGGTGTATATAAATTAGAATGTGATTATTGTAATAAAGTTTATATAGGACAAACTAAGAAAAAACTTAAAGATAGATATAAAGAACATTTTAATGCATATAAAAAGCCAGAAACTTATAAATCAAATTTTGCTAGTCATTGTATTAATAATAATCACTTATTTCCTAATATAGATAATATGATACTTATAAAAGAAATTAACAAAGGCCTGAGAATGAATATTTATGAAGCTTTAGAAATACATAAATATAATACTAATAATGAGTTGATAAATGAACAAATACAAGTAAAATCTAAATTCGATAATATATTCAGTGTTTGTAATGTTAGGGCAGCAAAATAATAAAAAAAAAAATAAAAAAAAAATAAATAAATTTTAACAACATTGTAATTGATTTGGCATAACTATTTATTTGATCTAATTTGCACATATGT
This sequence comes from Prosapia bicincta, assembly GCA_036971475.1. Lineage (NCBI taxonomy): Eukaryota > Metazoa > Arthropoda > Insecta > Hemiptera > Cercopidae > Prosapia > Prosapia bicincta. Next base: position 364,501,963 of record JBAIZL010000002.1, on the reverse strand, counting down.
TAATTTTAATTGTTTAATATTCCTGATGATGTTGGTACTGTTAGCCAACGAAAAGCTTTGAATTGTAAATTCAAATATAATTCTTGTATTTGTATTTTGACTTTTGTTCTTTATATATATATATATATATATATATATATATATATATATATATATATATATATATATATATATATATATATATATCCCTGATGATATTTGGATCTTTTTGGCCAAATGTTTACCAAAATTCCATTTCTGGCCTATGGCTTCAACCTAGAAACGTTTCCTTTAAAAGCCACTTCTAGAAAGTGATTTAGGTGAAATGTTAACAGTCGTGAAATAATCTGAACAAATGGTTGTACCTCAGGTCTAATTTTATCACATATTTTTCTATCCTTGAAGTAAACTGTACAATATGTACAAACACACATAAATACATATTAACCATTATTTTAATTGTGAACTTTCAATAATAATAATAGTATTCAAGAAGTGATCATAAAATTGTTATAAGGAACTGTGTATAGCTGGTCACACGTTAGCTGGCCCACAGCCTCGAAGGGCGAGCATAAGTGGGGGAAGGGTAGATGAAGCAAAAAACCGTTCCATAGACATTATAATATGAGGTATCGCATTTATATTACAATAATGTATATTTGACAAATCTGAAAGGCCACTATAAATATTATTTTATTTTATTTGTCATATTAACCAGATCATTTACATACAAGTTGGAAAAAATTTACTTATATCAGCTTTCTAAAAGACTGCAATGCCTGCAGTTACTGAGCAAAGGCCTTTGATGCAACACCTTGGTGGTATAAAAACCATTGCTTTTCTAATTGGACTAATACAGGTTTTCTATTGATTGATTGTGCGCCAGCTTATAAGTGATCAGATATATGGATTAACATTAAATAGCATTGATAATTGTTATATAGTGAATTTATCCTATGTAATTGTGTACTAAATATACGTTGCCGCATATGTGATTAGAATTGACAATATATGTATAGGGCTTTTTCATAATTTTGTTTGAAGATATTATGTAAGCAGTGTTCATTATGAGTTACCTATTGTCTTAATACTGGATATAACAGAGAAATTGGTATTTTTTAAAATGGAAAAATATGGAATGGTTATTTGGCATAAAATATTATTTTTGAGGAGAAAATTATAACTTGCAAAAAATAATGTCCATGTTCAATTGTATATTTCTATTCATTTATAATTTTCGTTTTAGCATTGACAAATTAAAAATTGTTGATGGTAATAACTAATCTTTTATCAGGTCCTGTAAATATAAATAATTTGTGGCTGACAAACAGTACCTTTCAATTCATTTAATGTATAATGCTTGTTATATATACATAATGAGTCTGTCATTTGTGTGTTTTCAAAATTCCTTTTATATATTTGATGGAATACATAGTGTAATTTGATCTGGGCGGTTTTTGTTTTAATCTATCAAACTATGGAAAGATCATTAACCAACCATTAGATGAGGTTATTAGAGGGATTTGGATGATTTCAGTACATTTTAAAGGCAGTACATGAAGGTAATATTACAAAAAACTGTGGTCATAACAAAACAATATACCCTGGCACACTATAAGTTCTGCTCTGACCTTCAAGTGAGGAGTGAAGGCACGAGGGGTGAGAGGGAAATAACCAATGCTTTTCTGCAAACATTGGTTTCCTTGTAATTCTAACCGTTTTAATGGCATTTGTCCAATTGATAGGCTATTCTAGTCAGACTCTCACTGCCAATTGTAAAGTTAATTGTGTAGTTACCGTTGTTAAGTATATATATATATATATATATATATATATATATATATATATATATATATATATATATATATATATATATATATGTTGATACGTATTCATTCTAAAATTTCTAAAATAGCACTCACTATAGGTCTTATAGGAGTGCCCTGTTTATGAATTTTAGGTAAACATATAACTTAGGACATCTACTAGATTTTTCTCGAGGAATTATCCTGGATTGAGTTTCCTCATCGATAGGAGTGTGTTTAATAATCCGCCTGGTAGTATTTTCCAAGTAGTTGGTTGGCTCGTTCTTAACACCTTTGTAATCTCCATAATTTAGGATCTCCTTCATCTTTCTATAAAATCTGAAGTATTTAAAACAACAGTTGTGTTACCCTTATCAGCTGGCAATATGGTAATGTCTCCATTATTTTTCAGTTTAAAAAAGGCTCTCTTTTATCCAGGGCTGAGATTAGGTACTATATATTATATATGTTGTACATACAATATATATATATATATATATATATATATATATATATATATAGATTTTTTGGACTAGGAGACTGACAGACTTACCTTGGTAAGAGTCCACTCTGTAGTCTTGAAATAGAAACACATAAAAACACTTAAACAATGATATATTTCAACCACACAGTAGTCTTTATCAATCGAAGAGAAAACACAAAAAGAAATATGAGAGAATGAAATTTAAAAAAAATTTTTTAGGCTTTTATGTGTTTCTATTTCAAGACTACAGAGTGGACTCTTACCAAGGTAAGTCTGTCAGTCTCCTAGTCCAAAAAATCTAAATAATCTTTACCAACCAAAACTAACCTAAAATATATATATATATATATATATATATTTATGAAGTTAATATATTACTATTGTAAGTAATTTTATCCTATATTGTAGTAATATATTAACTTCATAAAGTCAGTGCAACGGAAAAACAATGGATAACGTTAAATATCAAGAATATATATATATATATATATATATATATATATATATATATATATATATATATATATATATATATACATAGTGTAATACACACTTAGCGTGCTGAATGTGAAATTGTGAAATAGACCATTTACATCTAAATCGGAATTAGTGTATAAAAATAATTTTTCTATTTGTTACATCTCTATTTATATTCTTAGATATACATAGTGATAAAAACATATTTTTCAATTTATATAATATTTTACTACCTAAAAAGATTCAAAATGTTTTTTGGGCATTATAAATTTTGAAAGCATTTGTAACCAAGGGTTAGATACTCAAGATTTTAGCAACAGTGTGGCAAATGTACAAATTCAACAGACGTCATAACTTACAGAATGCCAAAACAGTCACAGCACAGTCAAGAAATAGCGGGTGTCAAATGGGTTCTGTGAATTAAAGTCAAACTCATACATATAGACTCCATAAATGCTGGACATTGCTGATAGATTGTAGATGTCAGTTTGTACCTTGCTTACATTATCCAGCTCTCTATTTGATTTTTCTAGATATAATAGTAAAAATGTGTAAGTATTAGATATTCTGTTATACACATTTACCGAAAATCTACTTATCAATATATCCAATGCACTTGTTAAGGGTTATAAGACATGATGTTTCATAAAAAATACTATAATATCAACTTAAAGTTAAATGGTTTTGATAACGGTAATGAATATCCTATGTATATGAACCATACAAATTTAAATGTTGAATATTACCATTTTCAGAAATATCTTATTTCTCTGGTGTAAATCAGTTAAATCTTTAAGTCTTTACTACCTTAATAATAATTTAATTTGCTTATAGTATTTTAAAGATTTTCTGCAGATTTCTTACAATTAAGAACTATACACCCTAGCTACAAAATTAAAACCATTATGAAACCTCTATTTTCCTATAGTCAGAAGGTTATGACTTGTAACTTGAACATGCTAATTCTGCAAAATATACATAAACGTTGTCTACAGGTTTTGTTTTTTTTTTTTAACTAAGGGTGTGTAATCGTTAATTTTAATTTATAGGAATAGCTCTATATTTATTATTGTAGAGCTTCCTAGTTTATTATACAACTTTTTACCTAGGATTTTACACCATTTTAAAATTATTTTAAAATAAAAATAAGTTTCATATTTTTGTACAGTTCACGTTAATATTCATCACTTTAATTCATTGCACAAATAATAATGTTACTATTTGTCAAAAAGTACAGAATACTCGATATTCATCTAGTTGGATGGATAACAAAAACGTTGTTCGAAAACCTGTTTTAGAAGGTTGTATATGCTTTGACAGTATTCTAATGTTCAAAATTGTTCTATTCATTTATTATTTATAAGAAATAATTTTGTTGACTGTGTTTAAATTATTATAATTTTTATATAGGTATATATAAATTAATTTAATCCATCATATTTTAGAAAATAATAGTTTTTTAACAGTGTTGTGAAAAGCTGTTATACCATTTATTGAAGTATTTAAAATACAATCTAAAATAAAAATAAGTATTTAAATTTTATTTTCATGTTGTTAATTTTAAATGTTTTAATTTATTAAATTGAATATTATTTGTTTGTGTTATAAAGGAAATTGCAACTGCCAATTTTGTAAGACTTGATCATATTAAATAAGGTGACATTTTAACTTTACAATAAAATAACAGTGTTCCAAAACTTAATAGTTATGTTAACTTAACCTTGTTATTGCTCAAAATGACTCACAATAAGTATTTGGATTGGATCTTAAATATTAATAATTAAGCATATAGATATACTCATATGGTAAATAAAATGAATATGTTATGTCCTTTAGTATTTATTTTCAATTAAACTATTTATTTAAACCGCTCTTCCTTACATTTAAACTTATAGATACAGTACAACATTGTTAATCCAAACGTCAGAAGCGTTAATTTTCAGAAATCACGTGGTCCAATAATTACTTATTTTTTTTAATGAAACAAAATTTTCATTAAAATATTTATAAGATGGGTTTTGTAATAGAAATATTAGCAGGCCTCAGTTTTACTATTTTAGGAACAATAAACGTAAACTGTAGATCAAATAAGAACTATGAGAATGCAAGACTGTAGATGTTTATTTGTTTTTATCAAAATTCTTTCTACAGAAACAATTAAAAATATAAAAATACTTTACAAAAAAACTAAAACATTTATTGAAACCTTGTACAGAAGAACGCCATACAAGATGATAACAGTGGAAAATAAAATTTGAATCTGTTATTAACACAAATGTTATTATTGACTTTACTGAAGTAAGAATTATAAATGAATGTGATGCAAAAAAATAACATACTTGAAAAAATCCAAACGATGTAACTAGAGACAAGCAAATGAGTTAAAGGATCCGAGTAGCAGGTCATTAAAAAAAACAGTAGTAATATTAAGTAGACTATTTATTCATAGAAAAACATAATAATTCACTTTCATTTTTTGAGATTTCCTGCCTGGATTAAGCTTACCTGCTTTAACATATTCATTTTAAAACCTGTTTTTATAATACTGATCTATCATAATAATACAATAAAATATTAAACACTTATTAAAATTATAAACATGATGTAGTAAATATATTTTATTTTATTTTTTGTACATTTATTTTTAAATTAAATAAATTATTAAAATTACTGTAAAAATAGTGCAATATTCATAATTTGCTTAAAGCAAAATTAGCTATATTTATCTTTAGGTTGTGATTTATTTCTTACAAAAATTGTAATGTGCAAATGAGTTGAGGAATATTAATTTCTATTGATATTATTTTGTTTACTGAAGTCTGTGGTAATGATCTTATACTTAATAGAACAGTATTATGTTCACCATGTCATAATTAGGCCTACTTTAAGTAAGTTGTGTTTCTTTTTTACCAAAGAATAAAAACATTTAATATAATATTTTAATTGTCTGTGAATACATTCAGCTTATGACTTTAATAAAACAAGTTTCCTCAAATAAATTGAAATTATTATTCCAGCGTCTCAAAAATAATATCTAGTTTTATTTTTGTGTATTTAATTAAATATCCAACAATTCAACTCATTGCTGATCTAATTACATGTGTGCCGCAGACACTAGTGGCATTAATTCCTCTATTTGTACAAAAAGTCTTAACACATATTAATCACCTCTCGAAACTTCACCATAGATAAGGATTGATATTTATAACCCACAAGTTGTCCTTTTATCAGGCGTTCTAGACCCATCATCAGATTTTATGTTGTGGACTTTCTTGGTTAGTATAGTTGTTAGTTACTTTGTATCGGCCAGTAGCTGATATTTGTTGTATATAGTACAGGGTGGACATGAAAAATCTGTGGTCATCTGTAAAATTTAGTGAAATTCTAAATTTAAAAACTATTTAGTGTAAACATATGTAGATATTCCTATAAGTAATTAATGCATAACTAGCTGTAATGTTCCTCCATCACACACAAAATATTAATATAAAAATAAAGTGCAAATTTATAGTAAAGTTATATTTAATGAATTTATCTCTTGATATTTAGTGAAGTATTGAAGTTTTCACCTGAGGATTATTGAATATCTTGATTATGGTAAATAAACTAAATCGGATTTTCAGTGTATTTATTTTTGCTTATCTCATTTGAGCTATACCAAGTATTATATTAATAATAATGTAGACCATCACAAAAGTCGCTTTTGTGTGAAAAATTCATTCATTAGTATCCGATGATGCTAGTTCTAAGCAGCTTTATCAATTAAGTTAGAAATTTTAAAAAAATCATTCGTTTTATAATTATTTTACTCTGTGTTATTTTTATATGTGGTAGAGTACTACTTAAAATAAATGCTGTGATTGTTTATTTTGCTTATTAATTATCTATACTTCATAATATTTATTTAAAAAAATTAACTCTACACATTTTTTTTCAAAATTTAAAATTGCCCATTACTGTCTCCAAATCAGACTGATTGGGATATAACTATAATAGGACTACCAGGAAATTATAATGATGATAAAATGTATCCCAATGTTTTAAAATAATTTTATTACAAATCCAAAATTTATCTAAATAATCTACAGTATTAATCATAAAATTACTTAATCAACTTACATTGATTACAGTATTACAAGAGCTGCTCAAAATGTCCCTCTTCCATTTTTAATAGACATTTCAGACCAGTGTTGGAAATACACTCGTCTTCGTGTTATCAGTGGGACATCCTCTAAATGTTGAGATAGTTCATTTTGAAAAAAAATTTAGATAGGTCTCACCAAACAGTCGAGGATTAAGGACATATGGCCCTACCAGAATATTTACTATCTTACCAGACATTTATTGAGAACCGATGCTGATAGTTAGGCTCAGAGGTAGCTTGAAGATTGGCATCATTCCAAATATGAGCGTGAGGATTAGCATCATTCCAAATATGATTGTTCTTGTATTGTTAATTCCATTACATGTAAATGTTGCTTCGTCTGTAAAACGTATTTTCATCTGTAATGCATTATTATCTAATAACCATTGGCAATAATTGATTCTCTCACCAAAATCACATTCTTCCAAATGTTGCACGTGGTGAAGATGATATGGACGCAAACGTTCCAGACAATGTTCTCCATATGCTGATTAGTGAAATGTGTACACATGCAGATAATCTTCATGTACTTGTTGAAGGACTTCCCAGTACTATAGGCAGTATCTGTTCATGAATGTTACTTTACCGTTCTGAATTTAATACAAACAAACCAATTTCTCGTGATATATATATAGTACTTAAACAGTAATTTTACTTGGTATACATACGAGTTAACTTTTGAAGACTAACTACAGTGTCTTCATTGTCGAGGATCAACTGAAACTGAGTACTTTGTAGATTGCCAGGAGTGTGGGATTTCCGTTATCACGTGGTGTACCGGTAGTGTTCTATTTTTGGATTCACTGCACTGTGGGAACCTTTTTAGTTTCTCTTGGGGTTAATTTTGTATATTTAGTGGAATATTTTTTTATTTATTGTATTTGTTCATTTATGATATTATTTTTGTGTTTATAAAATTGAATCTGTTCCCAGATTGTCTTTTTGATGCCTTTTTGTACTTATTTCATTATATGTATGTTTTCTAATGTAGGGAATGTATGGCAGTTGTTGATGGTGTGCGTGACTAGACTTTTTGAGTTGTAAATGTTGATGTACGCCTTGAGGCACTCTTTATATCTGTCTTTTAATTTCTTTTTTTTTGCCGACGTATAATTTGTTACTCTGGGCATTCAATATAAATTAATTCTTGAATTTTATAGTCCATTACGATCGGTGAATCTTATTAATCACTTAAACAATAGTTTATGACTATCCGAACTTTGAATTTAGTAAATTTGTTAAAACTTACTGAGACAGAACGTTTTCGATCGCTATGTGCCGATCTTCATCAGTGTCTTCTGCTTGGAGATGCTGGGTCAAGCGGTGACGGTTTTAAAGGTAGGTTTTCGATAGTATCAAAGAGTATGTGTTTGTTCATTAATATATTTGTACTTTGTGTTTTTATGTGTCTGTAAATGTCATATTGTTCTAGTGTGTTGAGATGTGGTCCTTTTTTGTTGATGTGTAGGATTTCTAGGTTATGGTAAATGTCTGTGTATTTGTGTCCTGTATCTTTTATGTGGTTGTAAAATGTTGAGTTGGTGTTCTTTTTGTGTTCCTCGATTCTTTGTTTAAAGCTGCAACCTGTTTGTCCAATGTAGAATTTGTTACGTTCGTCGCAGTTCAGTTTGTATACGCCTGGTGCTTGTAGTTTATCCTTGTTATTGGTGTTGTGTTGTATTTTGTATTGTAACTTGTGGATAAGTGTGTCTGTCGTTATGGGTTTCCTGTAAATGTTGAAGCTGTGTTTTTGTGTGTGGCTTTTTGTTATGGTTAGGTCAAGGAGATTTAGGGGTCGGCTGGTTTCAATTTCTGAATTGAAGTGAAGTGAAACAAAGAATCGAGGAACACCAACTCAACATTTTACAACCACATAAAAGATACAGGACACAAATACACAGATATTTACCATAACCTAGAAATCCTACACATCAACAAAAAGGACCACATCTCAAAACACTAGATCAAAATGAAATTTACAGACACACAAAAACACAAAGTACAAACATATTGAACGAACAAACACAATACAAATCACAAATACTCTTTGATACTATCGAAAACCTACTGTACCTTTAAAACTGTCACCGCTTGACCCAACATCTCCAAGCAGATGACACTGATGAAGATCGGCACATAGCGATCGAAAACGTTCTGTCTCGGTAAATTTTACCAAATTTACTAATTAATCACTTGAACAATATTTTATGACTATCCGAACTTTTTATTTAGTAAATTTGTTAAAACTTACTGAGACATGTCATAAGTTCGGATAGTCATAAAATATTGTTTAAGTGATTAATAAGATTCACCGAACGTAATGGACTACAAAATTCAAAAATTTACTAAATTCAAAGTTCGGATAGTCATAAAATATTGTTTAAGTGATTAATAAATTAATTGGACTGCGATCTATTATAAGCATCATTAGACATTACAGTCACAGCTCCATCTATGATTGAGTTTAAAAAGGTGACAAGGAGTATCACTAAAACTGCAGTGCAAGGTTAAGCAAACTCACAAACATGAAAACAAAAGCGCTGGAGATAGTTGGTTTCCTCAGCTATTCATTGCACAAGTTTTAAATTAAGCCATTTTTATTAACAGTATCACAAAGCAATCGAAAATACCAATTATTTTTACACTAAATGGCATATTTAAAATCTATGAGCCTTACACTAAGTAAAAAGTTTGTTTTGGATAGCAGTGATCAGTTTAGACAAATACTGCTAAAAGACTAATGTTGCTAGGCTGTAAGGAATAACAATGTTAGACAGATGATGAGCTTTGAAGGTACCCTAAATGAGAAACAGCTATTCTTATTATTAGTTATGTTTTATTGACATTCAAAAAATCTTCTTAAGGGTAGGGGCTATTATTAGTTTGACTACTGGGCCTCCAGTTGTGGTAGGTAGGCCTATGTCAACGTTTGGGAACATTTGGCTATCATAAGCAAGTAGAGTTATATATAATATTGTAGAGTTTTCATGAGAAATATTTTGGCATTAGTACAAGTGATTTTCTAGGTGTTGTAATTGGAATTACTATAGAATTTTAAAGTTTTTATATATTATTCACAGTTTTTCATTCAAGGTAACTAACTATAAAACTCTTTAATAGGTTATAAATGCTATTCATTTTGTGTTCAGAAGTTTACTTTTTAAATTTCAATAAGAATTAATTGTTCTAAAATCGTTAATAGACCTACATATTCTTCTTTTTAAAAATATTCCAGTATTATTTTTAAATTTCTAGTTTATTCCTACAAGGAATTTAAAATTGTTAGTAATAATTCTATATTGTTGGAAAGTCTTATACTAATTTAATCATTTTTTATCCTCCACTTTTTTTAACTAATGTTTTTGAAAGATCCTGAAAGTAAAAACAACATAATAAATTAAAACGAGTTGTAAACCACTATCAGAAAAAGATCTGTTTGCATAAGATGGTCAATACTCTTTTTATTTGGTAAAAGTCTGTAAAAACATAAGTGTAATATAATCATTTATATATTCTACGTATTAAGGACTCACGTGTAACTATATTAGAAATCAATAATTTTAGTATTTATTCAATTATGAAATTATAAAAAATATTTACTTTTGTAAAATTCAAAAACATCTGTGGAGCAAAGTTACGTATACTAGTACCTATTGTTAATTAATAGCAACAATCTGTCTTTAGCAAAATAGTTTGAAACTGTGTAAACGAGCGTGCTGCCATCTATGGACAAAAGACATTAGCTATTTACGGCATTCACACGTCTAATTCTAGATTCTGGTTTTTGGTCAATATTTTGGGAAAAATAGACCTTATTTTGTTACTTAGAATTTTGTATTCAAATATTACATTTATTAATGTGTAAAATTATACTACGGTATAGATTAAGTCAATTTAAACTCTCAAAGATCTTGTATTATTTAAAATATTAATGTAAAAAAAACCATCTTCTCACTCATATATTTTGATCCTGATAAAAACAAATACCACATCATAAGTATAGTATGTAGGGAAAGGACCGATACTTCTAGGTGTCCAAAAACAACAAAATCCAAAAAAATTGTTATATTCAAATATTGTTAAGAATGTGTTGGCAACAACATCTCACTTAATATTCACACCTTAGCAGTGACCATGTTCTTTCCCTTTTGATTATATATTTTAAAAATAATAGTTTTCCTGCTTGTGTTTAGAGTTATATATAATATTGTAGTTTTTTCATGAGAAATATTTTGGCATTAGTACAAGTGATTTTCAAGGTGTTGTAATTGGAATTACTATAGAATTTTAAAGTTTTAATATATCATTCACAGTTTTTCATTCAAGGTAACTAACTATAAAACTCTTTAATAGGTTATAAATGCTATTAATTTTGTGTTCAGAAGTTAACTTTTTAAATTTCAATAAGAATTAATTGTTCTAAAATCGTTAATAGGCCTACATATTCTTCTTTTTTAAAAATATTCCAGTATTATTTTTAAATTTCTAGTTTATTCCTACAAGGAATTTAAAATTGTCAGTAATAATTCTATATTGTTTGAAAGTCTTATACGAATTTAATCATTTTTTATCCTCCACTTTTTTTAACTAATGTTTTTGAAAGATCCTGAACGTAAAAACAACATAATAAATTAAAACGAGTTGAAAACCACTATCTCAATACTCTTTTTATTTGGTAATAGTCAGTAAAAACATTAGTGTAATATAATCATTTATATATTCTACCTATTAAGGACTCACGTGTAACTATATTAGAAATCAATAATTTTAGTATTTATTCAATTATGAAATTATAAAAAATATTTAATTTTGTAAAATTCTAAAACATTTGTGGAGCAAAGTTACGTACAGTAGTACCTATTGTTAATTAATAGCAACAATCTGTCTTTAGCAAAATAGTTTTTTTTTTTTACCCGGGTCTGAGCCCCCAAAACCCGCCCAGCCCTCGTGGCAGCCAACCTCTAGCGAGATACCTCCGTCTCACATGCGCATGCGTTTAGTATCCCTACCGCGAGTGAAGGAAACGGGATTGATTGCCCATGTACCAAGCTCATAAGCTCTTTCCATGGAGAATCAGGAGATAGTGAAATGAAACAGTACGGTAAGTGTCGCGCTAAGAGCGGGATGAAAAATCCTGGCAAGAAAGAAACCCTGCCAGGAAAAATCCCGCGACAGATCATGCAGGAACCCTGGGGGCTTGGATCACTTTATGCTAAGGAATAAGGAGAGGTATTACCTTGCAAATACCTTGTTAGTGAGTCTATGGCAGGAATGGCATGCACCTCTTCTTCTGCTGCCTACTCGAAACTGAAAAGGCATGCAATCAAATTATTACTTCCGTTGGGGCTAAGCTGCGGCCCTGGAGATGTGCCCCTGCGTCACCTGGAACATAACTGTGAAGCAGAATTTATTAGTATGTATATTTTATTTTGGTGGTATGGTGTGAGCTAGGCGGTCAGTAAGGACAGCGGCCGTCTGTGTGTGTCGTGGGTGGGGTCATATCTACCCAGTGAGGAAATGAGTGTTGATGTTGTATGTGCGTGAGCCTGTTTGTAGAACTTTGTTGCTAATTGTCGGAGGTGTTGTTTGAAGAAAGGCACGTTTAAGTCAGTATGAAGCAGTTTTAATCTTGTACATCTAGGTGCCTTCGTGATTATTCGCAAAACCTTGTTTTGGAATAACTGTAGTCTGCGTGTGCGTGTGTTATCTGCATGGCCCCAGACGGGTGATGCGTAAGTGAGTATGCTGCGCAACATAGATACGTATATGGTAGTGGCCGCCCGTAGTGAAAGTGGGCTTGTTTTGTTAAGCATAGGATATAGTTGTGTTAATCTAATTGTTGCTTTTTTTAACGTATTGGTAATGTGAGGGTCCCAAGTCAGGTCTCTGTCGAGTATGACTCCCAGATAGTTGACCTGGTTCCCCCAGTGAATGTCCTTGCCTAATAGTTTTAGAGGTGTGTTGAGTTGGTGTGTCCTACGTTTGGAGAGAAGCAAAGCCTGGCACTTGGCCACGTTCACCCTAACTCTCCAGTATCTCAGCCATGATTCTAGTACTGTAAGGTGGTCCTGTAAATATAAGTGTATTAGATGTGGTTTCCATGACTGAGCGGATAACGCGGTGTCATCTGCAAATATGGCCACTTGTGTGTTGAGTGTTCTCGGTATGTCGTTGATGTAGATGTTGAACAATACGGGTCCAATAATTGAGCCCTGACGGACTCCGGCCCGTATAGTCCGTAGTGTAGATTGAGCTTGATCTACATCAACCCTAAACTTACGGTTGGACAGTTATGAGCTAACTAGGTGTATGAGCCCGTCTGGAAAGCCATAGTGACGAAGTTTCGCTAAGAGCCCGTTGTGCCAGACCCGGTCAAAAACCTTTTCAATGTCCAGGAAGACTACCCCAGTCGAGCAGTAATTGTTGAAACCCTTGGTTGCATGCTCCACCACTCTCATCAGCTGATGCGTAGCCGAGTGTTTTATCCTAAAGCCAAATTGCTCTGGCCTCAGTATGTTGTGTGTGTGTGTGTGTGTGTGTGTGTTGCAACGTCCCACCCTACTTTTATTTGATATCCCTTCTTGCAGAATACCAAAAATTTGTTGTTTAAAAAACTTATTTATAAACAAACCAAATATCTGTCAATCACCCCGCTTGTTAAACCGTGCTAAACTCCCTGAGTTACGTGTATATTTCCCGCTCATAGGGCCATGCCCACAACAAGCCTATTCCCGCTGGCTACTATTTAAAATAAGTATAAACTCTCCAAAATTGGTTTATCAATTATGTATGGTCTAGATATAGTCACACATGTCATTTCAATAGTCTGCTGGAAAGAAACACATTTAGAATAATACACAAAATATTCACATGGTCTTACCACCTGATGATGATCTGCAGAGACAGCAAGGGAACGTGCAAAATATGATCGTGTTTAAATTACCTATTTTAAAAGGCTCCTGTGTCCTTTTAAACACAATCTGCCAGTAGATAAATCTCTGGACTTTTATACAAAAAACCAACTAATCTTTAGGCTAGCTCATGAAGTTAGTTGAGAGAAACTCTTTAAAAACATTAGGCTTTAACTATTATCATTTAATGAAATTTAATTAAACTTGTTTACTGATTTAATAATCATTTTCATATTAGTTGGAAAAAGCTAAACAGTTTTTATTGATTATTCGACACAGGATGAAATGCAAATGCTGTTGATTTTTATAACATATTTAATTCTATTTATTTAAATAAAAAAGAAAATTTATCCTTTCAAATACAACACAATTATATTGACAAGACAATTCACTAAATAACTTGTTGTTTCTCATGCTTTAAAAACTTATAATTTCCATATAGATCAATTACATTTACATAAACATAAAATTATTTCCCAAATTATACATAATAAAAATTTATCTTCTATATTGAATAGGTAAATTCGTATTTATGACACTTAATTTTTAAATTTATAATATTCGAAAAATTCTCATTTCCTTTAAAATAAATGGCTTATGGCCAAAAACCCTTTGTAAGTTTAATATTTATCATTTGAAATATTCTGATCACATAAATTCATTTTATTTAGCATACAATTTATTAAAATTTTATAAAGAGTGAAGTCATTGTTTAAGCTTGAATATTTGTTTGAATTTAATAAAATTAACTAACTAAATTTGACGTAATTGGTATCGAATAGAGAAAATGACTTGCCAAAGATGTTCCTGCCGGTCCTGGAGTCCCTCGTCTGGATTCCCTAGTCCTTGGACATCGGAAGTCGCCATCCCTGGTTCGTCGGTGGTGGTTTTCCTCTATTCCTGCGTCCTGGAGGCTGAGTCTGGAGCCTTCATCCCTTGGTAGTCCTGGACGTCGAAAGCGTTGAGGTTTGGTCCATCTGGCCTGGTGACGGTCCTACTCGCGGTCCAGCATAGCGTTCCGCGGCACCTCGTATTAAAATTTATTTCAGACTCTCTCTAAAGTCTTAGAGACCTAGTATATATAGCGGTGAATTTAACCTACCTCACCCCGCCTGCAATACTTGCTATCTTTGGATTTATTCCTTGTACAGGCAAGTCGGGCAATGAATCTGTTTTAGCTTGCAGAGTTTGATTATCATTTTTGGAACACTGAAAAATGTCTATTTTATTAAAACTGCTGTAACTTTTTTGTTTTTTAAGTTTTTCAAATTTTGTTTTCACTAATGTTTATTCTGGCTTATTCTGGTTCTTTTAAAATGTCGATGAAAGTTCTACGTGGTTTGGTTCTTAAGATAGCTTTTTAAGCACTTAGAAAATTTTCGCCTCACTCCCGATGGTCAAATTTAGCTAGTTATTACAAATTTATTCTTTAATATTTTTTAATTTATCTTAATTATTCTATTTAAGGTTTTATTTAATTTTTCACTCTTTATTATTTGTATAACTCCAAACTTGATTAATTTAAAAAACAACTTTATTACTTAAAAACAGGAAATTATTTATTTCCTATTTGTCACGGTATATGAGACCGTTACAACTTCCCTGCTTAAAAGGTCAAAAATGTTTTTACTTTATTAAAATATTTTTTACCAATTCATAACCTTAATTCCATTTAAATTATCTTATGCTATTACAAAAATTTCCTTATTATTAATTTCTTGTCTCTTGATAAGTTTTCAATCTGAAACACTTCAAACACATTCCATTAGTAATTAATTAGTCACTTTTATCTATACTAAATTCTATTTCGTCAATTGACACATTGTTCACCACACTAATGGCTGTCATTTCCTTTATTTATCTACCACGTCAATTTCATCTATATCAGTTACGGCCTTAAAAACAATGACTTCATAACAAACCTACTTGCAAATAAAAACCTAACTAATTCTACAATTTTATATTTTAAACATATTCTTTTTATATCTTAAGTATCACACGTTGTTATTGTGTCAGCTGTGGAAGTACAGTTTATCTAGCTGGGTTTGTTTATTTTCCGATAGAACCCCTTGTCGTACCGGCTAACTGTTACGTGAATTCCACATTCCATTCTACCTGGTAAGGTCAATGAGCTGGCTTGTAAACATCCTATCAAAATACACAATAATTTGATGCATTGCTTCCTTGAACTTATCATGTTAAAACATAACGACCCTTGCCTTCAAATTCTCTAATTTTATATTGTACAGTTTATAAAACTGGCTTGTGTCCAGATTATCGAAGTCCAATTGATAAATCTCCGTTGCTTCTACTTTTAATGCAAAGTTCCTATTGATGCGACCTTGATCGTCAGTACACAAGTTTTCTTGTTTCATATTGCCCAGTCAAAATCTGATCGCGTATTTGTTGTACAATTTATTAAAGTTCGCCTGCTTCTTGATTTAACCGGCTTGTTGACTTACGCAGTGGATGTAGCTCGGCAATGTTTGCTCAATACACACAGACTTCCTGAATAATACTTTGTAATGTTTGAAATATTGGTCCAGTTATTAACTAGTTTGTTTTACATTCGGCTTTACATTTGTCCCTTTACAGATAAGTAGCTAAGTTTAAAGTTTAGATTTAGCCTTATTCAGCTACTGCTTATTCTTGTTTTTACTTTAAATCAGTTTGTTAATCATTCTGACAATTTTATTCCTGCCTAACTTCGATTTTCGCTCGCATACTGGTTCTATTATTTGAGCAATATTCTAATTTGGCGTTTATGTTTTTTGGTTCATGATAAGTGTAAAGTTCACATTTTAGAATTCCTTTACTCGTCATAAAACGTTTTAATATCTTTAATGTCATAGATGCCTCGGATTTTATTTGTAACCACGTTTCCTAATGACATCCATGACTTGTTTATTTATACTCTTAATGTAAACATGTTTGTTTACCATTTTAACAATTTTATTTTTTCTTAAATGTGCATACTGTTTGTTGTATACATGTTCTATAAATGGAACAATATTTTGTTTTGGCATCACAACCTTCGTTCTATTGTTTACAATTTTACATAATACATTGTTACAAATTTTATAATGATTAAAATGATTATTTGATTTATTATATGCAGAAGCTCAGGTTCTTGCTCCTGGACTTGTCTCATCTCCTTAAACATTTTTTGTATGATTGTAGGGCATCCTATCTTAATTTGTCCTACTTTAATTTAATTTAGGCCCTTTTTCCCGCTGGTACGTCCGGCTTATTTTGTTGCAAGGAATGTTTTATGAAATCGTTCCCCGCCCGTCCACCGGATGTTTCATTGCGGCCGTGTTTACAAACACTAGTGACTGCCCTAATCTTGAGCTCTTGTTTACATTTGTTCGACTTGCTGGGTCTTTTATTCAAAACATCTGAATACTTTATTATTAATTGTTGTAACCTAGACAATTCTTGTTTATTTAAAGTACAGCGGTTATTATTTGTACTGTCTATCTTAATAGCATTCAGTTTAAAATATTTTTTACTCGTTCTGTAACTTTTTTCGGCGCCTTGCGTTACGCCATTGTGCATAACTTCTGTATTTTATTTTTGTTTTTAATTTATTGTTACTTGGTTTATTTTGGTAATCTTGATACTTCTGAGATCTACCTTTAAATTTATTTTTAGCGAACAATTTGGACTTTGTTTCCAAACAAGATTGATTAGAATTAAAATGCTTCGGAATTCCTGTTAAGTCTAACTGATTAGTCTCCCGACAATTAGGTCTTTCCCTAACTTGTTGGAATTTTAATTGTTTCAGCTTGTAGCCATTTTTATTTAATTCGTCGAATCCTCCCTCGTCATTATTTAATTTGTTTGTTGTAGGTTTGGTTAACCCATTTTTTGCTTTGTTTAATCCCGTTAGCTTACTTGATTCCGTTCTTTCACAGTTTAATAATTCGATCTCCCTTGAATTTTCGCTTAATTTGTTATCTAAATTTTTGGTAATCTCGTTTGTAACTTTTGTCGTTGACAATTGTTTTAAATTTATGGTTTGTTCCCCGCTTGTATCGTTGAAACATATTAAATTTTTAGTTATATTTTTGTTTACAGTTTGTTTACATTATAGTTTGTCACCACCTAACTCGCACAAGGACCCATCTTCCTGACCCTTGCACATGAACAGCCCCCTCTGCTCGCTATCCACTATCGGACCCTCCAATGTCGGCTCTTCAGGTGTTAATTTGCCGTCGTTAATTGGTCCGCCTATATTAGGCGATTTTATTATATTTACTTTCTGTTCCCCGCTTGTATCGTCGGAACATAATAAATTTTTGTTAATATTTTTGTTTACTATTTTACTAATCTTATTACATCCTATCTCTTGTCTTATATTGTCTTTGTTATTATTTGATACTAGAAACTCCTGGTGCAGCAGATATCCATCAATCTCATACGTCATAAATGATCTCTCCATGTTTATTCGGGCTTTTAACGCACACAAAGTATTTGCTCCCAAGATGAGGTCAACCCGTAGATTGTCCACTATCAAGAAAACAAATTCCTTTGTGTGCCCGTTTAATGTTAGAGGTAGCATCGTTTGCAATTTGACTCGTTTACAGGTTGACCCTAATGCTGTGACTATCGCTACGTTAGCTATAGGTAGCTCATAGAATAGATTCCCGTTTTGTTTTAGGGCTATGTATTTTTCTGTTTTAATCACAGACATTTGGGCACCTGTATCAACTTGGGCAATTAACTTATGGTCTTTAATTTCGCACTCTATCACTGGACACTGGTCTACATTCTCCAGTTTTATAACCGAGTCATTTCCTTCCTCTAACAAATCGTCCCGAATAGACATGGAAAAACCGCCTAGGCTAATCTTATTATGATGGTAAACCGGCTTTTCCTTTGGTCTCTCGCTCTGAATTATTTTTGACTTTTTATTGCCTCGGATCTCTAACCTGTTTAACGTATCTCCCTGATTGTTGCCAGAGATCCTCATATTTAGTTCTTTGGCTTCTGGTAGCTTGGTCCGGGGATAGGCGATTTAGGATGAGGGTTTTTAGGATACTTGGTATTTTGTGGTATCACCATGGGACCTTGGGTTAGGGTTAGGTTGTTGGTTTGGAGCAACCTGCATCTGTTGACTTCTTTGAGCGTTCCCATTACCATTTCCATTGTCAGTAACGCTGTCTAGCTGTTGTAGGAAAACTATTGCTTGTTTGATATTACTTGTGGGGTTCCCCACACTAGCTAGCTGAACGTTACTCCCAAAATGTTTCATCAACATGAAAATCAGATGGTTCTCTGGGATTATCGGGTCTAAGTTCTTCGCCCTGTTTACCATCATAATAAAATACTCTGCCATAGAGTATGGTCCATTATTATGGTAGCGCCCTTGATTTATTTGTCTGCGTATCCTATCCTGCTGGCGATAACTCCAGAAATGCTCCGTGAATTCATGCTTGAATTCAGAATAAGTTTCTGTGTTGTTCTTGATGGCATTCCACCATGCATCCGCTGCCCCTTTCAAATATCGCTCTACAATCCTTAATTTGGAAGTCTCGTCCATAGTATTGTCTATCTCGGTAAATAGGTCTTCTATTTCCCCTAGGAATGTCATTGGACTTCTTTGTCATTCCCCCAGAACTCAATTCTACGGTACGTAGCTTCCCCGTTCCTGTCTATTACCCTTGGTAAGCAAACTTGTGTTACTATTCCTGCTTCAGCTGTTTGCTTTACTTTTGCAACTTGTTGTTTCACTGTTTTCATCTCCTCCTGGATATTCTGTACTTTTTCATTTAATTTAGTCGTTTTTGTTTCCGTTTTAGTTCTTAGTCTTTCTATTTCCGTCTCATGTTCGTTTAACTTTTCGTATATGTTACTTGTCTTAGACTAAGTTTCTTTTTGGTAGTCATCGAATTTTAACTGGAAAGCCTCCCATAACTGTCGTCTTTCCATTTTCACTTCCTCTCTCCATCGTTTTTCTTTGTCTTCTCTCTCCTTCTCCCTTTGTTTTTCTTTGTCTTCTCTCTCCTTCTCTCTTTGTTTTTCTTTGTCTTCTCTCTCCTTCTCTCTTTGTTTTGCTTCCTCCTTCTCTTTCTCTCTCAATTGTCTCTCTTCCTCTCTCAATCGTTTCTCTTACGCCTTCTCTTTCTCTCGCTCTTCTTTATCTTTTTCTTCTTTTGCCTTGAAAAAGGCCACCAATTTATCCATCTTGGATCTAGACATTTTGATTTAATACTGATTTATTCAATTAATTATTTATCCACTTATTCCTTTCTATTTGATTTGCTTTAGGCCAGATGGTGCCTACCCGCTCTTTCGTCTAAATCTTTATTCGAATTCAGTTATTTATTTATTTTACTTTTATTTGTACGATCTTGGATTCCTTCAATTTATATTATTATTTAAAAATTTAATTGCATTATTTAAAACATTCTGACTTCACTTATTTAAACAATCTCGATTTATTTCTATAATTTAACTATTTAATCTTGATATAGGGAACCTGTTCAAAGTCCCTACCGTTCGGGCGCCAATTCTGCAACGCCCCACCCTACTTTTATTTGATATCCCTTCTTGCAGAATACCAAAATTTTGTTGTTTAAAAAACTTATTTATAAACAAACCAAACATCTGCCAATCACCCCGCTTGTTAAACCGTGCTAAACTCCCTGAGTTACGTGTATATTTCCCGCTCATAGGGCCATGCCCACAACAAGCCTATTCCCGCTGACTACTATTTAAAATAAGTATAAACTCTCCAAAATTGGTTTATCAATTATGTATGGTCTAGATATAGTCACACATGTCATTTCAATAGTCAGCTGGAAAGAAACACATTTAGAATAATACATAAAATATTCACAGGGTCTTACCACCTGATGATGATCTGCAGAGACAGCAAGGGAACGTGCAAAATATGATCGTGTTTAAATTACCTATTTTAAAAGGCTCCTGTGTCCTTTTAAACACAATCTGCCAGTAGATAAATCTCTGGACTTTTATACAAAAAACCAACTAATCTTTAGGCTAGCTCATGAAGTTAGTTGAGAGAAACTCTTTAAAAACATTAGGCTTTAACTATTATCATTTAATGAAATTTAATTAAACTTGTTTACTGATTTAATAATCATTTTCATATTAGTTGGAAAAAGCTAAACAGTTTTTATTGATTATTCGACACAGGATGAAATGCAAATGCTGTTGATTTTTATAACATATTTAATTCTATTTATTTAAATAAAAAAGAAAATTTATCCTTTCAAATACAACACAATTATATTGGCAAAACAATTCACTGAATAACTTGTTGTTTCTCATGCTTTAAAAACTTATAATTTCCATATAGATCAATTACATTTACATAAACATAAAATTATTTCCCAAATTATACATAATAAAAATTTATCTTCTATATTGAATAGGTAAATTCGTATTTATGACACTTAATTTTTAAATTTATAATATTCGAAAAATTCTCATTTCCTTTAAAATAAATGGCTTATGGCCAAAAACCCTTTGTAAGTTTAATATTTATCATTTGAAATATTCTGATCACATAAATTCATTTTATTTAGCATACAATTTATTAAAATTTTATAAAGAGTGAAGTCATTGTTAAGCTTGAATATTTGTTTGAATTTAATAAAATTAACTAACTAAATTTGACGTAATTGGTATCGAATAGAGAAAATGACTTGCCAAAGATGTTCCTGCCGGTCCTGGAGTCCCTCGTCTGGATTCCCTAGTCCTTGGACATCGGAAGTCGCCATCCCTGGTTCGTCGGTGGTGGTTTTCCTCTATTCCTGCGTCCTGGAGGCTGAGTCTGGAGCCTTCATCCCTTGGTAGTCCTGGACGTCGAAAGCGTTGAGGTTTGGTCCATCTGGCCTGGTGACGGTCCTACTCGCGGTCCAGCATAGCGTTCCGCGGCACCTCGTATTAAAATTTATTTCAGACTCTCTCTAAAGTCTTAGAGACCTAGTATATATAGCGGTGAATTTAACCTACCTCACCCCGCCTGCAATACTTGCTATCTTTGGATTTATTCCTTGTACAGGCAAGTCGGGCAATGAATCTGTTTTAGCTTGCAGAGTTTGATTATCATTTTTGGAACACTGAAAAATGTCTATTTTATTAAAACTGCTGTAACTTTTTTATTTTTTAAGTTTTTCAAATTTTGTTTTCACTAATGTTTATTCTGGCTTATTCTGGTTCTTTTAAAATGTCGATGAAAGTTCTACGTGGTTTGGTTCTTAAGATAGCTTTTTTAAGCACTTAGAAAATTTTCGCCTCACTCCCGATGGTCAAATTTAGCTAGTTATTACAAATTTATTCTTTAATATTTTTTAATTTATCTTAATTATTCTATTTAAGGTTTTATTTAATTTTTCACTCTTTATTATTTGTATAACTCCAAACTTGATTAATTTAAAAAACAACTTTATTACTTAAAAACAGGAAATTATTTATTTCCTATTTGTCACGGTATATGAGACCGTTACAGTGTGTGTGTGTGTGTGTGTCTGTGTGTGTGTGTGTGTGTGTGTGTGTGTGTGTGTGTGTGTGTGTGTGTGTGTGTGTGTGTGTGTGTGTGTGTGTGTGTGTGTGGATATGCTTGTTGATACATTTGAGCAAAATTTTTTTAAATACCTTGCCCATCGTATTCAACAAGCTTATCGGCCTATATGAATCAGGTTTGCTGTGGTCTTTTCCCGGTTTGGGGAAGACCAAGATCTTTGCCTCCTTCCAAGCGTCCGGGAAGTATTGTGTCCGCAGTATAGCATTATAGATGTTTGACAGATAAATGATCGCTTTCTCCGTGAGGTTTTTTAGCGTTGTGTTGGTGATAGTGTCTGGTCCAGGAGCTTTCCTGGAGATTGTTTGTGAGATTGCCCACTTTATCTCTGTGATTGTAGTGTCAGTGTTTGGCTCTAAAGTAGGGCAGTAGGCAAACTGTGCTGTTTCTAAATCTACTTTAGCTGTAACGGCTGCATCAGCTGGTTGGTCGTTTGTTTGGAACGTGCTCTGAAGCGTGTCAGCAAACAAGTTAACTTTGTCGACCGGGTCGCCCACCTGCCCATTCGGGCCGATGAGTGGGGGATAGCGCAGCGGTTCTCGCGTGAAGTGCTTGACCATCGGCCAGATGGGTGTGTCTGTTGTGTTTAAGGTCGCCAATTCCGCTTGGAAGCCATCGACTTTGTACTGAATTAGTTACCGCCTAATTTGCTTCTTAAGGCGATTAAGTGTTGTGTGTGGAACGCATATGTTACCCCGTGTTGCAATGCCCGCCGGATCCTATTTCGCCGGGTTATTAGATGTAGTATGTGCCTTGGTATGTGTACATAGTGTCTGGGCTGACATTTAACTGGTACCGCGTTAGTAATCGCAGTACGTATTGCCGTCGTAAGGCTGCCGACGGCTTTGTCTATGTCCAGTGGTGAGTCGACATTTAGGGTGGCAGGTAGAGTGCTGTCCAGCTGGGACTGGAATAACTCCCAGTCAGCCAGTCTGTAGTTCCGCACCTTCCTTAGCTCTTTGCGAGCAGGGCTTCCAGAAACCGCCATTATCACGGGGTAGTGATCTGAATTCAGATCTCTATCGACGTGAAGTTGCGGTGACACTAGCAGACCTTTCGCAATAGCTACATCCAAAATGTCTTCCGTGTGGTAAGTGCTGTGGTGTGTTCGGAAATGTTCGGTGTTGTGTACCGTGGAGTAGGCACCTGTGTTTTTGTTGTGGCTGAATGGGCCGGTTTTGGGGTTTTATCCCCATCGCGCCTTCTTCTTTGCCTGCTCCTTGGATTTGGCGGCCTGCTTGTAAATGGCGCAGCCTCGATAGTTCGCGGTGTGGTTAGCCCCGCAGAGGATACACTTGAAGTGGTCTCGATCCTTTGTGCAGGTCTTGGAATCGTGGACCTCGCCACATCTAACGCACCGAGGAGTAGCCTTACAACAGCTTGTTGTATGGCCTATCCTCTGGCAGTTGAAGCATTGCACAGGATCTGTGAGCTGCCTGTAAGCTTCCACTCGTACCCGCATGAAACAAATACTGGTCAGCGATATTGCTTCACGAGCGTCTTTTTCGGACGCCAAAATAGTTTGAAACTGTGTAAACGAGCGTGCTGCCATCTATGGACAAAAGACATTAGCTATTTGCGGCATTCACACTTCTAATTCTAAGAGTCTTGCCTGAGTGCTTGAGCAGGTAGGACGTATTGACTAAGGCTTTGTCGAAAAAGGCGCGGCATAGTTCCTTTGTGTTCAGTGCACATGTGTTCCATTGTTCCGAATATAGGCATTTAAGTTTAGTGAACCTTTTAACAGAGCTAAATTTAAGTGTTACTGTGAATTGTGGTAGTTTTTAATTAAAAACAAGTGATAGCATAAGATTATAAATTTAAATAGGCTAGACGTTTAGATTTTAGAACTAGGCTAGCGTAACGATTTGCAACCGTGACAAAACTCTTTAGGTTTTAATTCACTTCGGAGACAAGATTATGGCTGTCTTGTAACAGTCTAAGTAGCCCCAGTTTTATTATTTAACTTGAAATAGTACTTTTTTTAGACTAAAACCTGACAACCTGTACCTGCAGTAAGCCACTTTCTACATACAAGCCGGCCCTGCTATCTCTACACCTTGCCTGGTAATGTCGAATATAGAGGCACAACGCGGGACCGCAAGCGACGGGGCTGAGTCAATAGGGACAAGTTCCTCTCAGGGTAAGTCCACCCCCTTGGGCCCTTCGACGGCCCATCTCGACCAGCCACTCCTCTCAGCACCTACTCCCAATCAGAGCTAGGCACTGACTACACTATGACGGAGGGTTCTGCTGCTGAATCCGCCAACGATGATGCCGGGTATCGGCCTGTCGTAAGGAGGAAGAGGAAGAAGCAGACTCGCCAGTCCGACTCCGGTACCGAAACCACGGCGAAACGAAAGACCGTGGACCCTGTGAAGACTGCCGGCGCTGTTGCCAGCGCAGTGGCTCACAGAGCTCCACAAATGGTCACGGACTCGCCTATGACAGACTTAGCTGAAAACATAAAATCTACCGGGGTAGCGGCCATAATCCCTGCAATCACGATCTACCCAGATCACCACCGCTTAATCGACATTAGTAAGGAATTCAAGTCCAAATACAACCCTTACTTTTATTTAGCAACGAAGGTGAAGGATGGAGTGAAGCACCAAACCAGCACCTACGAAGACTACGTTAACCTCCAGAGGTACCTTGGGGAGAAGTGTGTGCCCCAGCACGTATTCCTCCTCGAAAATGCGAGGACATTTAAAGTAGTAATTCGAGGGGTGGATGACTCCACCGAGACAGCGGAGGTCGGAAACAACCTTAAAAGCAGGGGTATGGAGGTCCTCAAAGTGTCCCAAATGAAGGGACACTTTACCAAGGAGCCTCTGCCCATGTTCCTTGTGGAGCTAGCGTCCGAAAAAGACGCACGTGAAGCAATGGCGCTGACCAGTATTTGTTTCATGCGGGTACGAGTGGAAGCTTACAGGCAGCCCACAGGTCCTGTGCAATGCTTCAACTGCCAGAAGATAGGCCATACAACAAGCTGTTGTAAGGCTACTCCTCGGTGCGTTCCACGATTCCAAGACCTGCACAAAGGATCGAGACCACTTCAAGTGTATCCTCTGCGGGGCTAACCACACCGCGAACTATTGAGGCTGCGCCATTTACAAGCAGGCCGCCAAATCCAAGGCCCAGGCAAAGAAGAAGGTCGATGGGGATAAAACCCCAAAACCGGCCCCTTCAGCAAAAACAAAAACACAGGTGCCTGCTCCACGGTACACAACACCGAACACTTCCTACGCCCAAGCATCTGCTTCGGCTACCTTTGGGAAGCCAGTGCAAATGCCACCTCCTACCATTACTTCCCCTAAACCAGCCCTAATCCCAACACCTAACTTACTGACACCCAATACCATTTCTGGCTCTAAGGCAGGGTCGTCAACGACACCCCCCGTTCCTAAAGCCAGGGTTAATCTCCCGCAAAAGGAACGAGAGGATAAACGCCCCAAGCCCACAAAGGCCAGGACGGTTTCTCAACCTCAGCCAGAGCCACATGTGGCTCCTGCAGCCTTCGTTAACCCACCCCTGACCATACCTACCTCGTCCGCTTCTATAGACTGAGCGAAAGGGACCTTTGAACCGCTCGTAAGAGTTGTTAACTCTGCTCTGACCTGGGAAGCCTTCACGGGCGGACTAGGTCTTTTCATTGTCAAGACCTTATCCTCACCTCCCAAAACCTTCTCAGAATTCCTGACTTCCTTCATCCAGTACGTCTCTTCTGTCAACCATGGATAAGTTACCGGTCCTGATATGGAATGCCAACGGCGTTAAATATAAAAAACTAGAGCTTCTTCGCTATATGCAAAGAAACAACTATAAACTAGCGCTTATTACAGAAACACACCTAAACCCCCAAGATAAATTCTCAATGCCAAACTTTAAAGTTTACCGCACTGACAGGACAACTAGAAGCCGCGGCGGTACGGCTATAATAATAGATAAACGCATTAAACATTTTGAATTGTTTTTGCCCGCACTCACATGAAGCAACAGCTATTAGGCTTGAGCTCAACGGCAGCACAACAACACTTGTATCAGCGTACAAACCCCCGGGTTCTGTTGATTACACTCGCGATTTAGAAGTTCTTTTACAGACCTCTAGTAGGGTAATAGTCGCCGGGGACCTTAATTGTAAACACACATGCTGGGGCTATAAGTCTACAAACACAGGAGGCCGGCAAGTCCAAACCTTCTTACAAAACACAACAGCTATACTGCTGACCCCTCCTGAACCAACACACCACAGCACTTACCACACGGAAGACATTTTGGATATAGCTATTGCGAAAGGTCTGCTAGTGTCACCGCAGCTTCACGTCGATAGAGGTCTGAATTCAGATCACTACGCCGTGATAATGGCGGTTTCTGGAAGCCCTGCTGGCAAAGAGCTAAGGAAGGTGCTGAACTACAGACTGGCTGACTGGGAGTTATTCCAGTCCCAGCTGGACAGCACTCTACCTGCCACCCTAAATGTCGACTCACCACTGGACATAGACAAAGCCGTCGGCAGCCTTACGACGGCAATACGTACTGCGATTACTAACGCGGTACCAGTTAAATGTCAGCCCAGACACTATGTACACATACCAAGGCACATACTACATCTAATCATCCGGCGAAATAGGATCCGGCGGGCATTGCAACACGGGGTAAACAGAGGCGTTCCACACACAACACTTAATCGCCTTAAGAGGCAAATTAGGCGGGAACTAATTCAGTACAAAGTCGATGGCTTCCAAGCGGAGTTGGCGAATTTAAACACAACAGACACACCCATCTGGCCGATGGTCAAACACTTCACGCGGGAAACGCTGCGCTATCCCCCACTCATCGGCCCGAATGGGCAGGTGGGCGACCAGGTCGACAAAGTTAACTTGTTTGCTGACACGCTTGAGAGCACGTTCCAACCAAACGACCAACCAGCTGATGCAGCTACAGTAGATTTAGAAACAGCACAGTTTGCCTACTGCCCTACATTAAAGCCAAACACTGACACTACAATCACAGAGATAAAGTGGGCAATCTCACAAACAAACTCCAGGAAAGCTCCTGGACCAGACACCATCACCAACACAACGCTAAAAAACCTCACGGAGAAAGC
This sequence comes from Prosapia bicincta, assembly GCA_036971475.1. Lineage (NCBI taxonomy): Eukaryota > Metazoa > Arthropoda > Insecta > Hemiptera > Cercopidae > Prosapia > Prosapia bicincta. The sequence goes on along the minus strand of JBAIZL010000002.1, from coordinate 364,474,499 downwards.
GATCATTTATCTGTCAAACATCTATAATGCTATACTCCGGACACAATACTTCCCCAATATATCATATCCACACACACACACACACACACACACACACACACACACACACACACACACACACACACACACGCACACGCACACGCACACGCACGCGCACGCGCACGCGCACGCGCACGCGCACGCGCACGCACACACACACACACACACACACACACACACACACACACACACACACACACACACACACACACACACACACACACACACACACACACACACACACACACACACACACACACACACACACACACACACACACACACACACACACACACACACACACACACACACACACACACACACACACACACACACACACACACACACACACACACACACACACACACACACACACACACACACACACACACACACACACACACACACACACACACACACACACACACACACACACACACACACACACACACACACACACACACACACACACACACACACACACACACACACACACACACACACACACACACACACACACACACACACACACACACACACACACACACACACACACACACACACACACACACACACACACACACACACACACACACACACACACACACACACACACACACACACACACACACACACACACACACACACACACACACACACACACACACACACACACACACACACACACACACACACACACACACACACACACACACACACACACACACACACACACACACACACACACACACACACACACACACACACACACACACACACACACACACACACACACACACACACACACACACACACACACACACACACACACACACACACACACACACACACACACACACACACACACACACACACACACACACACACACACACACACACACACACACACACACACACACACACACACACACACACACACACACACACACACACACACACACACACACACACACACACACACACACACACACACACACACACACACACACACACACACACACACACACACACACACACACACACACACACACACACACACACACACACACACACACACACACACACACACACACACACACACACACACACACACACACACACACACACACACACAACATACTGAGGCCAGAGCAATTTGGCTTTAGGACAAAACACTCGGCTACGCATCAGCTGATGAGAGTGGTGGAGCATGCAACCAAGGGTTTCAACAATTACTGCTCGACTGGGGTAGTCTTCCTGGACATTGAAAAGGCCTTTGGCCGGGTCTGGCACAACAGGCTCTTAGCGAAACTTCGTCACTATGGCTTTCCAGACGGGCTCATACACCTAGTTAGCTCATACCTGTCCAACCGTAAGTTTAGGGTTGATGTAGATCAAGCTCAATCTCTACACTATACGATCCTTACAATTAGTAATTAATAAAGTGCAAGAGTGGACCAAATCTACGGGCTTCAAGTTTTCGGCTTCGAAGACCCAGTGTTTAGCATTTAGTCGTCGCAGGCAACACCAGGAACCTATTCTTTATCTTGATGGTACGCGGCTTCAAACCGCGGATAATGTGAGATTTTTGGGTCTTTTATTGGATAAAAGACTTTCATGGAATCCGCATGTGCGTGATTTGAGGACCCGGTGCAGCAAGATAGTTCTAAGTGGTACAAATTGGGGAGCAGACAGAACCTGTATGCTCCGTTTCTATCGCGCCGTTGTAAGATCGCGCATAGATTACGGCTGTATAGCCTATTCATCTGCTCGACCTACGGTTCTGAAACTCCTGGATTCAATACATCACGCTGGCCTTAGACTTTCTACTGGTGCTTTTAGATCAACCCCAATCTCCAGCCTTCTAGTTGAAGCTGGAGAACCATCTTTCTCTATGCGACGTCAAATGCTACAAATATCATATTACACTGGTCTTCGAAGTAAACCTAAACATCCGGTATTCAAATCAGTTTTTGATAACTATCTCGAGAATCGTTACAACGTGCGTCAACGTTCAACTGCTCTTTTCGGAATAAGAACGTTGCGCATTTTTAGCAATCTGAATTTAGAACATCCACCTATATTCGAACGAACATCATGCTACATCCCTCCATGGACAATACAAAAGCCAAAATGTGACTTCTCATTGCCCATGTACCTAAAACACAATACTCCTGACGTTATTTATCGTCAGGAGTTTTTACAGATTCTACAAACTCACCAACATACTGTGACTATATTCACAGACGGTTCAAAACTATACGGGCCGGAGTCCCTCAGGGCTCAATTATTTTGCCCTCAACATCTACATCAACGACATACCGACAACACTCAACACACAAGTGGCCATATTTGCTGATGACACCGCGTTATCCGCTCAGTCATGGAAACCACATCTAATACACTTATATTTACAGGACCACCTTACAGTACTAGAATCATGGCTGAGTTACTGGAGAGTTAGGGTGAACGTGGCCACGTGCCAGGCTTTGCTTCTCTCCAAACGTAGGACACACCAACTCAACACACCTCTAAAACTATTAGGCGAGGACATTCACTGGGGGAACCAGGTCAAATATCTGGGAGTCATACTCGACAGAGGCCTGACTTGGGACCCTCACATTACCAACACGTTAAAAAAAGCAACAATTAGATTAACACAACTATATCCTATGCTTAACAAAACAAGCCCACTTTCACTACGGGCGGCCACTACCATATACGTATCTATGTTGCATACTCACTTACGCATCACCCGTCTGGAGCCATGCAGATAACATACGCACATGCAGACTACAGTTATTCCAAAACAAGGTTTTGCGAATAATCACGAAGGCACCTAGATGTACAAGATTAAAACTGCTTCACACTGACTTAAAAGTGCCTTTCATCAAACAACACCTCCGACACTTAGCAACAAAGTTCTACAAACAGGCTCACGCACATACAACATCAACACTCATTTCCTCACTGGGTAGATATGACCCCACCCACGACACACACAGACGGCCGCTGTCCTTACTGACCGCCTAGCTCACACCATACCACCAAAATAAAATATACATACTAATAAATTCTGCTTCACAGGTCTGTTCCAGGTGGCGCAGGGGCACATCTCCAGGGCCGCTGCTTAGCCCCAACGGAAGTAATAATTTGATTGCATGGCTTTTCAGTTTCGAGTAGGCAGCAGAAGAAGAGGTGCATGCCATTCCTGCCATAGACTCACTAACAAGGTATTTGCAATGTAATACCTCTCCTTATTCCTTAGCATAAGGTGATCCAAGCCCCCAGGGTTCTTGCATGATCTGTCGCGGGATTTTTACTGGCAGGGTTTCTTTCTTGCCAGGTTTTTTCATCCCGCTCTTAGCGCGACACTTACCGTACTGTTTCATTTCACTATCTCCTGATTCTCCATGGAAAGAGCTTATGAGCTTGGTACATGGGCAATCAATTCCGTTTCCTTCATTCGCGGTAGGGATACTAACCGCATGCGCATGTGAGACGGAGGTAGCTCGCTAGTGGTTGGCTGGGCGGGTTTTGTGGGCTCAGACCCGGGTAAAAAAAAACGTCTAATTCTAGATTCTGGTTTTTGGTCAATATTTTGGGAAAAAAGGCCTTATTTTGTTACTTAGATTTTCTATTATTTATTTTCTATTCAAATATTACATTTAATAATGTGTAAAATTATACTACGGTATAGATTAAGTCAATTTAAACTCTCAAAGATCTTGTATTATTTAAAATATTAATGTAAAAAAACCATCTTCTCACTCATATATTTTGATCCTGATAAAAACAAATACCACATCATAAGTATAGTATGTAGGGAAAGGACCGATACTTCTAGGTGTCCAAAAACAACAAAATCCAAAAAAATTGTTATATTCAAATATTGTTAAGAATGTGTTGGCAACAACATCTCACTTAATATTCACACCTTAGCAGTGACCATGTTCTTTCCCTTTTGATTATATATTTTGAAAATAATAGTTTTCCTGCTTGTGTTTAGAGTTATATATATAATATTGTAGTTTTTTCATGAGAAATATTTTGACATTAGTACAAGTGATTTTCAAGGTGTTGTAATTGGAATTACTATAGAATTTTAAAGATTTAATATATCATTCACAGTTTTTCATTCGAGGTAACTAACTATAAAACTAGATTTAGGGGTCGGCTGGTTTCAATTTCTGAATTGAAGTGAAGTGAAACAAAGAATCGAGGAACACCAACTCAACATTTTACAACCACATAAAAGATACAGGACACAAATACACAAATATTTATCATAACCTAGAAATCCTAAACATCAACAAAAAGGACCACATCTCAACACACAAGATCAAAATGAAATTTACAGACACACAAAAACACAAAGTACAAACATATTGAACGAACAAATACAATACAAATCACAAATACTCTTTGATACTATCGAAAACCTACTGTACCTTTAAAACTGTCACCGCTTGACCTAACATCTCCAAGCAGATGACACTGATGAAGATCGGCACATAGCGATCGAAAACGTTCTGTCTCGGTAAATTTTACCAAATTTACTAATTAATCACTTGAACAATATTTTATGACTATCCGAACTTTTTATTTAGTAAATTTGTTAAAACTTACTGAGACATGTCATAAGTTCGGATAGTCATAAAATATTGTTCAAGTGATTATTAAGATTCACCGAACGTAGGTAATGGACTACAAAATTTAAAAATTTACTAAATTCAAAGTTCGGATAGTCATAAAATATTGTTTAAGTGATTAATAAATTAATTGGACTGCGATCTATTATAAGCATCATTAGACATTACAGTCACAGCTTCATCTATGATTGAGTTTAAAAAGTGACAAGGAGTATCACTAAAACTGCAGTGCAAGGTTAAGCAAACTCACAAACATGAAAACAAAAGCACTGGAGATAGTTGGTTTCCTCAGCTATTCATTGCACAAGTTTTAAATTAAGCCATTTTTATTAACAGTATCACAAAGCAATCGAAAATACCAATTATTTTTACACTAAATGGCATATTTAAAATGTATGAGCCTTACACTAAGTAAAAACTTTGTTTTGGATAGCAGTGATCAGTTTAGACAAATACTGCTAAAAGACTAATGTTGCTAGGCTGTAAGGAATAACAATGATAGACAGATGATGAGCTTTGAAGGTACCCTAAATGAGAAACAGCTATTCTTATTATTAGTTATGTTTTATTGACATTCAAAAAATCTTCTTAAGGGTAGGGGCTATTATTAGTTTGACTACTGGGCCTCCAGTTGTGGTAGGTAGGCCTATGTCAACGTTTGGGAACATTTGGCTATCATAAGCAAGTAGAGTTATATATAATATTGTAGAGTTTTCATGAGAAATATTTTGGCATTACTACAAGTGATTTTCAAGGTGTTGTAATTGGAATTACTATAGAATTTTAAAGTTTTTATATATTATTCACAGTTTTTCATTCAAGGTAACTAACTATAAAACTCTTTAATAGGTTATAAATGCTATTAATTTTGTGTTCAGAAGTTAACTTTTTAAATTTCAATAAGAATTAATTGTTCTAAAATCGTTAATAGGCCTACATTTTCTTCTTTTTTAAAAATATTATTATTTCTAAATATCTAGTTTATTCCTACAAGGAATTTAAAATTGTTAGTAATAATTCTATATTGTTGGAAAGTCATATACTGATTTAATCATTTATTATCCTCCACTTTTTTTAACTAATGTTGTTGAAAGATCTTGAAAGTAAAAACAACATAATAAATTTAAACGAGTTGGAAACCACTATCAGAAAAAGATCTGTTTGCATAAGATGGTCAATACTCTTTTTATTTGGTAATAGTCAGTAAAAACATAAGTGTAATATAATCATTTATATATTCTACGTATTAAGGACTCACGTGTAACTATTTTAGAAATCAATAATTTTAGTATTTATTCAATTATGAAATTATAAAAAATATTTACTTTTGTAAAATTCAAAAACATCTGTGGAGCAAAGTTACGTACACTAGTACCTATTGTTAATTAATAGCAACAATCTGTCTTTAGCAAAATAGTTTGAGACTGTGTAAACGAGCGTGCTGCCATCTATGGACAAAAGACATTAGCTATTTACGGCATTCACACGTCTAATTCTAGATTCTGGCTTTTGGTCAATATTTTGGGAAAAATAGACCTTATTTTGTTACTTAGAATTTTGTATTCAAATATTACATTTATTAATGTGTAAAATTATACTACGGTATAGATTAAGTCAATTTAAACTCTCAAAGATCTTGTATTATTTAAAATATTAAAGTACAAAAAACCATCTTCTCACTCATATATTTTGATCCTGATAAAAACAAATACCACATCATAAGTATAGTATGTAGGGAAAGGACCGATACTTCTAGGTGTCCAAAAACAACAAAATCCAAAAAAATTGTTATATTCAAATATTGTTAAGAATGTGTTGGCAACAACATCTCACTTAATATTCACACCTTAGCAGTGACCATGTTCTTTCCCTTTTGATTATATATTTTAAAAATAATAGTTTTCCTGCTTGTGTTTAGAGTTATATATAATATTGTAGTTTTTTCATGAGAAATATTTTGACATTAGTACAAGTGATTTTCAAGGTGTTGTAATTGGAATTACTATAGAATTTTAAAGTTTTAATATATCATTCACAGTTTTTCATTCAAGGTAACTAACTATAAAACTCTTTAATAGGTTATAAATGCTATTAATTTTGTGTTCAGAAGTTAACTTTTTAAATTTCAATAAGAATTAATTGTTCTAAAATCGTTAATAGGCCTACATATTCTTCTTTTTTAAAAATATTCCAGGATTATTTTTAAATTTCTAGTTTATTCCTACAAGGAATTTAAAATTGTTAGTAATAATTCTATATTGTTTGAAAGTCTTATACTAATTTAATTATTTTTTATCTTTTTTAACTAATGTTTTTGAAAGATCCTGTAAGTAAAAACAACATAATAAATTAAAACGAGTTGAAAACCACTATCAGAAAAAGATCTGTTTGCATAAGACGGTCAATACTCTTTTTATTTGTTAATAGTCAGTAAAAACATAAGTGTAATATAATCATTTATATATTCTACGTATTAAGGACTCACGTGTAACTATATTAGAAATCAATAATTTTAGTATTTATTCAATTATGAAATTATAAAAAATATTTACTTTTGTAAAATTCTAAAACATTTGTGGAGCAAAGTTACGTACAGTAGTACCTATTGTTAAATAATAGTAACAATCTGTCTTTAGCAAAATAGTTTTTTTTTTTTTTTTTTTTTTTTTTTACCCGGGTCTGAGCCCCCAAAACCCGCCCAGTCCTCGTGGCAGCCAACCTCTAGCGAGCTACCTCCGTCTCACATGCGCATGCGGTTAGTATCCCTACCGCGAGTGAAGGAAACGGGATTGATTGCCCATGTACCAAGCTCATAAGCTCTTTCCATTGAGAAAATTAGGAGATAGTGAAATGAAACAGTACGTTAAGTGTCGCGCTAAGAGCGGGATGAAAAAACCTGGCAAGAAAGAAACCCTGCCAGGAAATATCCCGCGACAGATCATGCAGGAACCCTGGGGGCTTGGATCACCTTATGCTAAGGAATAAGGAGAGGTATTACTTTACAAATACCTTGTTAGTGAGTTTATGGCAGGAATGGAATGCACCTCTTCTTCTGCTGCCTACTCGAAACTGAAAAGGCATGCAATCAAATTATTACTTCCGTTGGGGCTAAGCTGCGGCCCTGTAGATGTGCCTCTGCGTCACCTGGAACATAACTGTGAAGCAGAATCTATTAGTATGTATATTTTATTTTGGTGATATGGTGTGAGCTAGGCGGTCAGTAAGGACAGCGGCCGTCTGTGTGTGTCGTGGGTGGGGTCATATCTACCCAGTGAGGAAATGAGGGTTGATGTTGTGAGTGCGTGAGCCTGTTTGTAGAACTTTGTTGCTAAGTGTCGGAGGTGTTGTTTGATGAAAGGCACTTTTAAGACAGTGTGAAGCAGTTTTAATCTTGTACATTTAGGTGCCTTCGTGATTATTCGCAAAACCTCTTTTTGGAATAACTGTAGTCTGCGTGTGCGTGTGTTATCTGCATGGCCCCAGACGGGTGATGCGTAAGTGAGTATGCAACATAGATACGTAAATGGTAGTGGCCGCCCGTAGTGAAAGTGGGCTTGTTTTGTTAAGCATAGGATATAGTTGTGTTAATCTAATTGTTGCTTTTTTTAACGTGTTGGTAATGTGAGGGTCCCAAGTCAGGCCTCTGTCGAGTATGACTCCCAGATAGTTGACCTGGTTCCCCCAGTGAATGTCCTCGCCTAATAGTTTTAGAGGTGTGTTGAGTTGGTGTGTCTTACGTTTGGAGAGAAGCAAAGCCTGGCACTTGGCCACGTTCACCCTAACTCTCCAGTATCTCAGCCATGATTCTAGTACTGTAAGGTGGTCCTGTAAATATAAGTGTATTAGATGTGGTTTCCATGACTGAGCGGATAACGCGGTGTCATCTGCAAATACGGCCACTTGTGTGTTGAGTGTTGTCGGTATGTCGTTGATGTAGATGTTGAACAATATGGGCCCAATAATTGAGCCCTGAGGAACTCCGGCCCGTATAGTTCGTAGTGTAGAGATTGAGCTTGATCTACATCAACCCTAAACTTACGGTTGGACAGTTATGATCTAACTAGGTGTATGAGCCCGTCTGGAAAGCCATAGTGACGAAGTTTCGCTAAGAGAACGTTGTGCCAGACCCGGTCAAAGGCCTTTTCAATGTCCAGGAAGACTACCCCAGTCGAGCAGTAATTGTTGAAACCCTTTTTGCATGCTCCACCACTCTCATCAGCTGATGCGTAGCCGAGTGTTTTGTCCTAAAGCCAAATTGCTCTGGCCTCAGTATGTTGTGTGTGTGTGTGTGTGTGTGTGTGTGTGTGTGTGTGTGTGTGTGTGTGTGGATATGCTTGTTGATACGTTTGAGCAAAATTTTTTCAAATACCTTGCCCATCGTATTCAACAAGCTTATCGGTCTATATGAATCAGGTTTGCTGTGGTCTTTTCCCGGTTAGGGAAGACCAAGATCTTGGCCTCCTTCCAAGCGTCCGGGAAGTATTGTGTCCGGAGTATAGCATTATAGATGTTTGACAGATAAATGATCGCTTTCTCCGTGAGCTTTTTAGCGGTGTGTTGGTGATAGTTTCTGGCCCAGGAGCTTTCCTGGAGTTTGTTTGTGAGATTGCCCACTTTATCTCTGTGATTGTAGTTTCAGTGTTTGGCTCTAATGTAGGGCAGTAGGCAAACTGTGCTGTTTCTAAATCTACTTTCGCTGTAACGGCTGCATCAGCTGGTTGGTCGTTTGGTTGGAACGTGCTCTCAAGCGTGTCAGCAAACAAGTTAACTTTGTCGACCGGGTCGCCCACCTGCCCATTCGGGCCGATGAGTGGGTGATAGCGCAGCGGTTCTCGCTGAAGTGCTTGACCATCGGCCAGATGGGTGTGTCTGTTGTGTTTAAGGTCGCCAATTCCGCTTGGAAGAAATCGTCTTTGTACTGAATTAGTTCCCGCCTAATTTGCCTCTTAAGGCGATTAAGTGTTGTGTGCGGAACGCATCTGTTACCCCGTGTTGCAATGCCCGCCGGATCCTATTTCGCCGTGTGATTAGATGTAGTATGTGCCTTGGTATGTGTACAGAGTGTCTGGGCTGACATTTAACTGGTACCGCGTTAGTAATCGCAGTACGTATTGCCGTCGTAAGGCTGCCGACGGCTTAGTCTATGTCCAGTGGTGAGGCGACATTTAGAGTGGCAGGTAGAGTGCTGTCCAGCTGGGACTGGAATAACTCCCAGTCAGCCAGTCTGTAGTTCCGCACCTTCCTTAGCTCTTTGCGAGCAGGGCTACCAGAAACCGCCATTATCACGGGGTAGTGATCTGAATTCAGGTGTGGTCAGGGGTGGGTTAACGGGGGCTGCACGTGCCACATGTGGCTCTGGCTGGGGTTGGGGAATCGTACTGGCCTTTGTGGCCTTGGTGCGTTTATCCTCTCGTTCCTTTTGCGGGGGATTAACCCTGGCTTTAGGAACGGGGGGTGTCGTTGACGACCCTGCCTTAGGGCCAGAAATGGTATTGGGTGTCAGTAAATTAGGTGTTGGAATTAGGGCTCGTTTGGGGGAAGTAATGGTAGGAGGTGGCATTTGCACCGGTTTCCCAGAGGTAGCCGAAGCAGATGCTTGGGCGTAGGAAATGTTCGGTGTTGTGTACCGTGGAGCAGGGACCTGTGTTTTTGTTTTGGCTGAAGGGGCCGGTTTTGGGGTTTTATCCCCATCGACCTTCTTCTTTGCCTGTGCCTTGGATTTGGCGGCCTGCTTGTAAATGGCGCAGCCTCGATAGTTCGCGGTGTGGTTAGCCCGGCAGAGGATACACTTGAAGTGGTCTCGATCCTTTGTGCAGGTCTTGGAATCGTGGCCCTCGCCACATTTAACGCACCGAGGAGTAGCCTTACAACAGCTTGTTGTATGGCCTATCCTCTGGCAGTTGAAGCATTGCACAGGATCTGTGGGCTGCCTGTAAGCTTCCACTCGTACCCGCATGAAAGAAATACTGGTCAGCGCCATTGCTTCACGAGCGTCTTTTTCGGACGCTAGCTCCACAAGGAACATGGGCAGAGGCTCCTTGGTAAAGTGTCCCTTCATTTGGGACACTTTGAGGACCTCCATACCCCTGCTTTTAAGGTCGTTTCCGACCTCCGCTGATCATCTCATGTATGATCCTAAAATTTGCTGTGAGACAATCTCTGATCCCTATATAGATACCAGACACATCTTTGTCGTGATCTTTTTAAAGCAGTGACCGCTTAGCCCTTTGTCTAATAAAACTCAAGAGTTTGTAGCTGCTCCTGCTTCAGTTATAAAATAAACATCCATGTTTGCATGGTAGATGTTTTGTTTGAATTGTAAAAATTTAACATCGTCAAAAGCTAGCGTCGGAGCTCTGAAAAGGGCTCAAAATCGTCCCACCCTCCATAATCAAAATAATATTTTGTGCTTCTTATGCTGAAACAATTACAGTATTGCACAGCTCAAAAGCATCTCAATAAATTTAAACAGCCAAAATTGACAGATTTATTTGCCAAGAAATTAATTGCAGTGGTGTTAATCTGTATATACAATACGTACGCTCATAAACTGTACATATTACTCATTTTTTTGATAAATATAAAGGAGTTTTTCTGTAAGTACAGTGTCTTCTTTCAATTTTTCTTTAGTCTCCAACGAACCCTGATGGGCCACGGTCCTAGTTAGTTTGAATTATTGAGCTTCTATTGTATAAGTAATTTTTTTTTTAATGTGTATAATTTGATACAATTTAGCAGACACAAAACAGGTTTTCAAATATTTCTGAAGTAACAATTTTATAATTGACTTAAGTTAATTTTATAATATAACGATTTATAATATCAACAAAATGTAAGTTGTGTTATTGATAAGGTAAAAAGACCATAAATCTGTCAAATTGAGTTATTTTGTTATAAAAATTACTCAGTTTATAAATACATTTCAAGTTAATAAATATATACTATATCTATACAAAATTGTTCATTATTTTAACGTTTAAAGTAATGTTTAATCATAAACAAAGTGAACATTCTTAAACAAAATGTATATTTTGTTTTCTGTAAAATGTTAAACAACAAATTTACAAAGACCGGTATTCAATATATAATTGTACTAACCCATCAACTACAAATAAAATGAGACCAGATATCAATACTAAAGTAATAAAATGACAATTCATTATGTGCAACGGTATTAAATGGGAAAGTGTCCTGATGCTTTACCTATGCTCATTGCATATAGTCCAAGTTACCCCAGGCACCTCAGGTATGGCAAGTTCCCTATAGCTATGGTGGTCACGTATTAAACTGACACAGTGCTAAAAGGGTTAAAATTTTAATATTCATAAAACCTTTTAAATAAATTATCCATCTATAAATATAAAATTTAATTATTTCACCAGTGTCGGAGTGACTGTTAAGTGTTTTTTTAATATAATCTGTAGCCATTTATATGAAGGTTATAGAATAAAATAAATAAATTATCTGTTTTATAAATTTATTGGATATAATGGCAATACAAACCTTTCAAATTTTTGTATTCACAAAATAGCATTAAATAAAATTTAGTATTGAATTAAATTAAATTAAATTAATAAATTATCTGTTTTATTATGAATTTATTAGGATATAATGGCAATACAAACCTTTCAAATTCTTTTATACACTAAATAACTTTTTTAAGATAATTTTAGTATTGAATTAAATTAAATAAAAATAATAAATTATCTGTTTTATAAATTTATTTGTATATAACGGCAATACAAACCTTTGAAATTTTTGTATTCACAAAATAGCATTTAAAAAAAATTTTTGGTATTGAACAAAATGTTTTCTCTATTGCTTATTTCAGTTGTTTTTAAGATTGAATTCAGTAACGGCATTTATATTTTGTGCTGGATAGTGGGTAATACTCTCTCTTATAAGAATCAATTAGATCTACTTAAAGCTTAAATTCATACTATCTCTGTGCTAAAAGGCATCAGGTCTACTTCAAGGCTATTCTCTGTGTGATCGATCATTCACTCCCGCTCGTGTCAACAGGGAATCTTTATGTCCCTGTTGCAACCCCACCTGTATTCCATCTCTCCTTATCCCAAAACCCTACAAATTTGTGGTGCATAAAAACCTTGATATGCCAATGTAGAAGTTTACCATATGTAAGAAATGGAGGTTTCATGAAAATATATAAAATAAAACCTATTATATGAAAGTTTTATTTTTTTACAATGTGCTCTTTGCCTTAAAACTCAAAAAGAAAATAAATAGTGTGTATATATTTATATTCTTACACATACAATTACAAGCCATATATAGCTTGTAAGCAATACAAAACAATTGTATTAACAAAACTCATCAGTCTTATGTTATTAGACAATATTTGCAACTTTAAACATATATTAAGGCTGTTTAACCGAAGAATAAAAGAAGGACGTTATGTACTAGCTTTTGTTTTTGTGAATAAAACCTTAAAAGTATTTTAACATAATTTTTCACAAAATAAAAATTTTGAAAATTCGTCAGTTTTTATTAAATCTGACAAAGTAATTTGTAACTCTCCACTGTTATTAATTATTAGGATAACTTATTATTTTTAATTAAGACCAAAAAAAATATAGGTTTTAGGTTTTTGTAAGTTTTAAATTTTTTGTAACCTTGTATGTAATAGCAAGAGCAATGGTGTTTAGTAGAAAATTTGTTCAAAACTGTTACTTCTGACTCAAGACATAGTCTCGTTAAATTAATCCTTCATATCAAAGCTAACAGAAACTGTTATTATTTGACTACTATTCGTCTCAGTATTATGATAGAACTTAACAAGTAGTTGTTCATAGTTGTAATTTAGTTACTATCCAAATGAAAGTGGTTTAATCTTTTCAACCATAATAAAATATAGCAGGTTTAGTAAAGAATACAATTATTACAAACAAATAATTTTTATAGCTAAATGTTCTTAAGTAATTAAATGAAGCACATTAATTATAGCCAACCACTGATAACTCAGTATTTTTAGCTATGTTTGGGAAAATTGTGATTTAGTTTAGTTAATTGAGTCATTATATTGGTAATTTTATGCATGTATTGTTAAAATGAAGTATAATCTAGTTCAACATATAAAGAACGATGTTATTAAGTACTAGTTCCTATATGATTGATGTATTTGTTGTTTTCATTTAGTAATTTATTCTTGATTTGTTTTCATTGTAAGTTTACCACTAGCTATACATTCTGTGTCAGTAGCTAATTTTCCTATTTTAGTTTTGTCAGTATAACTGATTGATATATAGTAATAATTAAATAGAATTAGTGATAAACAAACTAAATAATTAAACAATAAACCCAACTCACAAAAATAAAATTACACAATTCAAATATTTTGCTCACTTTCAACATGGGTTAAAATGGTATAACCTATAAGGGAATAACAAACTGTAAAATAATAGCTGTATATTATCATATAAACATATAACAATTTTTATATTTAGAGTAAATTATTATTAATAAAAGCTTCCATCTGGTTTTTCTAAATAGGCTTACAGATTGATGTAATATATCCAGTATAATTATTCAAGTTAACAAAAATTTATGGATATTATTTTAGCTGTTAAATTGTGTAATAATACATAAATTTTATTATGTTTTTAGAAGCTATGGAAATATATATACAAAATGTTTCTTAACTTTTATTTTTTAAAGTTGATGAAAAAAAATTTCTAGTCTTAAAATATCTTTTAAGGCAAGTATTGGTAATTGAAATAATTGCTCCTAATTCTGTTCAAAACTGTGTTAGTAAACATTAAATATTTTTAAGGAAAAGAAAAACCAAAAAGTAAACCTCATATTAATTGTAAATATATTTAAATATTTTTTATTTTAATCTGTGGAATCAATCATGAAGAGTGTTCATTGCACAGAAAAACTGAATTAAATTTTCTTAATATTTGTTAGTAAACATTAAATATTTTTAAGGAAAAGAAAAACCAAAAAGTAAACCTCATATTAATTGTTAATATATTTAAATATTTTTTATTTTAATCTGTGGAATCAATCATGAAGAGTGTTCATTGCACAGAAAAACTGAATTAAATTTTCATAATATTTGTTAGTAAACATTAAATATTTTTAAGGAAAAGAAAAACCAAAAAGCAAACCTCATATCTATTGTTAATTTATTTGAATATTTTTATTTTAATCTGTGGAATCAATCAACATATACATTTATTTAAAGCCAAAATGTATTAGATTTTGTACCAAACATATTTATACAATATTGATTAAATGTTTGTAATAAAATAGTATGCTTTAAAATGTTAAATCCTCTGGTACAACTACTAATTAGACATTGTTCAAAATTAATTAAAAAGTGTAAATTATACACATTCTTTTTAATAGTAATTAATTGAAAATTGACCTTGTATACCATCTAACATTTTAATGTCTAATATTTCAATGTCTATATTTTTCAGCAAACTATTCATTATATATATATCTTTTTTGATTGATAAAGATCATTGTATGATCAAAATATTTCAGTAGTGTGATATGTTTTTATATGTGTCTATTTATTTATTTCCAAGAGATTGCAGTTTTGGACTATTGCCACTAGGTAAGTCTGTCAGTCTCCTATCTAGTTCAAAAATTCCTATTATATATTATAAATGGCCTAGTATCTATTAAAAAACCCCTCCAATACATTTGTTTTTGTATTACTCATAATGTACTGACATTAATTTCCAGATCTACTTTCTACAAAATATGTATATACACGGTTTGGTTATCCAAATTAAATCGGACTGAGGGGATCTAATAACTGAATTTTCACATAATCACATTGTACTTAGTAAATTCAGCCAATTTACTGCAAAGTTAAACAAGTTTAATTTAAAAATATACTTAATGTGCTTCAGTGGAAGTATATCTTGGATTTTATTGCCTATGACAATACGGAAACTTAAATGTTTATATTAAACTGATTAAATGGCCTGTCAAACTTATAATTTAAGTAAATTTATGAAAACCCCATTGAGACAAATGTTTTTGATTGCATAAGGTGATCTTTGTCAGTGACATTGAAGGTCCTTCTGAGTGATTAAAAACTTCTTTTTCAGTGAGTTTTTCACAAATTTTCTTAAATTATAAGTTGACAAGTCATTAAATAGTTCAATATAAACGTAAAATTATTCAAAGTTAAATGTTTATATGTCACAGTATCCTATTATAATTAATTGCTTATTACACTTTAATATCACTTGCGACCAGAACTTTTGTTAACTAAAGGTTGTTAAGTTGTTAACTTACACTTGGAGGAAACGTTTTCGTCTTATGAATTCTTCAGTCTTGTATTTTCGTAACAAGTCAAAAGACTTCAGGGAGAAATCGTAAGACAAAAACGCTTCCTTCTGGTATAAGTTAACAAAACAACCTTTTGTTAACAAAACGTCTGGTCGCAAGTAATATCAAAGTGTAATAAATAATTATACAACCAGCTCGTCATAAACAGCAACAAGATTTCGATATGTAATTAATTGTTCGCCCGCTTACATGGCAGTAGCCTACTTATTTTCAAAAACATAGTTCCTATTAGTGACTAAGCCTTGAAAGTTGTTTCTTCGCAAACAAATTATGCATTCTCTTTAAGAACGATTTTCTCTTTGATTTAAAAACCTGCTGCCTCCAATACTCTAATGACTTAGTTTTTATCATTCTCATTTATCGTGCTATTTTAATCTTCACTAATTTGTTTTTCTTGATAATGAAAATATGCCAATCACGCCTTAGGACCTGGAACGGTGGATCATTATTATTGGGCAGAAATGTTTCTGTACCATCGGTGCAACATTCTAAAAATCTTATACTTTCTGGATAAAATTTTAATTTCATTTGACTTCCATGTTTTCTACAATGGTTTTGGAATCCATCCTGTTCTCTTCAGTAGCTTGAACAATTTTTTTTTCAAAATATAAAGATCTTAGACACTATCTTGTATAAACAGTCTTTGTTGGTCTATATCTGTTATTTTTGAAGGTAAAAAACTATATCCATGTTAATGACAAGTTTTTTTTGTAGTTTTCTCTTGTCTTTTAAATATATTTTTAAGATTAAATATAAATTACTTAAATACCAATCAAAAATTATTTCTGAATTAATTCAGACATTCTTTTCACCCTTTATTGGAAATGGAAAGTCATTAAGATTTTTATGTTATTAATTTTCTTATCAAAAGAAGAATGCATTGATACTGGTTATCAAATACATAATTGTTACTCTTTATTTTGTGACTATAAATTCAGTGGTTTTCTCTTAAATTTATATTATAGTGACTTGAGATCCTGTATATTTGAATTGTGAAAAATAAGCACAATCCTTCAAAAGATTTAAAAATACAAGCTTAAACTCCTGTTTGGTACTTGAGTGAGAGTCAAAGATTCATTTAAAAACACAACTTTTTTATATTGTGGCCTGATTTAAAATTTTTCAAAGAACTGGTTCTACCTTTAAAGTTACCTGATCCTCTATTCAATAAATGTTTGATTATAAGTTTTTTCACTAAGTAAAGGGCTCGATTGGTTCTCACTTGCTTCTTTTACAGAAACCACACATAAATATTGTTTTTTGTCTTTAAATTTCTTTATTATTTCGCTTTTTAAAAACAATCTTTAATATTGAGTTTTGATAAAAAATTTGTTTTGCAAAAATTTGTTAAGATTGATGTTGATAATTTGAATATTGATCTGTGATAAGGGGCTAGTAATCTACAAATTTTAATTTTTTTACATTTGTATCAGATGAGATTTCTAACAAAAAAAACCTTCACTAGATAGGTTCTAGTTTCAATGTTTTTAATCATTTGAATTTTTCTTTCAAATATAAATCATTATCACTTCTTTTACTACCAGATCCCTCATTAAAACCTATTTACAGTAACTAAACCAATACAAGGTTAGTGACAAGATTGTATTCACTGGACAATAAAACAAATGCACAACAGTGTACAAATTGATATTGAATATGACAACAGAATAATTAGACGACATATGATAAAGTTACATTACACTCTCGTTGATAAACTTACATTGAATATATATATATATATATATATATATATATATATATATATATATATATATATATATATATATATATCCCTGATTATATTTGGATCTTTTTGGCCAAATGTTTACCAAAATTCCATTTCTGGCCTATGGCTTCAACCTAAAAACGTTTCCTTTAAAAGCTACTTCTAGAAAGTGATTTAGGTGAAATGTTAACAGTCTAGAAATAATCTGAACAAATGGTTGTACCTCAGGTCTAATTTTATCACATATTTTTCTATCCTTGAAGTAAACTGTTTCAATATGTACAAACACACATAAATACGTATTAACCATTATTTTAATTGTGAACTTTCAATAATAATAATAGTATTCAAGAAGTGATCTTAAAATTGTTATAAGGAACTGTGTATAGCTGGTCACACGTAAGCTGGCCCACAGCCTCGAAGGGCGAGCATAAGTGGGGGAAGGGTAGATGAAGCAAAAAACCGTTCCATAGACATTATAATATGAGGTATCGTATTTATATTACAATAATGTATATTTGACAAATCTGAAAGGCCACTATAAATATTATTTTATTTTATTTGTCATATTAACCAGATCATTTACATACAAGTTGGAAAAAATTTACTTATATCAGTTTCCTAAAAGACTGCAATGCCTGCAGTTACTGAGCAAAGGCCTTTGATGCAACACCTTGGTGGTATAAAAACCATTGCTTTTCTAATTGGACTAATACAGGTTTTCTATTGATTGATCGTGCGCCAGCTTATAAGTGATCAGATATATGGATTAACATTAAATAGCTTTGATAATTATTATATAGTGAATTTATCCTATGTAATTGTGTACTAAATATACATTGCCGCATATGTGATTAGAATTGACAATATATGTATAGGGCTTTTTCATAATTTTGTTTGAAGATATTATGTAAGCAGTGTTCATTATGATTTACCTATTGTCTTAATACTGGATATAACAGAGAAATTGGCATTTTTTAAAATGGGAAAAATATGGAATGGTTATTTGGCATCAAATATTATTTTTGAGGAGAAAATTATAACTTGCAAAAAATAATGTCCATGTTCAATTGTATATTTCTATGCATTTATAATTTTCATTTTAGCATTGACAAATTAAAAATTGTTGATGGTAATAACTATTCTTTTAAGAGGTCCTGTAAATATAAATAATTTGTGGCTGACAAACAGTACCTTTCAATTCATTTAATGTATAATGCTTGTTATATATACATAATGAGTCTGTCATTTGTGTGTTTTCAAAATTCCTTTTATATATTTGATGGAATACATAGTGTAATTTGATCTGGGCGGTTTTTGTTTTAATCTACCAAACTATGGAAAGATCATTAACCAACCATTAGATGAGGTTATTAGAGGGATTTGGATGATTTCAGTACATTTTAAAGGCAGTACATGAAGGTAATATTACAAAAAACTGTGGTCATAACAAAACAATACACCCTGGCACACTATAAGTTCTGCTCTGACCTTCAAGTGACGAGTGAAGGCACGAGGGGTGAGAGGGAAATAATCAATGCTTTTCTGCAAACATTGGTTTCCTTGTAATTCTAACCGTTCTATTGGCATTTGTCCAATTGATAGGCTATTCTAGTCAGACTCTCACTGCCAATTGTAAAGTTAATTGTGTAGTTACCGTTGTTAAGTATATATATATATATATATATATATATATATATATATATATATATATATATGCTGATACGTATTCATTCTAAAGTTTCTAAAATAGCACTCAGTATAGGTCTTATAGGAGTGCCCTGTTTATGAATTTTAGGTAAACATATAACTTAGGACATCTACTAGATTTTTCTCGAGGAATTATCCTGGATTGTGTTTCCTCATCGATAGGAGTGTGTTTAATAATCCGCCTGGTAGTATTTTCCAAGTAGTTGGTTGGCTCGTTCTTAACACCTTTGTAATCTCCATAATTTAGGATCTCATTCATCTTTCTATAAAATCTGAAGTATTTAAAACAACAGTTGTGTTACCCTTATCAGCTGGCAATATGGTAATGTCTCCATTATTTTTCAGTTTAAAAAAGGCTCTCTTTTATCCAGGGCTGAGATTAGGTACTATATATTATATATGTTGTACATACAATATATATATATATATATATATATATATATATATATATATATATATATATATATATATATATATATATATATATAATATATATAGATTTTTTGGACTAGGAGACTGACAGACTTACCTTGGTAAGAGTCCACTCTGTAGTCTTGAAATAGAAACACATAAAAACACTTAAACAATGATATATATCAACCACACAGTAGTCTTTATCAATCGAAGAGAAAACACAAAAAGAAATATGAGAGAATGAAATTTTTAAAAAAAGTTTTAGGCTTTTATGTGTTTCTATTTCAAGACTACAGAGTGGACTCTTACCAAGGTAAGTCTGTCAGTCTCCTAGTCCAAAAAATCTAAATAATCTTTACCAACCAAAACTAACCTAAAATATATATATATATTGTGTAATACACACTTAGCGTGCTGAATGTGAAATACACCATTTACATCTAAATCGGAATTAGTGTATAAAAATAATTTTTCTATTTGTTACATCTCTATTTATATTCTTAGATATACATAGTGATAAAAACATATTTTTCAATTTATATAATATTTTACTACCTAAAAAGATTCAAAATGTTTTTTGGGCATTATAAATTTTGAAAGCATTTGTAACCAAGGGTTAGATACTCAAGATTTTAGCAACAGTGTGGCAAATGTACAAATTCAACAGATGTCATAACTTACAGAATGCCAAAACAGTCACAGCACAGTCAAGAAATAGCGGGTGTCAAATGGGTTCTGTGAATTAAAGTCAAACTCATACATATAGACTCCATAAATGCTGGACATTGCTGATAGATTGTAGATGTCAGTTTGTACCTTGCTTACATTATCCAGCTCTCTATTTGATTTTTCTAGATATAATAGTAAAAATGTGTAAGTATTAGATATTCTGTTATACACATTTACCGAAAATCTACTTATCAATATATCCAATGCACTTGTTAAGGGTTATAAGACATGATGTTTCATAAAATTTTACTATAATATCAACTTAAAGTTAAATGGTTTTGATAACGGTAATGAATATCCTATGTATATGAACCATACAAATTTAAATGTTGAATATTACCATTTTCAGAAATATCTTATTTCTCTGGTGTAAATCAGTTAAATCTTTAAGTCTTTACTACCTTAATAATAATTTAATTTGCTTATAGTATTTTAAAGATTTTCTGCAGATTTCTTACAATTAAGAACTATACACCCTAGCTACAAAAATAAAACCATTATGAAACCTCTATTTTCCTATAGTCAGAAGGTTATGACTTGTAACTTGAACATGCTAATTCTGCAAAATATACATAAACGTTGTCTACAGGTTTTGTTTTTTTTTTTTAACTAAGGGTGTGTAATCGTTAATTTTAATTTATAGGAATGGCACTATATTTATTATTGTAGAGCTTCCTAGTTTAATATACAACTTTTTACCTAGGATTTTACACCATTTTAAAATTATTTTAAAATAAAAATAAGTTTCCTATTTTTGTACAGTTCACGTTAATATTCATCACTTTAATTCATTGCACAAATAATAATGTTACTATTTGTCAAAAAGTACAGAATACTCGATATTCATCTAGTTGGATGGATAACAAAAACGTTGTTCGAAAACCTGTTTTAGAAGGTTGTATATGCTTTGACAGTATTCTAATGTTCAAAATTGTTCTATTCATTTATTATTTATAAGAAATAATTTTGTTGACTGTGTTTAAATTATTATAATTTTTATATAGGTATATATAAATTAATTTAATCCATCATATTTTAGAAAATAATAGTTTTTTAACAGTGTTGTGAAAAGCTGTTATACCATTTATTGAAGTATTTAAAATACAATCTAAAATAAAAATAAGTATTTAAATTTTATTTTCATGTTGTTAATTTTAAATGTTTTAATTTATTAAATTGAATATTATTTGTTTGTGTTATAAAGGAAATTGCAACTGCCAATTTTGTAAGACTTGATCATATTAAATAAGGTGACATTTTAACTTTACAATAAAATAACAGTGTTCCAAAACTTAATAGTTATGTTAACTTAACCTTGTTATTGCTCAAAATGACTCACAATAAGTATTTGGATTGGATCTTAAATATTAATAATTAAGCATATAGATATACTCATATGGTAAATAAAATGAATATGTTATGTCCTTTAGTATTTATTTTCAATTAAACTATTTATTTAAACCGCTCTTCCTTACATTTAAACTTATAGATACAGTACAACATTGTTAATCCAAACGTCAGAAGCGTTAATTTTCAGAAATCACGTGGTCCAATAATTACTTATTTTTTTTAATGAAACAAAATTTTCATTAAAATATTTATAAGATGGGTTTTGTAATAGAAATATTAGCAGGCCTCAGTTTTACTATTTTAGGAACAATAAACGTAAACTGTAGATCAAATAAGAACTATGAGAATGCAAGACTGTAGATGTTTATTTGTTTTTATCAAAATTCTTTCTACAGAAACAAATAAAAATATAAAAATACTTTACAAAAAAACTAAAACATTTATTGAAACCTTGTACAGAAGAACGCCATACAAGATGATAACAGTGGAAAATAAAATTTGAATCTGTTATTAACACAAATGTTATTATTCACTTTACTGAAGTAAGAATTATAAATGAATGTGATGCAAAAAAATAACATACTTGAAAAAATCCAAACGATATAACTAGAGACAAGCAAATTAGTTAAAGGATCCGAGTAGCAGGTCATTAAAAAAAAACAGTAGTAATATTAAGTAGACTATTTATTCATAGAAAAACATAATAATTCACTTTCATTTTTTGAGATTTCCTGCCTGGATTAAGCTTACCTGCTTTAACATATTCATTTTAAAACCTGTTTTTATAATACTGATCTATCATAATAATACAATAAAATATTAAATACTTATTAAAATTATAAACATGATGTAGTAAATATATTTAATTTTATTTCTTGTACATTTATTTTTAAATTAAATAAATTATTAAAATTACTGTAAAAATAGTGCAATATTCATAATTTGCTTAAAGCAAAATTAGCTATATTTATCTTTAGGTTGTGATTTATTTCTTACAAAAATTGTAATGTGCAAATGAGTTCAGGAATATTAATTTCTATTGATATTATTTTGTTTACTGAAGTCTGTGGTAATGATCTTATACTTAATAGAACAGTATTATGTTCACCATGTCATAATTAGGCCTACTTTAAGTAAGTTGTGTTTCTTTTTTACCAAAGAATAAATACATTTAATATAATATTTTAATTGTCTGTGAATACATTCAGCTTATGACTTTAATAAAACAAGTTTCCTCAAATAAATTGAAATTATTATTCCAGCGTCTCAAAAATAATATCTAGTTTTATTTTTGTGTATTTAATTAAATATCCAACAATTTAACTCATTGCTGATCTAATTACATGTGTGCCGCAGACACTAGTGGCATTAATTCCTCTATTTCTACAAAAAGTCTTAACACATATTAATCACCTCTCGAAACTTCACCATAGATAAGGATTGATATTTATAACCCACAAGTTGTCCTTTTATCAGGCGTTCTAGACCCTTCATCAGATTTTATGTTGTGGACTTTCTTGGTTAGTATAGTTGTTAGTTACTTTGTATCAGCCAGTAGCTGATATTTGTTGTATATAGTACAGGGTGGACATAAAAAATCTGTGGTCATCTGTAAAATTTAGTGAAATTCTAAATTTAAAAACTATTTAGTGTAAACATATGTAGATATTCCTATAAGTAATTAATGCATAACTAGCTGTAATGTTCCTCCATCACACACAAAATATTAATATAAAAATAAAGTGCAAATTTATAGTAAAGTTATATTTAATGAATTTATCTCTTGATATTTAGTGAAGTATTGAAGTTTTCACCTGAGGATTATTGAATATCTTGATTATGGTAAATAAACTAAATCGGATTTTCAGTGTATTTATTTTTGCTTATCTCATTTGAGCTATACCAAGTATTATATTAATAATAATGTAGACCATCACAAAAGTCGCTTTTGTGTGAAAAATTCATTCATTAGTATCCGATGATGCTAGTTCTAAGCAGCTTTATCAATTAAGTTAGAAATTTTAAAAAAATCATTCGTTTTATAATTATTTTACTCTGTGTTATTTTTATATGTGGTAGAGTACTACTTAAAATAAATGCTGTGATTGTTTATTTTGCTTATTAATTATCTATACTTCATAATATTTATTAAAAAAAATTAACTCTACACATTTTTTTTTAAAATTTAAAATTGCCCATTACTGTCTTCATATCAGACTGATTGGGATATAACTATAATAGGACTACCAGGAAATTATAATGATGATAAAATGTATCCCAATGTTTTAAAATAATTTTATTACAAATCCAAAATTTATCTAAATAATCTACAGTATTAATCATAAAATTACTTAATCAACTTACATTGATTACAGTATTACAAGAGCTGCTCAAAATGTCCCTCCTCCATTTTTAATAGACATTTCAGACCAGTGTTGGAAATACACTCGTCTTCGTGTTATCAGTGGGACATCCTCTAAATGTTGAGATAGTTCATTTTGAAAAAAAATTTAGATAGGTCTCACCAAACAGTCGAGGATTAAGGACATATGGTCCTACCAGAATATTTACTATCTTACCAGACATTTATTGAGAACCGATGCTGATAGTTAGGCTCAGAGGTAGCTTGAAGATTGGCATCATTCCAAATATGAGCGTGAGGATTAGCATCATTCCAAATATGATTGTTCTTGTATTGTTAATTCCATTACATGTAAATGTTGATTCGTCTGTAAAACGTATTTTCATCTGTAATGCATTATTATCTAATAACCATTGGCAATAATTGATTCTCTCACCAAAATCACATTCTTCCAAATGTTGCACGTGGTGAAGATGATATGGACGCAAACGTTCCAGACAATGTTCTCCATATGCTGATTAGTGAAATGTGTACACATGCAGATAATCTTCATGTACTTGTTGAAGGACTTCCCAGTACTATAGGCAGTATCTGTTCATGAATGTTACTTTACCGTTCTGAATTTAATACAAACAAACCAATTTCTCGTGATATATATATATAGTACTTAAACAGTAATTTTACGTGGTATACATACGAGTTAACTTTTGAAGACTAACTACAGTGTCTTCATTGTCGAGGATCAACTGAAACTGAGTACTTTGTAGATTGCCAGGAGTGTGGGATTTCCGTTATCACGTGGTATACCGGTAGTGTTCTATTTTCGGATTCACTGCACTGTGGGAACCTTTTTAGTTTCTCTTGGGGTTAATTTTGTATATTTAGTGGAATTTTTTTTTATTTATTGTATTTGTTCATTTATGATACTGGGCCTCCAGTTGTGGTAGGTAGGCCTATGTCAACGTTTGGGAACATTTGGCTATCATAAGCAAGTAGAGTTATATATAATATTGTAGAGTTTTCATGAGAAATATTTTGGCATTAGTACAAGTGATTTTCAAGGTGTTGTAATTGGAATTACTATAGAATTTTAAAGTTTTTATATATTATTCACAGTTTTTCATTCAAGGTAACTAACTATAAAACTCTTTAATAGGTTATAAATGCTATTCATTTTGTGTTCAGAAGTTTACTTTTTAAATTTCAATAAGAATTAATTGTTCTAAAATCGTTAATAGACCTACATATTCTTCTTTTTTAAAAATATTCCAGTATTATTTTTAAATTTCTAGTTTATTCCTACAAGGAATTTAAAATTGTTAGTAATAATTCTATATTGTTGGAAAGTCTTATACTGATTTAATCATTTATTATCCTCCACTTTTTTTAACTAATGTTGTTGAAAGATCTTGAAAGTAAAAACAACATAATAAATTAAAACGAGTTGTAAACCACTATCAGAAAAAGATCTGTTTGCATAAGATGGTCAATACTCTTTTTATTTGGTAATAGTCAGTAAAAACATAAGTGTAATATAATCATTTATATATTCTACGTATTAAGGACTCACGTGTAACTATTTTAGAAATCAATAATTTTAGTATTTATTCAATTATGAAATTATAAAAAATATTTACTTTTGTAAAATTCATAAACATCTGTGGAGCAAAGTTACGTACACTAGTACCTATTGTTAATTAATAGCAACAATCTGTCTTTAGCAAAATAGTTTGAAACTGTGTAAACGAGCGTGCTGCCATCTATGGACAAAAGACATTAGCTATTTAAGGCATTCACACGTCTAATTCTAGATTCTGGCTTTTGGTCAATATTTTGGGAAAAATAGACCTTATTTTGTTACTTAGAATTTTGTATTCAAATATTACATTTATTAATGTGTAAAATTATACTACGGTATAGATTAAGTCAATTTAAACTCTCAAAGATCTTGTATTATTTAAAATATTAAAGTACAAAAAACCATCTTCTCACTCATATATTTTGATCCTGATAAAAACAAATACCACATCATAAGTATAGTATGTAGGGAAAGGACCGATACTTCTAGGTGTCCAAAAACAACAAAATCCAAAAAAATTGTTATATTCAAATATTGTTAATAATGTGTTGGCAACAACATCTCACTTAATATTCACACCTTAGCAGTGACCATGTTCTTTCCCTTTTGATTATATATTTTAAAAATAATAGTTTTCCTGCTTGTGTGTAGAGTTATATATAATATTGTAGTTTTTTCATGAGAAATATTTTGACATTAGTACAAGTGATTTTCAAGGTGTTGTAATTGGAATTACTATAGAATTTTAAAGTTTTAATATATAATTCACAGTTTTTCATTCAAGGTAACTAACTATAAAACTCTTTAATAGGTTATAAATGCTATTCATTTTGTGTTCAGAAGTTAACTTTTTAAATTTCAATAAGAATTAATTGTTCTAAAATCGTTAATAGGCCTACATATTCTTCTTTTTTAAAAATATTCCAGTATTATTTTTAAATTTCTAGTTTATTCCTACAAGGAATTTAAAATTGTTAGTAATAATTCTATATTGTTGGAAAGTCTTATACTAATTTAATCATTTTTTATCCTCCACTTTTTTTAACTAATGTTTTTGAAAGATCCTGAAAGTAAAAACAACATAATAAATTAAAACGAGTTGTAAACCACTATCAGAAAAAGATCTGTTTGCATAAGATGGTCAATACTCTTTTTATTTGGTAATAGTCAGTAAAAACATAAGTGTAATATAATCATTTATATATTCTACGTATTAAGGACTCACGTGTAACTATATTAGAAATCAATAATTTTAGTATTTATTCAATTATGAAATTATAAAAAATATTTACTTTTGTAAAATTCTAAAACATCTGTGGAGCAAAGTTACGTACACTATTACCTATTGTTAATTAATAGCAACAATCTGTCTTTAGCAAAATAGTTTTTTTTTTTTTTTGCTTTTTACCCGGGTCTGAGCCCCCAAAACCCGCCCAGCCCTCGTGGCAGCCAACCTCTAGCGAGCTACCTCCGTCTCACATGCGCATGCGGTTAGTATCCCTACCGCGAGTGAAGGAAACGGGATTGATTGCCCATGTACCAAGCTCATAAGCTCTTTCCATTGAGAAAATTAGGAGATAGTGAAATGAAACAGTACGTTAAGTGTCGCGCTAAGAGCGGGATGAAAAAACCTGGCAAGAAAGAAACCCTGCCAGGAAATATCCCGCGACAGATCATGCAGGAACCCTGGGGGCTTGGATCACCTTATGCTAAGGAATAAGGAGAGGTATTACTTTACAAATACCTTGTTAGTGAGTTTATGGCAGGAATGGCATGCACCTCTTCTTCTGCTGCCTACTCGAAACTGAAAAGGCATGCAATCAAATTATTACTTCCGTTGGGGCTAAGCTGCGGCCCTGGAGATGTGCCTCTGCGTTACCTGGAACATAACTGTGAAGCAGAATCTATTAGTATGTATATTTTATTTTGGTGATATGGTGTGAGCTAGGCGGTCAGTAAGGACAGCGGCCGTCTGTGTGTGTCGTGGGTGGGGTCATATCTACCCAGTGAGGAAATGAGTGTTGATGTTGTGAGTGCGTGAGCCTGTTTGTAGAACTTTGTTGCTAAGTGTCGGAGGTGTTGTTTGATGAAAGGCACTTTTAAGTCAGTGTGAAGCAGTTTTAATCTTGTACATTTAGGTGCCTTCGTGATTATTCGCAAAACCTCGTTTTGGAATAACTGTAGTCTGCGTGTGCGTGTGTTATCTGCATGGCCCCAGACGGGTGATGCGTAAGTGAGTATGCAACATAGATACGTATATGGTAGTGGCCGCCCGTAGTGAAAGTGGGCTTGTTTTGTTAAGCATAGGATATAGTTGTGTTAATCTAATTGTTGCTTTTTTAACGTGTTGGTAATGTGAGGGTCCCAAGTCAGGCCTCTGTCGAGTATGACTCCCAGATAGTTGACCTGGTTCCCCCAGTGATTGTCCTCGCCTAATAGTTTTAGAGGTGTGTTGAGTTGGTGTGTCCTACGTTTGGAGAGAAGCAAAGCCTGGCACTTGGCCACGTTCACCCTAACTCTCCAGTATCTCAGCCATGATTCTAGTACTGTAAGGTGGTCCTGTAAATATAAAGTGTATTAGATGTGGTTTCCATGACTGAGCGGATAACGCGGTGTCATCTGCAAATACGGCCACTTGTGTGTTGAGTGTTGTCGGTATGTCGTTGATGTAGATGTTGAACAATATGGGCCCAATAATTGAGCCCTGAGAAACTCCGGCCCGTATAGTTCGTAGTGTAGAGATTGAGCTTGATCTACATCAACCCTAAACTTACGGTTGGACAGTTATGATCTAACTAGGTGTATGGGCCCGTCTGGAAAGCCATAGTGACGAAGTTTCGCTAAGAGAACGTTGTGCCAGACCCGGTCAAAGGCCTTTTCAATGTCCAGGAAGACTACCCCAGTCGAGCAATAATTGTTGAAACCCTTGGTTGCATGCTCCACCACTCTCATCAGCTGATGCGTAGCCGAGTGTTTTGTCCTAAAGCCAAATTGCTCTGGTTTCAGTATGTTGTGTGTGTGTGTGTGTGTGTGTGTGTGTGTGTGTGTGTGTGTGTGTGTGTGTGTGTGTGTGTGTGTGTGTGTGTGTGTGTGTGTGTGTGTGTGTGTGTGTGTGTGTGTGTGTGTGTGTGTGTGTGTGTGTGTGTGTGTGTGTGTGTGTGTGTGTGTGTGTGTGTGTGTGTGTGTGTGTGTGTGTGTGTGTGTGTGTGTGTGTGTGTGTGTGTGTGTGTGTGTGTGTGTGTGTGTGTGTGTGTGTGTGTGTGTGTGTGTGTGTGTGTGTGTGTGTGTGTGTGTGTGTGTGTGTGTGTGTGTGTGTGTGTGTGTGTGTGTGTGTGTGTGTGTGTGTGTGTGTGTGTGTGTGTGTGTGTGTGTGTGTGTGTGTGTGTGTGTGTGTGTGTGTGTGTGTGTGTGTGTGTGTGTGTGTGTGTGTGTGTGTGTGTGTGTGTGTGTGTGTGTGTGTGTGTGTGTGTGTGTGTGTGTGTGTGTGTGTGTGTGTGTGTGTGTGTGTGTGTGTGTGTGTGTGTGTGTGTGTGTGTGTGTGTGTGTGTGTGTGTGTGTGTGTGTGTGTGTGTGTGTGTGTGTGTGTGTGTGTGTGTGTGTGTGTGTGTGTGTGTGTGTGTGTGTGTGTGTGTGTGTGTGTGTGTGTGTGTGTGTGTGTGTGTGTGTGTGTGTGTGTGTGTGTGTGTGTGTGTGTGTGTGTGTGTGTGTGTGTGTGTGTGTGTGTGTGTGTGTGTGTGTGTGTGTGTGTGTGTGTGTGTGTGTGTGTGTGTGTGTGTGTGTGTGTGTGTGTGTGTGTGTGTGGATATGCTTGTTGATACGTTTGAGCAAAATTTTTTCAAATACCTTGCCCATCGTATTCAACAAGCTTATCGGTCTATATGAATCAGGTTTGCTGTGGTCTTTTCCCGGTTTGGGGAAGACCAAGATCTTGGCTTCCTTCCAAGCGTCCGGGAAGTATTGTGTCCGGAGTATAGCATTATAGATGTTTGACAGATAAATGATCGCTTTCTCCGTGAGGTTTTTTAGCGTTGTGTTGGTGATAGTGTCTGGTCCAGGAGCTTTCCTGGAGTTTGTTTGTGAGATTGCCCACTTTATCTCTGTGATTGTAGTTTCAGTGTTTGGCTCTAATGTAGGGCAGTAGGCAAACTGTGCTGTTTCTAAATCTACTTTAGCTGTAACGGCTGCATCAGCTGGTTGGTCGTTTGGTTGGAACGTGCTCTCAAGCGTGTCAGCAAACAAGTTAACTTTGTCGACCGGGTCGCCCACCTGCCCATTCGGGCCGATGAGTGGGTGATAGCGCAGCGGTTCTCGCTGAAGTGCTTGACCATCGGCCAGATGGGTGTGTCTGTTGTGTTTAAGGTCGCCAATTCCGCTTGGAAGCCATCGACTTTGTACTGAATTAGTTCCCGCCTAATTTGCCTCTTAAGGCGATTAAGTGTTGTGTGCGGAACGCATCTGTTACCCCGTGTTGCAATGCCCGCCGGATCCTATTTCGCCGTGTGATTAGATGTAGTATGTGCCTTGGTATGTGTACAGAGTGTCTGGGCTGACATTTAACTGGTACCGCGTTAGTAATCGCAGTACGTATTGCCGTCGTAAGGCTACCGACGGCTTAGTCTATGTCCAGTGGTGAGGCGACATTTAGAGTGGCAGGTAGAGTGCTGTCCAGCTGGGACTGGAATAACTCCCAGTCAGCCAGTCTGTAGTTCCGCACCTTCCTTAGCTCTTTGCGAGCAGGGCTACCAGAAACCGCCATTATCACGGGGTAGTGATCTGAATTCAGGTGTGGTCAGGGGTGGGTTAACGGGGGCTGCACGTGCCACATGTGGCTCTGGCTGTTCCAGTACCGTGGAACAGGCACCTGTGTTTTTGTTTTGGCTGAAGGGGCCGGTTTTGGGGTTTTATCCCCATCGACCTTCTTCTTTGCCTGGGCCTTGGATTTGGCGGCCTGCTTGTAAATGGCGCAGCCTCGATAGTTCGCGGTGTGGTTAGCCCCGCAGAGGATACACTTGAAGTGGTCTCGATCCTTTGTGCAGGTCTTGGAATCGTGGCCCTCGCCACATTTAACGCACCGAGGAGTAGCCTTACAACAGCTTGTTGTATGGCCTATCCTCTGGCAGTTGAAGCATTGCACAGGATCTGTGGGCTGCCTGTAAGCTTCCACTCGTACCCGCATGAAACAAATACTGGTCAGCGCCATTGCTTCACGAGCGTCTTTTTCGGACGCTAGCTCCACAAGGAACATGGGCAGAGGCTCCTTGGTAAAGTGTCCCTTCATTTGGGACACTTTGAGGACCTCCATACCCCTGCTTTTAAGGTCGTTTCCGACCTCCGCTGATCATCTCATGTATGATCCTAAAATTTGCTGTGAGACAATCTCTGATCCCTATATAGATACCAGACACATCTTTGTCGTGATCTTTTTAAAGCAGTGACCGCTTAGCCCTTTGTCTAATAAAACTCAAGAGTTTGTAGCTGCTCCTGCTTCAGTTATAAAATAAACATCCATGTTTGCATGGTAGATGTTTTGTTTGAATTGTAAAAATTTAACATCGTCAAAAGCTAGCGTCGGAGCTCTGAAAAGGGCTCAAAATCGTCCCACCCTCCATAATCAAAATAATATTTTGTGCTTCTTATGCTGAAACAATTACAGTATTGCACAGCTCAAAAGCATCTCAATAAATTTAAACAGCCAAAATTGACAGATTTATTTGCCAAGAAATTAATTGCAGTGGTGTTAATCTGTATATACAATACGTACGCTCATAAACTGTACATATTACTCATTTTTTTGATAAATATAAAGGAGTTTTTCTGTAAGTACAGTGTCTTCTTTCAATTTTTCTTTAGTCTCCAACGAACCCTGATGGGCCACGGTCCTAGTTAGTTTGAATTATTGAGCTTCTATTGTATAAGTAATTTTTTTTTTAATGTGTATAATTTGATACAATTTAGCAGACACAAAACAGGTTTTCAAATATTTCTGAAGTAACAATTTTATAATTGACTTAAGTTAATTTTATAATATAACGATTTATAATATCAACAAAATGTAAGTTGTGTTATTGATTAGGTAAAAAGACCATAAATCTGTCAAATTGAGTTATTTTGTTATAAAAATTACTCAGTTTATAAATACATTTCAAGTTAATAAATATATACTATATCTATACAAAATTGTTCATTATTTTAACGTTTAAAGTAATGTTTAATAATAAACAAAGTGAACATTCTTAAACAAAATGTATATTTTGTTTTCTGTAAAATGTTAAACAACAAATTTACAAAGACCGGTATTCAATATATAATTGTACTAACCCATCAACTACAAATAAAATGAGACCAGATATCAATACTAAAGTAATAAAATGACAATTCATTATGTGCAACGGTATTAAATGGGAAAGTGTCCTGATGCTTTACCTATGCTCATTGCATATAGTCCAAGTTGCCCCAGGCACCTCAGGTATGGCAAGTTCCCTATAGCTATGGTGGTCACGTATTAAACTGACACAGTGCTAAAAGGGTTAAAATTTTAATATTCATAAAACCTTTTAAATAAATTATCCATCTATAAATATAAAATTTAATTATTTCACCAGTGTCGGAGTGACTGTTAAGTGTTTTTTTAATATAATCTGTAGCCATTTATGTGAAGATTATAGAATAAAATAAATAAATTATCTGTTTAATAAATTTATTGGATATAATGGCAATACAAACCTTTCAAATTTTTGTATTCACAAAATTGCATTAAAAAAAATTTAGTATTGAATTAAAATAAATTAAATTAATAAATTATCTGTTTTATTATGAATTTATTAGGATATAATGGCAATACAAACCTTTCAAATTCTTTTATACACTAAATAACTTTTTTTAGATAATTTTAGTATTGAATTAAATTAAATAAAAATAATAAATTATCTGTTTTATAAATTTATTTGTATATAACGGCAATACAAACCTTTGAAATTTTTGTATTCACAAAATAGCATTTTTAAAAAATTTTTGGTATTGAACAAAATGTTTTCTCTATTGCTTATTTCAGTTGTTTTGAAGATTGAATTCAGTAACGGCATTTAAATTTTGTGCTGGATAGTGGGTAATACTCTCTCTTATAAGAATCAATTAGATCTACTTAAAGCTTAAATTCATACTATCTCTGTGCTAAAAGGCATCAGGTCTACTTCAAGGCTATCCTCTGTGTGATCGATCATTCACTCCCGCTCGTGTCAACAGGGAATCTTTATGTCCCTGTTGCAACCCCACCAGTATTCCATCTCTCCTTATCCCAAAACCCTACAAACTTGTGGTGCATAAAAACCTTGATATGCCAATGTAGAAGTATACTATATGTAAGAAATGGAGGTTTCATGAAAATATATAAAATAAAACCTATTATATAAAAGTTTTATTTTATACAATGTGCTCTTTGCCTTAAAACTCAAAAAGAAAATAAATAGTGTGTATATATTTATATTCTTACACATACAAATACAAGCCATATATAGCTTGTAAGCAATACAAAACAATTGTATTAACAAAACTCATCAGTCTTATGTTATTAGACAATATTTGCAACTTTAAACATATATTAAGGCTGTTTAACCGAAGAATAAAAGAAGGACGTTATGTACTAGCTTTTGTTTTTGTGAATAAAACCTTAAAAGTATTTTAACATAATTTTTCACAAAATAAAAATTTTGAAAATTCGTCAGTTTTTATTAAATCTGACAAAGTAATTTGTAACTCTCCACTGTTATTAATTATTAGGATAACTTATTATTTTTAATTAAGACCAAAAAAATATAGGTTTTAGGTTTTTGTAAGTTTTAAATTTTTTGTAACCTTGTATGTAATAGCAAGAGCAATGGTGTTTAGTAGAAAATTTGTTCAAAACTGTTACTTCTGACTCAAGACATAGTCTCGTTAAATTAATCCTTCATATCAAAGCTAACAGAAACTGTTATTATTTGACTACTATTCGTCTCAGTATTATGATAGAACTTAACAAGTAGTTGTTCATAGTTGTAATTTAGTTACTATCCAAATGAAAGTGGTTTAATCTTTTCAACGATAATAAAATATAGCAGGTTTAGTAAAGAATACAATTATTACAAACACATAATTTTTATGGCTAAATGTTCTTAAGTAATTAAATCAAGCACATTAATTATAGCCAACCACTGATAACTCAGTATTTTTAGCTATGTTTGGGAAAATTGTGATTTAGTTTAGTTAATTGAGTCATTATATTGGTAATTTTATGCATGTATTGTTAAAATGAAGTATAATCTAGTTCAACATATAAAGAACGATGTTATTAAGTACTAGTTCCTATATGATTGATGTATTTGTTGTTTTCATTTAGTAATTTATTCTTGATTTGTTTTCATTGTAAGTTTACCACTAGCTATACATTCTGTGTCAGTAGCTAATTTTCCTCTTTTAGTTTTGTCAGTATAACTGATTGATATATAGTAATAATTAAATAGAATTAGTGATAAACACACTAAATAATTAAACAATAAACCCAACTCACAAAAATAAAATTACACAATTCAAATATTTTGCTCACTTTCAACATGGGTTAAAATGTTATAACCTATAAGGGAACAACAAACTGTAAAATAATAGCTGTATATTATCATATAAACATAAAACAATTTTGGTATTTAGAGTAAATTATTATTAAAAAAAGCTTCCATCTGGTTTTTCTAAATAGGCTTACAGATTGATGTAATATATCCAGTATAATTATTCAAGTTAACAAAAATTTATGGATATTATTTTAGCTGTTAAATTGTGTAATAATACATAAATTTTATTATGTTTTTAGAAGCTATGGAAATATATATACAAAATGTTTCTTAACTTTTATTTTTTAAAGTTGATGAAAAAAAATTTCTAGTTTTAAAATATCTTTTAAGGCAGGTATTGGTAATTGAAATAATTGCTCCTAATTCTGTTCAAAACTGTGTTAGTAAACATTAAATATTTTTAAGGAAAAGAAAAACCAAAAAGTAAACCTCATATTAATTGTTAATATATTTAAATATTTTTTATTTTAATCTGTGGAATCAATCATGAAGAGTGTTCATTGCACAGAAAAACTGAATTAAATTTTCTTAATATTTGTTAGTAAACATTAAACATTTTTAAAGAAAAGAAAAACCAAAAAGCAAACCTCATATCTATTGTTAATTTATTTGAATATTTTTATTTTAATCTGTGGAATCAATCAACATATACATTTATTGAAAGCCAAAATGTATTAGATTTTGTACCAAACATATTTATACAATATTGATTAAATGTTTGTAATAAAATAGTATGAACATTTGTTGATTCTATCTTCGCGTAAGCTACTAGTAATCACTTACAACTTTTTTAAAAAATGTTTTAACTTGCCTATAGTAGCACTTACTTTTTTTGTTGAGGACGGCCGTTTCGGGAGATGTGTCCCTTTGTCAACTCAGACCGTAAACAGCCGTCCTCAACAAAAAAAAGTAAGTGCTACTATAGGCAAGTTAAAACATTTTTTAAAAAAGTTGCAAGTGAAAATAGTATGCTTTAAAATGTTAAATCCTCTGGTACAACTACTAATTAGACATTGTTCAAAATTAAATAAAAAGTGTAATGTATACACATTCTTTTTAATAGTAATTAATTGAAAATTGACCTTGTATACCATCTAACATTTTAATGTCTAATATTTCAATGTCTATATTTTTCAGCAAACTATTCATTATATATATATATATATATATATATCTTTTTTGATTGATAAAGATCATTGTATGATCAAAATATTTCAATAGTGTGATATGTTTTTATATGTGTCTATTTATTTATTTCCAAGAGATTGCAGTTTTGGACTATTGCCACTAGGTAAGTCTGTCAGTCTCCTATCTAGTTCTCAAATACCTATTATATATTATAAATGGCTTAGTATCTATAAAAAACCCCTCCAATACATTTTTTTTTTTTTGTATTACTCATAATGTACTGAGATTAATTTCCAGATCTACTTTCTACAAAATATGTTTATACACGGTTTGGTTATCGAAATTAAATCGGACTGAGGGGATCTAATAACTGAATTTTCACATAATCACATTGTACGTAGTAAATTCAGCCAATTTACTGCAAAGTTAAACAAGTTTAATTTAAAAATATACTTAATGTGCTTCAGTGGAAGTATATCTTGGATTTTATTGCCTATGACAATAAGGAAACTTTAATGTTTATATTAAACTGATTAAATGGCCTGTCAAACTTATAATTTAAGTAAATTTATGAAAACCCCATTGAGACAAATGTTTTTGATTGCATAAGGTGATCTTTGTCAGTGACATTGAAGGTCCTTCTGAGTGATTAAAAACTTTTTTTTCAGTGAGTTTTTCACAAATTTTCTTAAATTATAAGTTGGCAAGTCATTAAATAGTTCAATATAAACGTAAAATTATTCAAAGTTAAATGTTTATATGTCACAGTATCCTATTATAATTAATTGTTTATTACACTTTAATATCACTTGCGACCAGACTTTTTGTTAACTAAAGGTTGTTAAGTTGTTAACTTACACTTGGAAGAAACGTTTTCGTCTTATGAATTCTTCAGTCTTGTAATTTCGTAAGAAGTCATAAGACTTCAGGGAGAAATCGTAAGACAAAAACGCTTCCTTCTGGTATAAGTTAACAAAACAACCTTTTGTTAACAGAATGTCTGGTCGGAAGTAATATCAAAGTGTAATAAGTAATTATACAACCAGCTCGTCATAAACAGCAACAAGATTTCGATATGTAATTAATTGTTCGCCCGCTTACATGGCAGTAGCCTACTTATTTTCAAAATCATAGTTCTTATTAGTGACTAAGCCTTGAAAGTTGTTTCTTCGCAAACAAAGTATGCATTCTCTTTAAGAACGATTTTCTCTTTGATTTAAAAACCTGCTGCCTCCAATACTCTAATGACTTAGTTTTTATCATTCTCATTTATCGTGCTATTTTAATCTTCACTAATTTGTTTTTCTTGATTTTGAAAATATGCCAATCACGCCTTAGGACCTGGAACGGTGGATCATTGTTATTGGGCAGAAATGTTTCTGTATCATCGGTGCAACATTCTAAAAATCTTATACTTTCTGGATAAAATTTTAATTTCATTTGACTTCCATGTTTTCTACAATGGTTTTCGAATCCATCCTGTTCTCTTCAGTAGCTTGAACAATTTTTTTTTCAAAATATAAAGATCTTAGACACTATCTTGTATAAACAGTCTTTGTTGGTCTATATCTGTTATTTTTGAAGGTAAAAAACTATATCCATGTTAATGACTAGTTTTTTTGTAGTTTTCTTTTGTGTTTTAAACATATTTTTAAGATTAAATATAAATTACTTAAATACCAATCAAAAATTATTTCTGAATTAATTCAGACATTCTTTTCACCCTTTATTGGAAATGGAAAGTCATTAAGATTTTTATGTTATTAATTTTCTTATCAAAAGAAGAATGCATTGATACTGGTTATCAAATACATAATTGTTACTCTTTATTTTGTGACTATAAATTCAGTGGTTTTCTCTTAAATTTATATTATAGTGACTTGACATCCTGTATATTTGAATTGTGAAAAATAAGCACAATCCTTCAAAAGATTTAAAAATACAAGCTTAAACTCCTGTTTGGTACTTGAGTGAGAGACAAAGATTGATTTAAAAACACAACTTTTTTATATTGTGGCCTGATTTAAAATTTTTCAAAGAACTGGTTCTACCTTTAAAGTTACCTGATCCTCTATTCAATAAATGTTTGATTATAAGTTTTTTTCACTAAGTAAAGGGCTCAATTGGTTCTCACTTGCTTCTTTTACAGAAACCGCTCATATATATCATTTTTTGTCTTTAAATTTCTTTCTTATTTCGCTTTTTAAAAACCATCTTTAATATAAAGTTTTGATAAAAAATTTGTTTTGCAAAATTTGTTTTTAAGATTGATGTTGATAATTTGAATATTGATCTGTGATAAGGGGCTAGTAATCTACAAATTTTAATTTTTTTACATTTGTATCAGATGAGATTTCTAACAAAAAAACCTTCACTAGATAGGTTCTAGTTTCAAGTACAAATTGATATTGAATATGACAACAGAATAATTAGACCTAATATGATAAAGTTACATTACACTCTCGTTGATAAACTTACATTGAATATATATATATATATATATATATATATATATATATATATATATATATATAAATATCGCAATATGTTTTCTTGTGTATTAATAAAGAACAAAAGTCAAAATACAAATACAAGAATTATATTTGAATTTACAATTCAAAGCTTTTCGTTGGCTAACAGTACCAACATCATCAGGAATATTAAACAATTAAAATTAACATATGTGCAAATTAGATCAAATAAATAGTTATGCCAAATCAATTACAATGTTGTTAAAATTTTTTTTATTATTTTTTTTTTTTATTTATTTTATTTTTTTTATTTTGCTGCCCTAACATTACAAACACTGAATATATTATCGAATTTAGATTTTACTTGTATTTGTTCATTTATCAACTCATTATTAGTATTATATTTATGTATTTCTAAAGCTTCATAAATATTCATTCTCAGGCCTTTGTTAATTTCTTTTATAAGTATCATATTATCTATATTAGGAAATAAGTGATTATTATTAATACAATGACTAGCAAAATTTGATTTATAAATTTCTGGCTTTTTATATGCATTAAAATGTTCTTTATATCTATCTTTAAGTTTTTTCTTAGTTTGTCCTATATAAACTTTATTACAATAATCACATTCTAATTTATATACACCGTTTTTTTCATGCATATTAATAATATTATTATTATTCATTAATTTATTATTAGTATTATAAGCGAATTTTATGTTGCTACCTTTAAACAATTTTGTGATCTTTTTTACTTCATTACCAAAAAATGTAAATGAAGTCCATATGACATTTTCATCATTATTTTTGTAAATTAGATTATTATTTTGTTTCTTTAAAATATTATAATTAAGTTTATCAACAGTTTTCTTTTTATAACCATTCTCAATTGCAATTTGATAGATAATGTTTTTCTCTCTAAAAATATATAGATTACATAAAATACCTATGAATAATGAAAACAAGATAATTCTTGTATTTGTATTTTGACTTTTGTTCTTTATATATATATATATATATATATATATATATATATATATATATATATGTCCCTGATTATATTTGGATCTTTTTGGCCAAATGTTTACCAAAATTCCATTTCTGGCCTATGGCTTCAACCTAAAAACGTTTCCTTTAAAAGCCACTTCTAGAAAGTGATTTAGGTGAAATGTTAACAGTCTAGAAATAATCTGAACAAATGGTTGTACCTCAGGTCTAATTTTATCACATATTTTTCTATCCTTGAAGTAAACTGTACAATATGTACAAACACACATAAATACATATTAACCATTATTTTAATTGTGAACTTTCAATAATAATAATAGTATTCAAGAAGTGATCTTAAAATTGTTATAAGGAACTGTGTATAGCTGGTCACACGTAAGCTGGCCCACAGCCTCGAAGGGCGAGCATAAGTGGGGAAGGGTAGATGAAGCAAAAAACCGTTCCATAGACATTATAATATGAGGTATCGCATTTATATTACAATAATGTATATTTGACAAATCTGAAAGGCCACTATAAATATTATTTTATTTTATTTGTCATATTAACCAGATCATTTACATACAAGTTGGAAAAAATTTACTTATATCAGTTTTCTAAAAGACTGCAATGCCTGCAGTTACTGAGCAAAGGCCTTTGATGCAACACCTTGGTGGTATAAAAACCATTGCTTTTCTAATTGGACTAATACAGGTTTTCTATTGA
Organism: Prosapia bicincta; assembly: GCA_036971475.1. Classification (NCBI taxonomy): domain Eukaryota; kingdom Metazoa; phylum Arthropoda; class Insecta; order Hemiptera; family Cercopidae; genus Prosapia; species Prosapia bicincta. Next base: position 364,434,690 of record JBAIZL010000002.1, on the reverse strand, counting down.
TTGATCGTGCGTCAGCTTATAAGTGATCAGATATATGGATTAACATTAAATAGCATTGATAATTATTATATAGTGAATTTATCCTATGTAATTGTGTACTAAATATACATTGCCGCATATGTGATTAGAATTGACAATATATGTATAGGGCTTTTTCATAATTTTGTTTGAAGATATTATGTAAGCAGTGTTCATTATGAGTTACCTATTGTCTTAATACTGGATATAACAGAGAAATTGGTATTTTTTAAAATGGAAAAAATATGGAATGGTTATTTGGCATCAAATATTATTTTTGAGGAGAAAATTATAACTTGCAAAAAATAATGTCCATATTCAATTGTATATTTCTATGCATTTATAATTTTCATTTTAGCATTGACAAATTAAAAATTGTTGATGGTAATAACTAATCTTTTATCAGGTCCTGTAAATATAAATAATTTGTGGCTGACAAACAGTACCTTTCAATTCATTTAATGTATAATGCTTGTTATATATACATAATGAGTCTGTCATTTGTGTGTTTTCAAAATTCCTTTTATATATTTGATGGAATACATAGTGTAATTTGATCTGGGCGGTTTTTGTTTTAATCTATCAAACTATGGAAAGATCATTAACCAACCATTAGATGAGGTTATTAGAGGGATTTGTATGATTTCAGTACATTTTAAAGGCAGTACATGAAGGTAATATTACAAAAAACTGTGGTCATAACAAAACAATACACCCTGGCACACTATAAGTTCTGCTCTGATCTTCAAGTGACGAGTGAAGGCACGAGGGGTGAGAGGGAAATACCCAATGCTTTTCTGCAAACATTGGTTTCCTTGTAATTCTAACCGTTTTAATGGCATTTGTCCAATTGATAGGCTATTCTAGTCAGACTCTCACTGCCAATTGTAAAGTTAATTGTGTAGTTACCGTTGTTAAGTATATATATATATATATATATATATATATATATATATATGCTGATACGTATTCATTCTAAAATTTCTAAAATAGCACTCAGTATAGGTCTTATAGGAGTGCCCTGTTTATGAATTTTAGGTAAACATATAACTTAGGACATCTACTAGATTTTTCTCGAGGAATTATCCTGGATTGAGTTTCCTCATCGATAGGAGTGTGTTTAATAATCCGACTGGTAGTATTTTCCAAGTAGTTGGTTGGCTCGTTCTTAACACCTTTGTAATCTCCATAATTTAGGATCTCCTTCATCTTTCTATAAAATCTGAAGTATTTAAAACAACAGTTGTGTTACCCTTATCAGCTGGCAATATGGTAATGTCTCCATTATTTTTCAGTTTAAAAAAGGCTCTCTTTTATCCAGGGCTGAGATTAGGTACTATATATTATATATGTTGTACATACAATATATATATATATATATATATATAGATTTTTTGGACTAGGAGACTGACAGACTTACCTTGGTAAGAGTCCACTCTGTAGTCTTGAAATAGAAACACATAAAAGCACTTAAACAATGATATATTTCAACCACACAGTAGTCTTTATCAATCGAAGAGAAAACACAAAAAGAAATATGAGAGAATGAAATTTTTAAAAAAATTTTTAGGCTTTTATGTGTTTCTATTTCAAGACTACAGAGTGGACTCTTACCAAGGTAAGTCTGTCAGTCTCCTAGTCCAAAAAATCTAAATAATCTTTACCAACCAAAACTAACCTAAATTATATATATATATATATATATATATATATATATATATATATATATATATATATATATATGAAGTTAATATATTACTATTGTAAGTAATTTTATCCTATATTGTAGTAATATATTAACTTCATAAAGTCAGTGCAACGGAAAAACAATGGATAACGTTAAATATCAAGAATATATATATATATATATATATATATATATATATATATATATATATATATATATATATATATATATATAGTGTAATACACACTTAGCGTGCTGAATGTGAAATTGTGAAATAGACCATTTACATCTAAATCGGAATTAGTGTATAAAAATAATTTTTCTATTTGTTACATCTCTATTTATATTCTTAGATATACATAGTGATAAAAACATATTTTTCAATTTATATAATATTTTACTACCTAAAAAGATTCAAAATGTTTTTTGGGCATTATAAATTTTGAAAGCATTTGTAACCAAGGGTTAGATACTCAAGATTTTAGCAACAGTGTGGCAAATGTACAAATTCAACAGACGTCATAACTTACAGAATGCCAAAACAGTCACAGCACAGTCAAGAAATAGCGGGTGTCAAATGGGTTCTGTGAATTAAAGTCAAACTCATACATATAGACTCCATAAATGCTGGACATTGCTGATAGATTGTAGATGTCAGTTTGTACCTTGCTTACATTATCCAGCTCTCTATTTGATTTTTCTAGATATAATAGTAAAAATGTGTAAGTATTAGATATTCTGTTATACACATTTACCGAAAATCTACTTATCAATATATCCAATGCACTTGTTAAGGGTTATGAGACATGATGTTTCATAAAATTTTACTATAATATCAACTTAAAGTTAAATGGTTTTGATAACGGTAATGATTATCCTATGTATATGAACCATACAAATTTAAATGTTGAATATTACCATTTTCAGAAATATCTTATTTCTCTGGTGTAAATCAGTTAAATCTTTAAGTCTTTACTACCTTAATAATAATTTAATTTGCTTATAGTATTTTAAAGATTTTCTGCAGATTTCTTACAATTAAGAACTATACACCCTAGCTACAAAAATAAAACCATTATGAAACCTCTATTTTCCTATAGTCAGAAGGTTATGACTTGTAACTTGAACATGCTAATTCTGCAAAATATACATAAACGTTGTCTACAGGTTTTGTTTTTTTTTTTTAACTAAGGGTGTGTAATTGTTAATTTTAATTTATAGGAATGGCTCTATATTTATTATTGTAGAGCTTCCTAGTTTATTATACAACTTTTTACCTAGGATTTTACACCATTTTAAAATTATTTTAAAATAAAAATAAGTTTCATATTTTTGTACAGTTCACGTTAATATTCATCACTTTAATTCATTTTACAAATAATAATGTTACTATTTGTCAAAAAGTACAGAATACTCGATATTCATCTAGTTGGATGGATAACAAAAACTTTGTTTGAAAACCTGTTTTAGAAGGTTGTATATGCTTTGACAGTATTCTAATGTTCAAAATTGTTCTATTTATTTATTATTTATAAGAAATAATTTTGTTGACTGTGTTTAAATTATTATAATTTTTATATAGGTATATATAAATTAACTTAATCCATCATATTTTAGAAAATAATAGGTTTTTAACAGTGTTGTGAAAAGCTGTTATACCATTTATTGAAGTATTTAAAATACAATCTAAAATAAAAATAAGTATTTAAATTTTATTTTCATGTTGTTAATTTTAAATGTTTTAATTTATTAAATAGAATATTATTTGTTTGTGTTATAAAGGAAATTGCAACTGCCAATTTTGTAAGACTTGATCATATTAAATATGGTGACATTTTAACTTTACAATAAAATAACAGTGTCCAAAACTTAATAGTTATGTTAACTTAACCTTGTTATTGCTCAAAATGACTCACAATAAGTATTTGGATTGGATCTTAAATATTAATAATTAAGCATATAGATATACTCATATGGTAAATAAAATGAATATGTTATGTCCTTTAGTATTTATTTTCAATTAAACTATTTATTTAAACCGCTCTTCCTTACATTTAAACTGATAGATACAGTACAACATTGTTAATCCAAACGTCAGAAGCGTTAATCTTCAGAAATCACGTGGTCCAATAATTACTTATTTTTTTTAATGAAACAAAATTTTCATTAAAATATTTATAAGATGGGTTTTGTAATAGAAATATTAGCAGGCCTCAGTTTTACTATTTTAGGAACAATAAACGTAAACTGTAGATCAAATAAGAACTATGAGAATGCAAGACTGTAGATGTTTATTTGTTTTTATCAAAATTCTTTCTACAGAAACAATTAAAAATATAAAAATACTTTACAAAAAAACTAAAACATTTATTGAAACCTTGTACAGAAGAACGCCATACAAGATGATAACAGTGGAAAATAAAATTTGAATCTGTTATTAACACAAATGTTATTATTGACTTTACTGAAGTAAGAATTATAAATGAATGTGATGCAAAAAAATAACATACTTGAAAAAATCCAAACGATATAACTAGTAGACTATTTATTCATAGAAAAACATAATAATTCACTTTCATTTTTTGAGATTTCCTGCCTGGATTAAGCTTACCTGCTTTAACATATTCATTTTAAAACCTGTTTTTATAATACTGATCTATCATAATAATACAATAAAATATTAAACACTTATTAAAATTATAAACATGATGTAGTAAATATATTTAATTTTATTTCTTGTACATTTATTTTTAAATTAAATAAATTATTAAAATTACTGTAAAAATAGTGCAATATTCATAATTTGCTTAAAGCAAAATTAGCTATATTTATCTTTAGGTTGTGATTTATTTCTTACAAAAATTGTAATGTGCAAATGAGTTGAGGAATATTAATTTCTATTGATATTATTTTGTTTACTGAAGTCTGTGGTAATGATCTTATACTTATTAGAACAGTATTATGTTTACCATGTCATAATTAGGCCTACTTTAAGTAAGTTGTGTTTCTTTTTTACCAAAGAATAAATACATTTAATATAATATTTTAATTGTCTGTGAATACATTCAGCTTATGATTTTAATAAAACAAGTTTCCTCAAATAAATTGAAATTATTATTCCAGCGTCTCAAAAATGATATCTAGTTTTATTTTTGAGTATTTAATTAAATATCCAACAATTTAACTCATTGCTGATCTAATTACATGTGTGCCGCAGACACTAGTGGCATTAATTCCTCTATTTCTACAAAAAGTCTTAACACATATTAATCACCTCTCGAAACTTCACCATAGATAAGGATTGATATTTATAACCCACAAGTTGTCCTTTTATCAGGCGTTCTAGACCCATCATCAGATTTTATGTTGTGGACTTTCTTGGTTAGTATAGTTGTTAGTTACTTTGTATCGGCCAGTAGCTGATATTTGTTGTATATAGTACAGGGTGGACATGAAAAATCTGTGGTCATCTGTAAAATTTAGTGAAATTCTAAATTTAAAAACTATTTAGTGTAAACATATGTAGATATTCCTATAAGTAATTAATGCATAACTAGCTGTAATGTTCCTCCATCACACACAAAATATTAATATAAAAATAAAGTGCAAATTTATAGTAAAGTTATATTTAATGAATTTATCTCTTGATATTTAGTGAAGTATTGAAGTTTTCACCTGAGGATTATTGAATATCTTGATTATGGTAAATAAACTAAATCGGATTTTCAGTGTATTTATTTTTGCTTATCTCATTTGAGCTATACCAAGTATTATATTAATAATAATGTAGACCATCACAAAAGTAGCTTTTGTGTGAAAAATTCATTCATTAGTATCGATGATGCTAGTTCTAAGCAGCTTTATCAATTAAGTTAGAAATTTTAAAAAAATCATTTGTTTTATAATTATTTTACTCTGTGTTATTTTTATATGTGGTAGAGTACTACTTAAAATAAATGCTGTGATTGTTTATTTTGCTTATTAATTATCTATACTTCATAATATTTATTTAAAAAAATTACTTACAACTTTTTTTAAAAAAATGTTTTAACTTGCCTATAGTAGCACTTACTTTTTTGTGTTGAGGACGGCCGTTTCGGGAGATGTGTCCCTTTTTCAACTCAGACCGTAACTGATCTCAAGGTTTACGTAGGTTAGGGTGGGGGTGGGATATTTTGGTGGTGTGGGTGTATTTTGTGTGTATTAGGAGTTATGATGTCAAAAAGTGCGTGTGAGTTGTAATGTAATTGTGTGTTGAGTATGTGTGTAGGGTGTAGTTTGAAGTGCCTATATATTTCGTATTGTTCAGTTGTGTAGCGTTGGTTATTTCTGTGTTGTTTATGAAGAATTTGTAAGTTAGATGTTATGTCTGTGTAGTCGTGTTTTGTGGAGTTGAGATGATCGGCGAAGTTTGATTGGTAGTTATTGTTTTTTAGTGCTTTTATATGTTCTTGGTAACGTGTGTGAAATGACCTCCCTGTCTGGCCTATGTAAAAACTGGGGCATGAACTGCAAGTTAGTTTGTAAACTCCAGTGGTGTTGTAAATGTCGTTGATTTTGCTGTTGGGTTTAAATTGTTTGTTGAGAGTGTTGTGTGTGGAGTAAGCTATTTTGTAGTTGTATTTTCGTAATGTGTTGGTTAGATTGTGGGTTTTGGATGATCTGTAAGGTATTGATAAGTATTTTATGGGATTGTCATCTTGTGTGTTTGTATTTGGGTTATTATGTTTGTTTTTTAGGCGGTTGTATAATTTGTCTATCATTGTTGGGTTGTATCCGTTTGTTTGTGCTATATATTTTATGGTGTTTAGCTCCTGGTAGTGTTCATCTTTGTCTAATGGTGTTTTAAGGAGGCGGTATATCATGGTATTGTAAGCAGCTAGTTTGTGTTGGTGTGGGTGGTTTGAGGAACTGTGTATGGTCGTGTTAGTGCTGGTGGGTTTTCGGTATATGTTGAATTTATGTGTTTGTTTGTCTGTTCGTTTAATTGTGAGGTCTAAGAAGTTAAGGGAGTTTTGTTGTTCTGTTTCGATGGTGTATGTTAGTTTAGGGTGTATGGAATTTAGGTGTTTTAGAAATATGTGTGCTCTGCGTGTGTTGCCTTTATATAATGTTATGATGTCGTCAACGTATCTGTACCAGTAAATTATGTTATCTGAGTATTTGTTGTTGTGTAAAATGTGGTTTTGTTCGATGTGGTGTATGAATATTTCTGCTAAGATGCTTGCTATGGGGGAGCCCATAGGTAGTCCATCTTTCTGGCTGTAGTATGTATTATTGTAGGTGAAATAATTTTGAGAAGTGATTAATCTTGTGAGGTGGATGATTTCGTCAATGTGTGTATGTGGTGTATTTGTGTCTATTAGCATGTTTTTGAGGATGTCTATGGTTTCTGGAATGGGGATGTTTGTATATAAATTTGATATATCAAAAGAGACTAAGGTGGAATTGTGTGGAATATTTACGTTTTTAATTTTGTCTATTAGATTTAGGCTATTTTTTATGCTACAATGGTTATTAAATTTTATATGTTTTCGGATAGTTTTGTCGAGGAATTTGGCTAGAAGATGAGAAGGGGCGCTTGTATGGTTTATTAGTGGACGTATTGGGATGTCTGTTTTGTGAAGTTTGGGCAGGGCGTTTAGTTTGGGGGCTATTGGCTTTATTTGTTTTAGGTGCTTTTTGGTGTGGTGTGGGATTATAAGTTTTGTTTTGTTAATTGCTTCTTTGATTAGAGCGTTGTATTTTGTTGTTGGGTCTTCTTTTAGTGTAATGATGTTGTTATTTTGGATGAAACTGTGTACTTTTATGTTGAGGTCGCTGTTCTTAACATAGGCCAGACAGGGAGGTCATTTCACACACGTTACCAAGAACATATAAAAGCACTAAAAAACAATAACTACCAATCAAACTTCGCCGATCATCTCAACTCCACAAAACACGACTACACAGACATAACATCTAACTTACAAATTCTTCATAAACAACACAGAAATAACCAACGCTACACAACCGAACAATACGAAATATATAGGCACTTCAAACTACACCCTACACACATACTCAACACACAATTACATTACAACTCACACGCACTTTTTGACATCATAACTCCTAATACACACAAAATACACCCACACCACCAAAATATCCCACCCCCACCCTAACCTACGTAAACCTTGAGATCAGTTACGGTCTGAGTTGAAAAAGGGACACATCTCCCGAAACGGCCGTCCTCAACACAAAAAAGTAAGTGCTACTATAGGCAAGTTAAAACATTTTTTTAAAAAAAGTTGTAAGTGATTACTAGTAGCTCACGCGAAGATGGAATCAACAAATGTAAAAAAATTAACTCTACACATTTTTTTTCAAAATTTAATTGCCCATTACTGTCTCCAAATCAGACTGATTGGGATATAACTATAATAGGACCACCAGGAAATTATAATGATGATAAAATGTATCCCAATGTTTTAAAATAATTTTATTACAAATCCAAAATTTATCTAAATAATCTACAGTATTAATCATAAAATTACTTAATCATCTTACATTGATTACAGTATTACAAGAGCTGCTCAAAATGTCCCTCCTCCATTTTTAATAGACATTTCAGACCAGTGTTGGAAATACACTCGTCTTCGTGTTATCAGTGGGACATCCTTTAAATGTTGAGATATTTCATTTTGAAAAAAAATTTAGATAGGTCTCACCAAACAGTCGAGGATTAAGGACATATGGTCCTACCAGAATATTTACTATCACACCAGACATTTATTGAGAACCGATGCTGATAGTTAGGCTCAGAGGTAGCTTGAAGATTGGCATCATTCCAAATATGAGCGTGAGGATTAGCATCATTCCAAATATGATTGTTCTTGTATTGTTAATTCCATTACATGTAAATGTTGCTTCGTCTGTAAAATGTATTTTCATCTGTAATGCATTATTATCTAATAACCATTGGCAATAATTGATTCTCTCACCAAAATCACATTCTTCCAAATGTTGCACGTGGTGAAGATGATATGGACGCAAACGTTCCAGACAATGTTCTCCATATGCTGATTAGTGAAATGTGTACACATGCAGATAATCTTCATGTACTTGTTGAAGGACTTCCCAGTACTATAGGCAGTATCTGTTCATGAATGTTACTTTACCGTTCTGAATTTAATACAAACAAACCAATTTCTCGTGATATATATATAGTACTTAAACAGTAATTTTACTTGGTATACATACGAGTTAACTTTTGAAGACTAACTACAGTGTCTTCATTGTCGAGGATCAACTGAAACTGAGTACTTTGTAGATTGCCAGGAGTGTGGGATTTCCGTTATCACGTGGTATACCGGTAGTGTTCTATTTTCGGATTCACTGCACTGTGGGAACCTTTTTAGTTTCTCTTGGGGTTAATTTTGTATATTTAGTGGAATATTTTTTTATTTATTGTATTTGTTCATTTATGATATTATTTTTGTGTTTATAAAATTGAATCTGTTCCCAGATTGTCTTTTTGATGCCTTTTTGTACTTATTTCATTATATGTATGTTTTCTAATGTAGGGAATGTATGGCAGTTGTTGATGGTGTGCGTGACTAGACTTTTTGAGTTGTAAATGTTGATGTACGCCTTGAGGCACTCTTTATATCTGTCTTTTAATTTCTTTTTTTTTGCCGATGTATAATTTGTTACTCTGGGCATTCAATATAAATTAATTCTTGAATTTTATAGTCCATTACGATCGGTGAATCTTATTAATCACTTAAACAATAGTTTATGACTATCCGAACTTTGAATTTAGTAAATTTGTTAAAACTTACTGAGACAGAACGTTTTCGATCGCTATGTGCCGATCTTCATCAGTGTCTTCTGCTTGGAGATGCTGGGTCAAGCGGTGACGGTTTTAAAGGTAGGTTTTCGATAGTATCAAAGAGTATGTGTTTGTTCATTAATATATTTGTACTTTGTGTTTTTATGTGTCTGTAAATGTCATATTGTTCTAGTGTGTTGAGATGTGGTCCTTTTTTGTTGATGTGTAGGATTTCTAGGTTATGGTAAATGTCTGTGTATTTGTGTCCTGTATCTTTTATGTGGTTGTAAAATGTTGAGTTGGTGTTCTGTTTGTGTTCCTCGATTCTTTGTTTAAAGCTGCAACCTGTTTGTCCAATGTAGAATTTGTTACATTCGTCGCAGTTCAGTTTGTATACGCCTGGTGCTTGTAGTTTATCCTTGTTATTGGTGTTGTGTTGTATTTTGTATTGTAACTTGTTATTTGTTTTGTATGTTATTTTGTATCCTATTTTTTAAAATTTGCGGGCTATTTTGTTTATGAATGGTAATGTGAGGTATTTGTTTTCCCTGTCTGTAGTGTTAGTTTTAGTGTTTTTTTGTATTTTGTACCATAGTTTGTCTATTATTGTGGTGTTGTATCCATTTGTGTATGCTAAATATTTATTTGTGTCTAGTTCTTTGTTTATGTTTTCTGTGGTCATTAGGACTTCTTTAAGTCTATGGAGCATGGATCTGAAGGCAGCGTGTTTGTGTTGGATAGGGTTGTTTGAGATATTGTGGATAAGTGTGTCTGTCGTTATGGGTTTCCTGTAAATGTTGAAGCTGTGTTTTTGTGTGTGGCTTTTTGTTATGGTTAGGTCAAGGAGATTTAGGGGTCGGCTGGTTTCAAGTTTCTGAATTGAAGTGAAGTGAAACAAAGAATCGAGGAACACCAACTCAACATTTTACAACCACATAAAAGATACAGGACACAAATACACAGATATTTACCATAACCTAGAAATCCTACACATCAACAAAAAGGACCACATCTCAACACACTAGATCAAAATGAAATTTACAGACACACAAAAACACAAAGTACAAACATATTGAACGAACAAACACAATACAAATCACAAATACTCTTTGATACTATCGAAAACCTACTGTACCTTTAAAACTGTCACCGCTTGACCCAACATCTCCAAGCAGATGACACTGATGAAGATCGGCACATAGCGATCGAAAACGTTTTGTCTCGGTAAATTTTACCAAATTTAATAATTAATCACTTGAACAATATTTTATGACTATCCGAACTTTTTATTTAGTAAATTTGTTAAAACTTACTGAGACATGTCATAAGTTCGGATAGTCATAAAATATTGTTTAAGTGATTAATAAGATTCACCGAACGTAATGGACTACAAAATTCAAAAATTTACTAAATTCAAAGTTCGGATAGTCATAAAATATTGTTTAAGTGATTAATAAATTAATTGGACTGCGATCTATTATAAGCATCATTAGACATTACAGTCACAGCTCCATCTATGATTGAGTTTAAAAAGTGACAAGGAGTATCACTAAAACTGCAGTGCAAGGTTAAGCAAACTCACAAACATGAAAACAAAAGCGCTGGAGATAGTTGGTTTCCTCAGCTATTCATTGCACAAGTTTTAAATTGAGCCATTTTTATTAACAGTATCACAAAGCAATCGAAAATACCAATTATTTTTACACTAAATGGCATATTTAAAATCTATGAGCCTTACACTAAGTAAAAACGTTGTTTTGGATAGCAGAGATCAGTTTAGATAAATACTGCTAAAAGACTAATGTTGCTAGGCTGTAAGGAATAAGAATGTTGGACAGATGATGAGCTTTGAAGGTACCCTAAATGAGAAACAGCTATTCTTATTATTAGTTATGTTTTATTGACATTCAAAAAATCTTCTTAAGGGTAGGGGTTATTATTAGTTTGGCTACTGCGTCTCCAGTTGTGGTAGGTAGTCCTATGTCAACGTTTGGGAAGATTTGGCTATCATAAGCAAGTCTAACTGTTTGTGTTTAGAGTTATATATAATATTGTAGAGTTTTCATGAGAAATATTTTGGCATTAGTACAAGTGAATTTCAAGGTGTTGTAATTGGAATTACTATAGAATTTTAAAGTTTTTATATATTATTCACAGTTTTTCATTTAAGGTAAGTAACTATAAAACTCTTTAATAGGTTTTAAATGCTATTCATTTTGTGTTCAGAAGTTTACTTTTTAAAATTCAATAAGAATTAATTGTTCTAAAATCGTTAATAGACCTACATATTCTTCTTTTTTAAAAATATTATTATTTCTAAATATCTAGTTTATTCCTACAAGGAATTTAAAATTGTTAGTAATAATTCTATATTGTTGGAAAGTCTTATACTAATTTAATCATTTTTTATCCTCCACTTTTTTAAAATAATGTTTTTGAAAGATCCTGAAAGTAAAAACAACATAATAAATTAAAACGAGTTGTAAACCACTATCAGAAAAAGATCTGTTTGCATAAGATGGTCAATACTCTTTTTATTTGGTAAAAGTCAGTAAAAACATAAGTGTAATATAATCATTTATATATTCTACGTATTAAGGACTCACGTGTAACTATATTAGAAATCAATAATTTTAGTATTTATTCAATTATGAAATTATAAAAAACATTTACTTTTGTAAAATTCAAAAACATCTGTGGAGCAAAGTTATGTATACTAGTACCTATTGTTAATTAATAGCAACAATCTGTCTTTAGCAAAATAGTTTGAAACTGTGTAAACGAGCGTGCTGCCATCTATGGACAAGAGACATTAGCTATTTACGGCATTCACACGTCTAATTCTAGATTCTGGTGTTTGGTCAATATTTTGGGAAAAATAGACCTTATTTTGTTACTTAGAATTTTGTATTCAAATATTACATTTATTAATGTGTAAAATTATACTACGGTATAGATTAAGTCAATTTAAACTCTCAAAGATCTTGTATTATTTAAAATATTAAAGTACAAAAAACCATCTTCTCACTCATATATTTTGATCCTGATAAAAACAAATACCACATCATAAGTATAGTATGTAGGGAAAGGACCGATACTTCTAGGTGTCCAAAAACAACAAAATCCAAAAAAATTGTTATATTCAAATATTGTTAAGAATGTGTTGGCAACAACATCTCACTTAATATTCACACCTTAGCAGTGACCATGTTCTTTCCCTTTTGATTATATATTTTAAAAATAATAGTTTTCCTGCTTGTGTTTAGAGTTATATATAATATTGTAGTTTTTTCATGAGAAATATTTTGACATTAGTACAAGTGATTTTCAAGGTGTTGTAATTGGAATTACTATAGAATTTTAAAGTTTTAATATATCATTCACAGTTTTTCATTCAAGGTAACTAACTATAAAACTCTTTAATAGGTTATAAATGCTATTAATTTTGTGTTCAGAAGTTAACTTTTTAAATTTCAATAAGAATTAATTGTTCTAAAATCGTTAATAGGCCTACATATTCTTCTTTTTTAAAAATATTCCAGGATTATTTTTAAATTTCTAGTTTATTCCTACAAGGAATTTAAAATTGTTAGTAATAATTCTATATTGTTTGAAAGTCTTATACTAATTTAATTATTTTTTATCTTTTTTAACTAATGTTTTTGAAAGATCCTGTAAGTAAAAACAACATAATAAATTAAAACGAGTTGAAAACCACTATCAGAAAAAGATCTGTTTGCATAAGACGGTCAATACTCTTTTTATTTGTTAATAGTCAGTAAAAACATAAGTGTAATATAATCATTTATATATTCTACGTATTAAGGACTCACGTGTAACTATATTAGAAATCAATAATTTTAGTATTTATTCAATTATGAAATTATAAAAAATATTTTCTTTTGTAAAATTCTAAAACATTTGTGGAGCAAAGTTACGTACAGTAGTACCTATTGTTAAATAATAGTAACAATCTGTCTTTAGCAAAATAGTTTTTTTTCACCCGGGTCTGAGCCCCCAAAACCCGCCCAGCCCTCGTGGCAGCCAACCTCTAGCGAGATACCTCCGTCTCACATGCGCATGCGGTTAGTATCCCTACCGCGAGTGAAGGAAACGGGATTGATTGCCCATGTACCAAGCTCATAAGCTCTTTCCATGGAGAATCAGGAGATAGTGAAATAAAACAGTACGGTAAGTGTCGCGCTAAGAGCGGGATGAAAAATCCTAGCAAGAAAGAAACCCTGCCAGGAAAAATCCCGCGACAGATCATGCAGGAACCCTGGGGGCCTGGATCACTTTATGCTAAGGAATAAGGAGAGGTATTACCTTGCAAATACCTTGTTAGTGAGTCTATGGCAGGAATGGCATACACCTCTTCTTTTGCTGCCTACTCGAAACTGAAAAGGCATGCAATCAAATTATTACGTCCGTTGGGGCTAAGCTGCGGCCCTGGAGATGTGCCCCTGCGTCACCTGGAACATTACTGTGAAGCAGAATTTATTAGTATGTATATTTTATTTTGGTGGTATGGTGTGAGCTAGGCGATCAGTAAGGACAGCGGCCGTCTGTTTGTGTCGTGGGTGGGGTCATATCTACCCAGTGAGGAAATGAGTGTTGATGTTGTATGTGCATGAGCCTGTTTGTAGAACTTTGTTGCTAATTGTCGGAGGTGTTGTTTGAAGAAAGGCACGTTTAAGTCAGTATGAAGCAGTTTTAATCTTGTACATCTAGGTGCCTTCGTGATTATTCGCAAAACCTTGTTTTGGAATAACTGTAGCCTGCGTGTGCGTGTGTTATCTGCATGGCCCCACACGGGTGATGCGTAAGTGAGTATGCTGCGCAACATAGATACGTATATGGTAGTGGCCACCCGTAGTGAAAGTGGGCTTGTTTTGTTAAGCATAGGATATAGCTGTGTTAATCTAATTGTTGCTTTTTTTAACGTATTGGTAATGTAAGGGTCCCAAGTCAGGTCTCTGTCGAGTATGACTCCCAGATAGTTGACCTGGTTCCCCCAGTGAATGTCCTCGCCTAATAGTTCTAGAGGTGTGTTGAGTTGGTGTGTCCTACGTTTGGAGAGAAGCAAAGCCTGGCACTTGGCCACGTTTACCCTAACTCTCCAGTATCTCAGCCATGATTCTAGTACTGTAAGGTGGTCCTGTAAATATAAGTGTATTAGATGTGGTTTCCATGACTGAGCGGATAACGCGGAATCATCTGCAAATATGGCCACTTGTGTGTTGAGTGTTCTCGGTATGTCGTTGATGTAGATGTTGAACAATACGGGTCCAATAATAGACCCCTGACGGACTCCGGCCCGTATAGTCCGTAGTGTAGATTGAGCTTGATCTACATCAACCCTAAACTTACGGTTGGACAGTTATGAGCTAACTAGGTGTATGAGCCCGTCTGGAAAGCCATAGTGACGAAGTTTCGCTAAGAGCCCGTTGTGCCAGACCCGGTCAAAAACCTTTTCAATGTCCAGGAAGACTACCCCAGTCGAGCAGTAATTGTTGAAACCCTTGGTTGCATGCTCCACCACTCTCATCAGCTGATGCGTAGCCGAGTGTTTTGTCCTAAAGCCAAATTGCTCTGGCCTCAGTATGTTGTGTGTGTGTGTGTGTGTGTGTGTGTGTGTGTGTGTGTGTGTGTGTGTGTGTGTGTGTGTGTGTGTGTGTGTGTGTGTGTGTGTGTTGCAACGTCCCACCCTACTTTTATTTGATATTCCTTCTTGCAGAATACCAAAATTTTGTTGTTTATAAAACTTATTTATAAACAAACCAAACATCTGCCAATCACCCCGCTTGTTAAACCGTGCTAAACTCCCTGAGTTACGTGTATATTTCCCGCTCATAGGGCCATGCCCACAACAAGCCTATTCCCGCTGGCTACTATTTAAAATAAGTATAAACTCTCCAAAATTGGTTTATCAATTATGTATGGTCTAGATATAAACACACATGTCAATTCAATAGTCAGCTGGAAAGACACACATTTAGAATAATACACAAAATATTCACAGGGTCTTACCACCTGATGATGATCTGCAGAGACAGCAAGGGAACGTGCAAAATATGATCGTGTTTAAATTACCTATTTTAAAAGGCTCCTGTGTCCTTTTAAACACAATCTGCCAGTAGATAAATCTCTGGACTTTTATACAAAAAACCAACTAATCTTTAGGCTAGCTCATGAAGTTAGTTGAGAGAAACTCTTTAAAAACATTAGGCTTTAACTATTATCATTTAATGAAATTTAATTAAACTTGTTTACTGATTTAATAATCATTTTCATATTAGTTGGAAAAAGCTAAACAGTTTTTATTGATTATTCGACACAGGATGAAATGCAAATGCTGTTGATTTTTATAACATATTTAATTCTATTTATTTAAATAAAAAAGAAAATTTATCCTTTCAAATACAACACAATTATATTGACAAAACAATTCACTAAATAACTTGTTGTTTCTCATGCTTTAAAAACTTATAATTTCCATATAGATCAATTACATTTACATAAACATAAAATTATTTCCCAAATTATACATAATAAAAATTTATCTTCTATATTGAATTGGTAAATTCGTGTTTACGACACTTAATTTTTAAATTTATAATATTCGAAAAATTCTCATTTCCTTTAAAATAAATGGCTTATGGCCAAAAAACCCTTTGTAAGTTTATTATTTATCATTTGAAATATTCTGATCACATAAATTCATTTTATTTAGCATACAATTTATTAAAATTTTATAAAGAGTGAAGTCATTGTTTAAGCTTGAATATTTGTTTGAATTTAATAAAATTAACTAACTAAATTTGACGTAATTGGTATCGAATAGAGAAAATGACTTGCCAAAGATGTTCCTGCCGGTCCTGGAGTCCCTCGTCTGGATTCCCTAGTCCTTGGACATCGGAAATCGCCATCCCTGGTTCGTCGGTGGTGGCTTTCCTCTATTCCTGCGTCCTGGAGGCTGAGTCTAGAGCCTTCATCCCTTGGTAGTCCTGGACGTCGAAAGCGTTGAGGTTTGGTCCATCTGGCCTGGTGACGGTCCTACTCGCGGTCCAGCATAGCGTTCCGCGGCACCTCGTATTAAAATTTATTTCAGACTCTCTCTAAAGTCTTAGAGACCTAGTATATATAGCGGTGAATTTAACCTACCTCACCCCGCCTGCAATACTTGCTATCTTTGGATTTATTCCTTGTACAGGCAAGTCGGGCAATGAATCTGTTTTAGCTTGCAGAGTTTGATTATCATTTTTGAAACACTGAAAAATGTCTATTTTATTAAAACTGCTGTAACTTTTTTGTTTTTTAAGTTTTTCAAATTTTGTTTTCACTAATGTTTATTCTGGCTTATTCTGGTTCTTTTAAAATCTCGATGAAAGTTCTACGTGGTTTGGTTCTTAAGATAGCTTTTTTAAGCACTTAGAAAATTTTCGCCTCACTCCCGATGGTCAAATTTAGCTAGTTATTACAAATGTATTCTTTAATATTTTTTAATTTATCTTAATTATTCTATTTAAGGTTTTATTTAATTTTTCACTCTTTATTATTAGTATAACTCCAAACTTGATTAATTTAAAAAACAACTTTATTACTTAAAAACAGGAAATTATTTATTTCCTATTTGTCACGGTATATGAGACCGTTACAACTTCCCTGCTTAAAAGGTCAAAAATGTTTTTACTTTATTAAAATATTTTTTACCAATTCATAACCTTAATTCTATTTAAATTATCTTATGCTATTACAAAAATTTCTTTATTATTAATTTCTTGTCTCTTGATAAGTTTTCAACCTGAAACACTTCAAACACATTCCATTAGTAATTTATTAGTCACTTTTGTCTATACTAAATTCTATTTCGTCAATTGACACATTGTTCACCAAACTAATGGCTGTCATTTCCTTTATTTATCTACCACGTCAATTTCATCTATATCAGTTACGGCTTTAAAAACAATGACTTCATAACAAACCTACTTGCAAATAAAAACCTAATTAATTCTACAATTTTATATTTTAAACATATTCTTTTTATATCTTAAGTATCAGACGTTGTTATTGTGTCAGCTGTGGAAGTACAGTTTATCTAGCTGGGTTTGTTTATTTTCCGATAGAACCACTTGTCGTACCCGCTAACTGTTACGTGAATTCCACATTCCATTCTACCTGGTAAGGTCAATGAGCTGGCTTGTAAACATCCTATCAAAATACACAATAATTTGATGCATTGCTTCCTTGAACTTATCATGTTAAAACATAATGACCCTTGCCTTCAAATTCTCTAATTTTATATTGTACAGTTTATAAAACTGGCTTGTGTCCAGATTATCGAAGTCCAATTGATAAATCTCCGTTGCTTCTACTTTTAATGCAAAGTTCCTATTGATGCGACCTTGATCGTCAGTACACAAGTTTTCTTGTTTCATATTGCCCAGTCAAAATCTGATCGCGTATTTGTTGTACAATTTATTAAAGTTCGCCTGCTTCTTGATTTAACCGGCTTGTTGACTTACGCAGTGGATGTAGCTCGGCAATGTTTGCTCAATACACACAGACTTCCTGAATAATACTTTGTAATGTTTGAAATATTGGTTCAGTTATTAACTAGTTTGTTTTACATTCGTCTTTACATTTGTCCCTTTACAGATAAGTAGCTAAGTTTAAAGTTTAGATTTAGCCTTATTCAGCTACTGCTTATTCTTGTTTTTACTTTAAATCAGTTTGTTAATCATTCTGACAATTTTATTCCTGCCTAACTTCGCTTATCGCTCGCATACTGGTTCTATTATTTGAGCAATATTCTAATTTGGCGTTTATGTTTTTTGGTTCATGATAAGTGTAAAGTTCACATTTTAGAATTCCTTTACTCGTCATAAAACTTTTTAATATCTTTAATGTCATAGATGCCTCGGATTTTATTTGTAACCACGTTTCCTAATGACATCCATGACTTGTTTATTTATACTCTTAATGTAAACATGTTTGTTTACCATTTTAACAATTTTATTTTTTCTTAAATTTGCATACTGTTTGTTGTATACATGTTCTATAAATGGAACAATATTTTGTTTTGGCATCACAACCTTCGTTCTATTGTTTACAATTTTACATAATACATTGTTACAAATTTTATAATGATTAAAATGAATATTTGATTTATTATATGCAGAAGCTCAGGTTCTTGCTCCTGGACTTGTCTCATCTCCTTAAACATTTTTTTGTATGATTGTAGGGCATCCTATCTTAATTTGTCCTACTTTAATTTAATTTAGGCCCTTTTTCCCGCTGGTACGTCCGGCTTATTTTGTTGCAAGGAATGTTTTATGAAATCGTTCCCCGCCCGTCCACCGGATGTTTCAGTGCGGCCGTGTTTACAAACACTAGTGACTGCCATAATCTTGAGCTCTTGTTTACATTTGTTCGACTTGCTGGGTCTTTTATTCAAAACATCTGAATACTTTATTATTAATTGTTGTAACCTAGACAATTCTTGTTTATTTAAAGTACAGCGGTTATTGTTTGTACTGTCTATCTTAATAGCATTCAGTTTAAAATATTTTTTACTCGTTCTGTAATTTTTTTCGGCGCCTTGCGTTACGCCATTGTGCATAACTTCTGTATTTTATTTTTGTTTTTAATTTATTGTTACTTGGTTTATTTTGGTAATCTTGATACTTCTGAGATCTACCTTTAAATTTATTTTTAGCGAATAATTTGGACTTTGTTTCCAAACAAGATTGATTAGAATTAAAATGCTTCGGAATTCCTGTTAAGTCTAACTGATTAGTCTCCCGACGATTAGGTCTTTCCCTAACTTGTTGGAATTTTAATTGTTTCGGCTTGTAGCCATTTTTATTTAATTCGTCGAATCCTCCCTCGTCATTATTTAATTTGTTTGTTGTAGGTTTGGTTAACCCATTTTTTGCTTTGTTTAATCCCGTTAGCTTACTTGATTCCGTTCTTTCACAGTTTAATAATTCGATCTCCCTTGAATTTTCGCTTAATTTGTTATCTAAATTTTTGGTAATCTCGTTTGTAACTTTTGTCGTTGACAATTGTTTTAAATTTATGGTTTGTTCCCCGCTTGTATCGTTGGAACATATTAAATTTTTAGTTATATTTTTGTTTACAGTTTGTTTACATTATAGTTTGTCACCACCTAACTCGCACAAGGACCCATCTTCCTGACCCTTGCACATGAACAGCCCCCTCTGCTCGCTATCCACTATCGGACCCTCCAATGTCGGCTCTTCAGGTGTTAATTTGCCGTCGTTAATTGGTCCGCCTATATTAGGCGATTTTATTATATTTACTTTCTGTTCCCCGCTTGTATCGTCGGAACATAATAAATTTTTGTTAATATTTTTGTTTACTATTTTACTAATCTTATTACATCCTATCTCTTGTCTTATATTGTGTTTGTTATTATTTGATACTAGAAACTCCTGGTGCAGCAGATATCCATCAATCTCATACGTCATAAATGATCTCTCCATGTTTATTCGGGCTTTTAACGCACACAAAGTATTTGCTCCCAAGATGAGGTCAACCCGTAGATTGTCCACTATCAAGAAAACAAATTCCTTTGTGTGCCCGTTTAATGTTAGAGGTAGCATCGTGTGCAATTTGACTCGTTTACAGGTTGACCCTAATGCTGTGACTATCGCTACGTTAGCTATAGGTAGCTCATAGAATAGATTCCCGTTTTGTTTTAGGGCTATGTATTTTTCTGTTTTAATCACAGACATTTGGGCACCTGTATCAACTTGGGCAATTAACTTATGGTCTTTAATTTCGCACTCTATCACTGGACACTGGTCTACATTCTCCAGTTTTATAACCGAGTCATTTCCTTCCTCTAACAAATCGTCCCGAATAGACATGGAAAAACCGCCTAGGCTAATCTTATTATGATGGTAAACCAGCTTTTCCTTTGGTCTCTCGCTCTGAATTATTTTTGACTTTTTATTGCCTCGGATCTCTAACCTGTTTAACGTATCTCCCTGATTGTTGCCAGAGATCCTCATATTTAGTTCTTTGGCTTCTGGTAGCTTGGTCCGGGGATAGGCGATTTAGGATGAGGGTTTTTAGGATACTTGGTATTTTGGTATTTTGTGGTATCACCATGGGACCTTGGGTTAGGGTTAGGTTGTTGGTTTGGAGCAACCTGCCTCTGTTGACTTCTTTGAGCGTTCCCATTACCATTTCCATTGCCAGTAACGCTGTCTAGCTGTTGTAGGAAAACTATTGCTTGTTTGATATTACTTGTGGGGTTCCCCACACTAGCTAGCTGAACGTTACTCCCAAAATGTTTCATCAACATGAAAATCAGATGGTTCTCTGGGATTATCGGGTCTAAGTTCTTCGCCCTGTTTACCATCATAATAAAATACTCTGCCATAGAGTATGGTCCATTATTATGGTAGCGCCCTTGATTTATTTGTCTGCGTATCCTATCCTGCTGGCGATAACTCCAGAAATGCTCCGTGAATTCATGCTTGAATTCAGAATAAGTTTCTGTGTTGTTCTTGATGGCATTCCACCATGCATCCGCTGCCCCTTTCAAATATCGCTCTACAATCCTTAATTTGGCAGTCTTGTCCATAGTATTGTCTATCTCGGTAAATAGGTCTTCTATTTCCCCTAGGAATGTCATTGGACTTCTTTGTCATTCCCCCAGAACTCAATTCTACGGTACGTAGCCTCCCCGTTCCTGTCTATTACCCTTGGTAAGCAAACTTGTGTTACTATTCCTGCTCCAGCTGTTTGCTTTACTTTTGCAACTTGTTGTTTCACTGTTTTAATCTCCTCCTGGATATTCTGTACTTTTTCATTTAATTTAGTCGTTTTTGTTTCCGTTTTAGTTCTTAGTCTTTCTATTTCCGTCTCATGTTCGTTTAACTTTTTGTATATGTTACTTGTCTTAGACTCAGTTTTTTTTTTCGTAGTCATCAAATTTTAACTGGAAAGCCTCC
Source organism: Prosapia bicincta (assembly GCA_036971475.1). Taxonomy (NCBI): domain Eukaryota; kingdom Metazoa; phylum Arthropoda; class Insecta; order Hemiptera; family Cercopidae; genus Prosapia; species Prosapia bicincta. The sequence continues at coordinate 364,413,182 of JBAIZL010000002.1, read as the reverse complement.
CATAACTGTCGTCTTTCCATTTTCTCTTCCTCTCTCCATCATTTTTCTTTGTCTTCTCTCTCCTTCTCCCTTTGTTTTTCTTTGTCTTCTCTCTCCTTCTCTCTTTGTTTTTCTTTGACTTCTCTCTCCTTCTCTCTTTGTTTTGCTTCCTCCTTCTCTTTCTCTCTCAATTGTCTCTCTTCCTCTCTCAATCGTTTCTCTTACGCCTTCTCTTTCTCTCGCTCTTCTTTATCTTTTTCTTCTTTTGCCTAGAAAAAGGCCATCAATTTATCCATCTCGGATCTAGACATTTTGATTTAATACTGATTTATTCAATTAATTATTTATCCACTTATTCCTTTCTATTTGATTTGCTTTAGGCCAGATGGTTCCTACCCGCTCTTTCGTCTAAATCTTTATTCGAATTCAGTTATTTATTTATTTTACTTTTATTTGTACGATCTTGCATTCCTTCAGTTTATATTATTATTTAAAAATTTAATTGCATTATTTAAAACATTCTGACTTCACTTATTTAAACAATCTCGATTTATTTCTATAATTTAACTATTTAATCTTGATATAGGGAACCTGTTCAAAGTCCCTACCGTTCGGGCGCCAATTCTGCAACGTCCCACCCTACTTTTATTTGATATCCCTTCTTGCAGAATACCAAAATTTTGTTGTTTAAAAAACTTATTTATAAACAAACCAAACATCTGCCAATCACCCCGCTTGTTAAACCGTGCTAAACTCCCTGAGTTACGTGTATATTTCCCGCTCATAGGGCCATGATCACAACAAGCCTATTCCCGCTGACTACTATTTAAAATAAGTATAAACTCTCCAAAATTGGTTTATCAATTACGTATGGTCTAGATATAGTCACACAATAGTCAGCTGGAAAGAAACACATTTAGAATAATACACAAAATATTCACAGGGTCTTACCACCTGAAGATGATCTGCAGAGACAGCAAGGGAACGTGCAAAATATGATCGTGTTTAAATTACCTATTTTAAAAGGCTCCTGTGTCCTTTTAAACACAATCTGCCAGTAGATAAATCTCTGGACTTTTATACAAAAAACCAACTAATCTTTAGGCTAGCTCATGAAGTTAGTTGAGAGAAACTCTTTATATTGACAAAACAATTCACTAAATAACTTGTTGTTTCTCATGCTTTAAAAACTTATAATTTCCATATAGATCAATTACATTTACATAAACATAAAATTATTTCCCAAATTATACATAATAAAAATTTATCTTCTATATTGAATTGGTAAATTCGTATTTATGACACTTAATTTTTAAATTTATAATATTCGAAAAATTCTCATTTCCTTTAAAATAAATGGCTTATGGCCAAAAACCCTTTGTAAGTTTAATATTTATCATTTGAAATATTCTGATCACATAAATTCATTTTATTTAGCATACAATTTATTAAAATTTTATAAAGAGTGAAGTCATTGTTTAAGCTTGAATATTTGTTTGAATTTAATAAAATTAACTAACTAAATTTGACGTAATTGGTATCGAATAGAGAAAATGACTTGCCAAAGATGTTCCTGCCGGTCCTGGAGTCCCTCGTCTGGATTCCCTAGTCATTGGACATCGGAAGTCGCCATCCCTGGTTCGTCGGTGGTGGTTTTCCTCTATTCCTGCGTCCTGGAGGCTGAGTCTAGAGCCTTCATCCCTTGGTAGTCCTGGACGTCGAAAGCGTTGAGGTTTGGTCCATCTGGCCTGGTGACGGTCCTACTCGCGGTCCAGCATAGCGTTCCGCGACACCTCGTATTAAAAATTATTTCAGACTCTCTCTAAAGTCTTAGAGACCTAGTATATATAGCGGTGAATTTAACCTACCTCACCCCGCCTGCAATACTTGCTATCTTTGGATTTATTCCTAGTACAGGCAAGTCGGGCAATGAATCTGTTTTAGCTTGCAGAGTTTGATTATCATTTTTGGAACACTGAAAAATGTCTATTTTATTAAAACTGCTGTAACTTTTTTGTTTTTTAAGTTTTTCAAATTTTGTTTTCACTAATGTTTATTCTGGCTTATTCTGGTTCTTTTAAAATCTCGATGAAAGTTCTACGTGGTTTGGTTCTTAAGATAGCTTTTTTAAGCACTTAGAAAATTTTCGCCTCACTCCCGATGGTCAAATTTAGCTAGTTATTACAAATGTATTCTTTAATATTTTTTAATTTATCTTAATTATTCTATTTAAGGTTTTATTTAATTTTTCACTCTTTATTATTAGTATAACTCCAAACTTGATTAATTTAAAAAACAACTTTATTACTTAAAAACAGGAAATTATTTATTTCCTATTTGTCACGGTATATGAGACCGTTACAGTGTGTGTGTGTGTGTGTGTGTGTGTGTGTGTGTGTGTGTGTGTGTGTGTGTGTGTGTGTGTGTGTGTGCGTGCGTGTGTGTGTGTGTGGATATGCTTGTTGATACGTTTGAGCAAAATTTTTTTAAATACCTTGCCCATCGTATTCAACAAGCTTATCGGTCTATATGAATCAGTATTGCTGTGGTCTTTTCCCGGTTTGGGGAAGACCAAGATCTTGGCCTCCTTCCAAGCGTCCGGGAAGTATTGTGTCCGCAGTATAGCATTATAGATGTTTGACAGATAAATGATCGCTTTCTCCGTGAGGTTTTTTAGCGTTGTGTTGGTGATAGTGTCTGGTCCAGGAGCTTTCCTGGAGATTGTTTGTGAGATTGCCCACTTTATCTCTGTGATTGTAGTGTCAGTGTTTGGCTCTAAAGTAGGGCAGTAGGCAAACTGTGCTGTTTCTAAATCTACTTTAGCTGTAACGGCTGCATCAGCTGGTTGGTCGTTTGTTTGGAACGTGCTCTCAAGCGTGTCAGCAAACAAGTTAACTTTGTCGACCGGGTCGCCCACCTGCCCATTCGGGCCGATGAGTGGGGGATAGCGCAGCGGTTATCGCGTGAAGTGCTTGACCATCGGCCAGATGGGCGTGTCTGTTGTGTTTAAGGTTGCCAATTCCGCTTGGAAGCCATCGACATTGTACTGAATTAGTTACCGCCTAATTTGCTTCTTAAGGCGATTAAGTGTTGTGTGTGGAACGCATATGTTACCCCATGTTGCAATGCCCGCCGGATCCTATTTCGCCGGGTGATTAGATGTAGTATGTGCCTTGGTATGTGTACATAGTGTCTGGGCTGACATTTAACTGGTACCGCGTTAGTAATCGCAGTACGTATTGCCGTCGTAAGGCTGCCGACGGCTTTGTCTATGTCCAGTGGTGAGTCAACATTTAGGGTGGCAGGTAGAGTCCTGTCCAGCTGGGACTGGAATAACTCCCAGTCAGCCAGTCTGTAGTTCCGCACCTTCCTTAGCTCTTTGCGAGCAGGGCTTCCAGAAACCGCCATTATCACGGGGTAGTGATCTGAATTCAGATCTCTGTCGACGTGAAGTTGCGGTGACACTAGCAGACCTTTCGCAATAGCTACATCCAAAATGTCTTCCGTGTGGTAAGTGCTGTGGTGTGTTGGTTCAGGAGGGGCCAGCAGTATAGCTGTTGTGTTTTGTAAGAAGGTTTGGAGTTGCCGGCCTCCTGTGTTTGTAGACTTACAGCCCTAGTGTGTGTTTAGAATTAAGGTCCCCGGCGACTATTACCCTACTAAAGGTCTGTAGAAGAACTTCTAAATCGCGAGTGTAATTAACAGAACCCGGGGTTTTGTACGCTGATACAAGTGTTGTTGTGCTGCCATTGAGCTCAAGCCTAATAGCTGTTGCTTCATCGCATGTGAGTGCGGGCAAAAGCAATTCAAAATGTTTAATGCGTTTATCTATTATTATAGCCGTACCGCCGCGGCTTCTAGTTGTCCTGTCAGTGCGGTAAACTTTAAAGTTTGTCATTGAGAATTTATCTTGGGGGTTTAGGTGTTTTTCTGTAATAAGCGCTAGTTTATAGTTGTTTCTTTGCATATAGCGAAGAAGCTCTAATTTTTTATATTTAACGCCGTTGGCATTCCATATAAGGACCGGTAACCTATCCATGGTTGACAGAAGAGACGTACTGGATGAAGGAAGTCAGGATTTCGGAGAAGGTTTTGGGAGGTGAGGATAAGGTATTGACAATGAAAAGACCCAGTCCGCCCGTGAAGGCTTCTCAGGTCAGAGCAGAGTTAACAACTCTTAGGCTTTTATCCTCTCGTTCCTTTTGCGGGGGATTAACCCTGGCTTTAGGAACGGGGGGTGTCGCTGACGACCCTGCCTTAGGGCCAGAAATGGTATTGGGTGTCAGTAAGTTAGGTGTTGGAATTAGGGCCAAACATATTGAACGAACAAATACAATACAAATCACAAATACTCTTTGATACTATCGAAAACCTACTGTACCTTTAAAACTGTCACCGCTTGACCCAACATCTCCAAGCAGATGACACTGATGAAGATCGGCACATAGCGATCGAAAACGTTCTGTCTCGGTAAATTTTACCAAATTTACTAATTAATCACTTGAACAATATTTTATGACTATCCGAACTTTTTATTTAGTAAATTTGTTAAAACTTACTGAGACATGTCATAAGTTCGGATAGTCATAAAATATTGTTTAAGTGATTAATATGATTCACCGAACGTAATGGACTACAAAATTCAAAAATTTACCAAATTCAAAGTTCGGATAGTCCTAAAATATTGTTTAAGAGAATAATAAATTAATTGGACTGCGATCTATTATAAGCATCATTAGACATTACAGTCACAGCTCCATCTATGGTTGAGTTTAAAAAGTGACAAGGAGTATCACTAAAACTGCAGTGCAAGGTTAAGCAAACTCACAAACATGAAAACAAAAGCACTGGAGATAGTTGGTTTCCTCAGCTTTTCATTGCACAAGTTTTAAATTAAGCCATTTTTATTAACAGTATCACAAAGCAATCGAAAATACCAATTATTTTTACACTAAATGGCATATTTAAAATCTATGAGCCTTACACTAAGTAAAAACCTTGTTTTGGATAGCAGTGATCAGTTTAGACAAATACTGCTAAAAGACTAATGTTGCTAGGCTGTAAGGAATAACAATGTTAGACAGATGATGAGCTTTGAAGGTACCCTAAATGAGAAACAGCTATTCTTATTATTAGTTATGTTTTATTGACATTCAAAAAATCTTCTTAAGGGTAGGGGCTATTATTAGTTTGACTACTGGGCCTCCAGTTGTGGTAGGTAGGCCTATGTCAACGTTTGGGAACATTTGGCTATCATAAGCAAGTAGAGTTATATATAATATTGTAGAGTTTTCATGAGAAATATTTTGGCATTAGTACAAGTGATTTTCAAGGTGTTGTAATTGGAATTACTATAGAATTTTAAAGTTTTAATATATTATTCACAGTTTTTCATTCAAGGTAACTAACTATAAAACTCTTTAATAGGTTATAAATGCTATTAATTTTGTGTTCAGAAGTTTACTTTTTAAATTTCAATAAGATGTAATTGTTCTAAAATCGTTAATAGGCCTACATATTCTTCTTTTTTAAAAATATTCCAGTATTATTTTTAAATTTCTAGTTTATTCCTACAAGGAATTTAAAATTGTTAGTAATAATTCTATATTGTTGGAAAGTCTTATACTAATTTAATCATTTTTTATCCTCCACTTTTTTTAACTAATGTTTTTGAAAGATCCTGAAAGTAAAAACAACATAATAAATTAAAACGAGTTGTAAACCACTATCAGAAAAAGATCTGTTTGCATAAGATGGTCAATTCTTTTTTTATTTGGTAATAGTCAGTAAAAACATAAGTGTAATATAATCATTTATATATTCTACGTATTAGGAACTCACGTGTAACTATATTAGAAATCAATAATTTTAGTATTTATTCAATTATGAAATTATAAAAAATATTTACTTTTGTAAAATTCTAAAACATCTGTGGAGCAAAGTTACGTACAGTAGTACCTATTGTTAATTAATAGCAACAATCTGTCTTTAGCAAAATAGCTTATTTTTTTTTTTTTTTTTTACCCGCGTCTGAGCCCCCAAAACCCGCCCAGCTCTCGTGGCAGCCAACCTCTAGCGAGCTACCTCCGTCTCACATGCGCATGCGGTTAGTATCCCTACCGCGAATGAAGGAAACGGAATTGATTGCCCATGTACCAAGCTCATAAGCTCTTTCCATGGAGAATCAGGAGATAGTGAAATGAAACAGTACGGTAAGTGTCGCGCTAAGAGCGGGATGAAAAAACCTGGCAAGAAAGAAACCCTGCCAGGAAAAATCCCGCGACAGATCATGCAAGAACCCTGGGGTCTTGGATCACCTTATGCTAAGGAATAAGGAGAGGTATTATCTTGCAAATACCTTGTTAGCGAGTCTATGGCAGGAATGGCATGCACCTCTTCTTCTGCTGCCTACTCGAAACTGCTGCCTTCGTGATTACTCGCAAAACCTCGTTTTGGAATAACTGTAGTCTGCGTGTGCGTGTGTTATCTGCATGGCCCCAGACGGGTGATGCGTAAGTGAGTATGCAACGTAGATACGTATATGGTAGTGGCCGCCCGTAGTGAAAGTGGGCTTGTTTTGTTAAACATAGGATATAGTTGTGTTAATCTAATTGTTGCTTTTTTTAACGTGTTGGTAATGTGAGGGCCCCAAGTCAGGCCTCTGTCGAGTATGACTCCCAGATATTTGACCTGGTTCACCCAGTGAATGTCCTCGCCTAATAGTTTTAGAGGTGTGTTGAGTTGGTGTGTCCTACGTTTGGAGAGAAGCAAAGCCTGGCACTTGGCCACGTTCACCCTAACTCTCCAGTATCTCAGCCATGATTCTAGTACTGTAAGGTGGTCCTGTAAATATAAGTGTATTAGATGTGGTTTCCATGACTGAGCGGATAACGCAGTGTCATCTGCAAATACGGCCACTTGTGTGTTGAGTGTTGTCGGTATGTCGTTGATGTAGATGTTGAACAATATGGGCCCAATAATTGAGCCCTGAAGGACTCCGGCCCGTATAGTCCGTAGTGTAGAGATTGAGCTTGATCTACATCAATCCTAAACTTACGGTTGGACAGTTATGATCTAACTAGGTGTATGAGCCCGTCTGGAAAGCCATAGTGACGAAGTTTCGCTAAGAGAACGTTGTGCCAGACCCGGTCAAAGGCCTTCTCAATGTCCAGGAAGACTACCCCAGTCGAGCAGTAATTGTTGAAACCCTTGGTTGCATGCTCCACCACTCTCATCAGCTGATGCGTAGCCGAGTGTTTTGTCCTAAAGCCAAATTGCTCTGGCCTCAGTATGTTGTGTGTGTGTGTGTGTGTGTGTGTGTGTGTGTGTGTGTGTGTGTGTGTGTGTGTGTGTGTGTGTGTGTGTGTGTGTGTGTGTGTGTGTGTGTGTGTGTGTGTGTGTGTGTGTGTGTGTGTGTGTGTGTGTGTGTGTGTGTGTGTGTGTGGATATGCTTGTTGATACGTTTGAAAAAAATTTTTTCAAATACCTTGCCCATCGTATTCAACAAGCTTATCGGTCTATATGAATCAGGTTTGCTGTGGTCTTTTCCCGGTTTGGGGAAGACCAAGATCTTGGCCTCCTTCCAAGCGTCCGGGAAGTATTGTGTCCGGAGTATAGCATTATAGATGTTTGACAGATAAATGATCGCTTTCTCCGTGAGGTTTTTTAGCGGTGTGTTGGTGATAGTGTCTGGTCCAGGAGCTTTCCTGGAGTTTGTTTGTGAGATTGCCCACTTTATCTCTGTGATTGTAGTTTCAGTGTTTGGCTCTAATGTAGGGCAGTAGGCAAACTGTGCTGTTTCTAAATCTACTTTAGCTGTAACGGCTGCATCAGCTGGTTGGTCGTTTGGTTGGAACGTGCTCTCAAGCGTGTCAGCAAACAAGTTAACTTTGTCGACTGGGTCGGCCATTCGGGCCGATGAGTGGGTGATAGCGCAGCGGTTCTCGCTGAAGTGCTTGACCATCGGCCAGATGGGTGTGTCTGTTTAAGGTCGCCAATTCCGCTTAGAAGCCATCGACTTTGTACTGAATTAGTTCCCGCCTAATTTGCCTCTTAAGGCGATTAAGTGTTACGTGTGGAACGCATCTGTTACCCCGTGTTGCAATGCCCGCCGGATCCTATTTCGCCGGGTGATTAGATGTAGTATGTGCCTTGGTCTGTGTACAGATTGTCTGGGCTGACATTTAACTGGTACCGCGTTAGTAATCGCAGTACGTATTGCCGTCGTAAGGCTGCCGACGGCTTAGTCTATGTCCAGTGATGAGGCGACATTTAGAGTGGCAGGTAGAGTGCTGTCCAGCTGGGACTGGAATAACTCCCAGTCAGCCAGTCTGTAGTTCCGCACCTTCCTTAGCTCTTTGCGATCAGGGCTTCCAGAAACCGCCATCATCACGGGGTGGTGATCTGAATTCAGATCTCTATCGACGTGAAGTTGCGGTGACACTAGCAGACCTTTCGCAATAGCTACATCCAAAATGTCTTCCGTGTGGTAAGTGCTGTGGTGTGTTGGTTCACATAAGGTCCCCGGCGACTATTACCCTACTAGAGGTCTGTAGAAGAACTTCTAAATCGCGAGTGTAATTAACAGAACCCGGGGGTTTGTACGCTGATACAAGTGTTGTTGTGCTGCCGTTGAGCTCAAGCCTAATAGCTATTGCTTCAACGCATGTGAGTGGGGGCAAAAACCAATTCGATATGTTTAATGCGTTTATCTATTATTATAGCCGTACCGCCGCGGCTTCTAGTTGTCCTGTCAGTGCGGTAAACTTTAAAGTTTGGCATTGAGAATTTATCTTGGTGGTTTAGGTGTGTTTCTGTAATAAGCGCTAGTTTATAGTTGTTTCTTTGCATATAGCGAAGAAGCTCTAATTTTTTATATTTACCGCCGTTGGCATTCCGTATCAGGACCGGTAACTTATCCATGGTTGACAGAAGAGACGTACTGGATGAAGGAATTCAGGAATTCTGAGAAGGTTTTGGGAGGAGAGGATAAGGTATTGACAATGAAAAGACCCAGTCCGCCCGTGAAGGCTTCCCAGGTCAGAGCAGAGTTAACAACTCTTAGGAGCGCTTCAAAGGTCCCTTTCGCCCAGTCCATTGAAGCGGACGAGGTAGGTGTGGTCAGTGGTGGGTTAACGGGGGCTGCACGTGCCACATGTGGCTCTGGCTGGGGTTGGGGAATCGTACTGGCCTTTGTAACCTTGGGGCGTTTATCCTCTCGTTCCTTTTGCGGGGGATTAACCCTGGCTTTAGGAACGGGGGGTGTCGTTGACGACCCTGCCTTAGGGCCAGAAATGGTATTGGGTGTCAGTAAATTAGGTGTTGGAATTAGGGCTCGTTTGGGGGAAGTAATGGTAGGAGGTGGCATTTGCACCGGTTTCCCAGAGGTAGCCGAAGCAGATGCTTGGGCGTAGGAAATGTTCGGTGATGTGTACCGTGGAGCAGGCACCTGAGTTTTTGTTTTGGCTGAAGGGGCCGGTTTTGGGGTTTTATCCCCATCGACCTTCTTCTTTGCCTGGGCCTTGGATTTGGCGGCCTGCTTGTAAATGGCGCAGCCTCGATAGTTCGCGGTGTGGTTAGCCCCGCAGAGGATACACTTGAAGTGGTCTCGATCCTTTGTGCAGGTCTTGGAATCGTGGCCCTCGCCACATTTAACGCACCGAGGAGTAGCCTTACAACAGCTTGTTGTATGGCCTATCCTCTGGCAGTTGAAGCATTGCACAGGATCTGTGGGCTGCCTGTAAGCTTCCACTCGTACCCGCATGAAAGAAATACTGGTCAGCGCCATTGCTTCACGAGCGTCTTTTTCGGACGCTAGCTCCACAAGGAACATGGGCAGAGGCTCCTTGGTAAAGTGTTCCTTCATTTGGGACACTTTGAGGACCTCCATACCCCTGCTTTTAAGGTCGTTTCCGACCTCCGCTGATCATCTCATGTATGATCCTAAAATTTGCTGTGAGACAATCTCTGATCCCTATATAGATACCAGACACATCTTTGTCGTGATCTTTTTAAAGCAGTGACCGCTTAGCCCTTTGTCTAATAAAACTCAAGAGTTTGTAGCTGCTCCTGCTTCAGTTATAAAATAAACATCCATGTTTGCATGGTAGACGTTTTGTTTGAATTGTAAAAATTTAACATCGTCAAAAGCTAGCGTCGGAGCTCTGAAAAGGGCTCAAAATCGTCCCACCCTCCATAATCAAAATAATATTTTGTGCTTCTTATGCTGAAATAATTACAGTATTGCACAGCTCAAAAGCATCTCAATAAATTTAAACAGCCAAAATTGACAGATTTATTTGCCAAGAAATTAATTGCAGTGGTGTTAATCTGTATATACAATACGTACGCTCATAAACTGTACATATTACTCATTTTTTTGATAAATATAAAGGAGTTTTTCTGTAAGTACAGTGTCTTCTTTCAATTTTTCTTTAGTCTCCAACGAACCCTGATGGGCCACGGTCCTAGTTAGTTTGAATTATTGAGGTTCTATTGTATAAGTAATTTTTTTTTTAATGTGTATAATTTGATACAATTTAGCAGACACAAAACAGGTTTTCAAATATTTCTGAAGTAACAATTTTATAATTGACTTAAGTTAATTTTATAATATAACGATTTATAATATCAACAAAATGTAAGTTGTGTTATTGATAAGGTAAAAAGACCATAAATCTGTCAAATTGAGTTATTTTGTTATAAAAATTACTCAGTTTATAAATACATTTCAAGTTAATAAATATATACTATATCTATACAAAATTGTTCATTATTTTAACGTTTAAAGTAATGTTTAATAATAAACAAAGTGAACATTCTTAAACAAAATGTATATTTTGTTTTCTGTAAAATGTTAAACAACAAATTTACAAAGACCGGTATTCAATATATAATTGTACTAACCCATCAACTACAAATAAAATGAGACCAGATATCAATACTAAAGTAATAAAATGACAATTCATTATGTGCAACGGTATTAAATGGGAAAGTGTCCTGATGCTTTACCTATGCTCATTGCATATAGTCCAAGTTGCCCCAGGCACCTCAGGTATGGCAAGTTCCCTATAGCTATGGTGGTCACGTATTAAACTGACACAGTGCTAAAAGGGTTAAAATTTTAATATTCATAAAACCTTTTAAATAAATTATCCATCTATAAATATAAAATTTAATTATTTCACCAGTGTCGGAGTGACTGTTAAGTGTTTTTTTAATATAATCTGTAGCCATTTATATGAAGATTATAGAATAAAATAAATAAATTATCTGTTTTATAAATTTATTGGATATAATGGCAATACAAACCTTTCAAATTCTTTTATACACTAAATAACTTTTTTTAGATAATTTTAGTATTGAATTAAATTAAATAAAAATAATAAATTATCTGTTTTATAAATTTATTTGTATATAACGGCAATACAAACCTTTGAAATTTTTGTATTCACAAAATAGCATTTTAAAAAAATTTTTGGTATTGAACAAAATGTTTTCTCTATTGCTTATTTCAGTTGTTTTGAAGATTGAATTCAGTAACGGCATTTAAATTTTGTGCTGGATAGTGGGTAATACTCTCTCTTATAAGAATCAATTAGATCTACTTAAAGCTTAAATTCATACTATCTCTGTGCTAAAAGGCATCAGGTCTACTTCAAGGCTATTCTCTGTGTGCTCGATCATTCACTCCCGCTCGTGTCAACAGGGAATCTTTATGTCCCTGTTGCAACCCCACCTGTATTCCATCTCTCCTTATCCCAAAACCCTACAAACTTGTGGTGCATAAAAACCTTGATATGCCAATGTAGAAGTTTACCATATGTAAGAAATGGAGGTTTCATGAAAATATATAAAATGAAACCTATTATATGAAAGTTTTATTTTTTACAATGTGCTCTTTGCCTTAAAACTCAAAAAGAAAATAAATAGTGTGTATATATTTATATTCTTACACATACAAATACAAGCCATATATAGCTTGTAAGCAATACAAAACAATTGTATTAACAAAACTCATCAGTCTTATGTTATTAGACAATATTTGCAACTTTAAACATATATTAAGGCTGTTTAACCGAAGAATAAAAGGACGTTATGTACTAGCTTTTGTTTTTGTGAATAAAACCTTAAAAGTATTTTAACATAATTTTTCACAAAATAAAAATTTTGAAAATTCGTCAGTTTTTATTAAATCTGACAAAGTAATTTGTAACTCTCCACTGTTATTAATTATTAGGATAACTTATTATTTTTAATTAAGACCAAAAAAAATATAGGTTTTAGGTTTTTGTAAGTTTTAAATTTTTTGTAACCTTGTATGTAATAGCAAGAGCAATGGTGTTTAGTAGAAAATTTGTTCAAAACTGTTACTTCTGACTCAAGACATAGTCTCGTTAAATTAATCCTTCATATCAAAGCTAACAGAAACTGTTATTATTTGACTACTATTCGTCTCAGTATTATGATAGAACTTAACAAGTAGTTGTTCATAGTTGTAATTTAGTTACTATCCAAATGAAAGTGGTTTAATCTTTTCAACGATAATAAAATATAGCAGGTTTAGTAAAGAATACAATTATTACAAACACATAATTTTTATGGCTAAATGTTCTTAAGTAATTAAATCAAGCACATTAATTATAGCCAACCACTGATAACTCAGTATTTTTAGCTATGTTTGTGAAAATTGTGATTTAGTTTAGTTAATTGAGTCATTATATTGGTAATTTTATGCATGTATTGTTAAAATGAAGTATAATCTAGTTCAACATATAAAGAACGATGTTATTAAGTACTAGTTCCTATATGATTGATGTATTTGTTGTTTTCATTTAGTAATTTATTCTTGATTTGTTTTCATTGTAAGTTTACCACTAGCTATACATTCTGTGTCAGTAGCTAATTTTCCTATTTTAGTTTTGTCAGTATAACTGATTGATATATAGTAATAATTAAATAGAATTAGTGATAAACAAACTAAATAATTAAACAATAAACCCAACTCACAAAAATAAAATTACACAATTCAAATATTTTGCTCACTTTCAACATGGGTTAAAATGTTATAACCTATAAGGGAACAACAAACTGTAAAATAATAGCTGTATATTATCATATAAACATATAACAATTTTTATATTTAGAGTAAATTATTATTAATAAAAGCTTCCATCTGGTTTTTCTAAATAGGCTTACAGATTGATGTAATATATCCAGTATAATTATTCAAGTTAACAAAAATTTATGGATATTATTTTAGCTGTTAAATTGTGTAATAATACATAAATTTTATTATGTTTTTAGAAGCTATGGAAATATATATACAAAATGTTTCTTAACATTTATTTTTTAAAGTTGATGAAAAAAAATTTCTAGTCTTAAAATATCTTTTAAGGCAAGTATTGGTAATTGAAATAATTGCTCCTAATTCTGTTCAAAACTGTGTTAGTAAACATTAAATATTTTTAAGGAAAAGAAAAACCAAAAAGTAAACCTCATATTAATTGTTAATATATTTAAATATTTTTTATTTTAATCTGTGGAATCAATCATGAAGAGTGTTCATTGCACAGAAAAACTTAATTAAATTTTCTTAATATTTGTTAGTAAACATTAAATATTTTTAAGGAAAAGAAAAACCAAAAAGTAAACCTCATATTAATTGTTAATATATTTAAATATTTTTTATTTTAATCTGTGGAATCAATCATGAAGAGTGTTCATTGCACAGAAAAACTGAATTAAATTTTCTTAATATTTGTTAGTAAACATTAAATATTTTTAAGGAAAAGAAAAACCAAAAAGTAAACCTCATATTAATTGTTAATATATTTAAATATTTTTTATTTTAATCTGTGGAATCAATCATGAAGAGTGTTCATTGCACAGAAAAACTGAATTAAATTTTCATAATATTTGTTAGTAAACATTAAATATTTTTAAGGAAAAGAAAAACCAAAAAGTAAACCTCATATTAATTGTTAATATATTTAAATATGTATTATTTATTTAAATCTGTGGAATCAATCATGAAGAGTGTTCATTGCACAGAAAAACTGAATTAAATTTTCTTTATATTTGTTAGTAAACATTAAATATTTTTAAGGAAAAGAAAAACCAAAAAGCAAACCTCATATCTATTGTTAATTTATTTGAATATTTTTATTTTAATCTGTGGAATCAATCAACATATACATTTATTTAAAGCCAAAATGTATTAGATTTTGTACCAAACATATTTATACAATATTGATTAAATGTTTGTAATAAAATAGTATGCTTTAAAATGTTAAATCCTCTGGTACAACTACTAATTAGACATTGGTCAAAATTAATTAAAAAGTGTAAATTATACACATTCTTTTTAATAGTAATTAATTGAAAATTGACCTTGTATACCATCTAACATTTTAATGTCTAATATTTCAATGTCTATATTTTTCAGCAAACTATTCATTATATATATATATATATATATATATATATATATATATATATATATATCTTTTTTGATTGATAAAGATCATTGTATGATCAAAATATTTCAGTAGTGTGATATGTTTTTATATGTGTCTATTTATTTATTTCCAAGAGATTGCAGTTTTGGACTATTGCCACTAGGTAAGTCTCTCAGTCTCCTATCTAGTTCAAAAATTCCTATTATATATTATAAATGGCCTAGTATCTATTAAAAAACCCCTCCAATACATTTGTTTTTGTATTACTCATAATGTACTGACATTAATTTCCAGATCTACTTTCTACAAAATATGTATATACACGGTTTGGTTATCCAAATTAAATCGGACTGAGGGGATCTAATAACTGAATTTTCACATAATCACATTGTACTTAGTAAATTCAGCCAATTTACTGCAAAGTTAAACAAGTTTAATTTAAAAATATACTTAATGTGCTTCAGTGGAAGTATATCTTGGATTTTATTGCCTATGACAATACGGAAACTTAAATGTTTATATTAAACTGATTAAATGGCCTGTCAAACTTATAATTTAAGTAAATTTATGAAAACCCCATTGAGACAAATGTTTTTGATTGCATAAGGTGATCTTTGTCAGTGACATTGAAGGTCCTTCTGAGTGATTAAAAACTTCTTTTTCAGTGAGTTTTTCACAAATTTTCTTAAATTATAAGTTGACAAGTCATTAAATAGTTCAATATAAACGTAAAATTATTCAAAGTTAAATGTTTATATGTCACAGTATCCTATTATAATTAATTGCTTATTACACTTTAATATCACTTGCGACCAGAACTTTTGTTAACTAAAGGTTGTTAAGTTGTTAACTTACACTTGGAGGAAACGTTTTCGTCTTATGAATTCTTCAGTCTTTTATTTTCGTAACAAGTCAAAAGACTTCAGGGAGAAATCGTAAGACAAAAACGCTTCCTTCTGGTATAAGTTAACAAAACAACCTTTTGTTAACAAAACGTCTGGTCGCAAGTAATATCAAAGTATAATAAATAATTATACAACCAGCTCGTCATAAACAGCAACAAGATTTCGATATGTAATTAATTGTTCGCCCGCTTACATGGCAGTAGCCTACTTATTTTCAAAAACATAGTTCCTATTAGTGACTAAGCCTTGAAAGTTGTTTCTTCGCAAACAAATTATGCATTCTCTTTAACCCTACAGTGAACGGGCTGGGTCTGTGAGACCCAAGCGTTTGTATATTAGGTTATTTATAAAGTCAGTTGTATTGTAGATAGCTGGTTTCCTCTGTACCTTCCCAAAATAGTCCACAGATAGTGATAGTGTCATTGTTTTTGAGAACTTGACTCTTAGTCATCATTTGTCACGCAATAAAGTATAGTGTGGGTCAGTTGGACCCGGCCCGTTCACTTGAGTGACTTTTTTTCAATACTCACCAATTATTGTTTTATGTTACTTTTTTGTTATTTACTTAACGTCTGTTAGTGTATTAACGTGTTTCAAGAAGTGTATAGTGTAGTGCTTTTTTTTATCATTATGAGTAGCAGAAGAGTGGAAACACCGAGTGAAATTTAGCGTATTTTATTAGAGGAATTATCTGAAAGTGAAGTAAGTGACTCAGACGCAGTCCCTGACTTTCAATTGTAAGTGATCATGACACAAATAGTGATATTGAACTAGTAGACAATGATGAACTTGAGAATAATTCAGTTGGTTATGTGAGAGAACTCAGTGAGGAATGTGATGACCTACACATACCTGAAGGTTCTGGGTGACTCAAGTTCAACACCAGCTGGTATACCTAGAGCCCAAAATTATTTCTTTGGTAAAGATAAAAAGACAAAATGGCAAAAAAACTTACCGTAAGCGTGGTAGATGTTCCTTGTGTAAAGACAACAAAACAAAGTACTTTTGTAAAGAGTGTAAAGTTTGGTTATGTCTAGGTCACGCTGAAATGTTGTGTAGCCAATGCTGGAAAAAGTAAAACTTTGGAACTCTATAGAAACTTGTTTTTTTCAATTTTAAGTAATTGTTATTGTTTTAATGTTAGAACTACTCTTAAATAGTGCGTGTAAAACAACCACAGTAATTTTGTTCAACTTTTAGCTTCTTAGTGTAACTTTGATAAAATTATTGCAATTCTTTTGAGTAAAATGTTGAAATAAGTAAATAAATAGTTATGAATTTTTTTTAGCAATATAATTTTGTGAATTTAGTGTTGAAATACTGAAAACATTCCTAGAATTAGTATACAAATATGTTTGACTCAATTACAATTGTTAGAAAGTTTTTACTGATTTTTTACGTTTTGGGTCTGTGAGACCCAGCCCGTCTACTTATGTAACTTTTATTTGCCCGTTCACTCTAGGGTTAAGAACGATTTTCTCTTTGATTTAAAAACCTGCTGCCTCCAATACTCTAATGACTTAGTTTTTATCATTCTCATTTATCGTGCTATTTTAATCTTCACTAATTTGTTTTTCTTGATTATGAAAATATGCCAATCACGCCTTAGGACCTGGAACGGTGGATCATTATTGTTGGGCAGAAATGTTTCTGTACCATCGGTGTAAACATTCTAAAAATCTAATACTTTCTGGATAAAATTTTAACTTCATTTGACTTCCATGTTTTCTACAATGGTTTTGGAATCCATCCTGTTCTCTTCAGTAGCTTGAACAATTTTTTTTTCAAAATATAAAGATCTTAGACACTATCTTGTATAAACAGTCTTTGTTGGTCTATATCTGTTATTTTTGAAGGTAAAAAACTATATCCATGTTAATGACAAGTTTTTTTTGTAGTTTTCTCTTGTCTTTTAAATATATTTTTAAGATTAAATATAAATTACTTAAATACCAATCAAAAATTATTTCTGAATTAATTCAGACATTCTTTTCACCCTTTATTGGAAATGGAAAGTCATTAAGATTTTTATGTTATTAATTTTCTTATCAAAAGAAGAATGCATTGATACTGGTTATCAAATACATAATTGTTACTCTTTATTTTGTGACTATAAATTCAGTGGTTTTCTCTTAAATTTATATTATAGTGACTTGAGATCCTGTATATTTGAATTGTGAAAAATAAGCACAATCCTTCAAAAGATTTAAAAATACAAGCTTAAACTCCTGTTTGGTACTTGAGTGAGAGTCAAAGATTCATTTAAAAACACAACTTTTTTATATTGTGGCCTGATTTAAAATTTTTCAAAGAACTGGTTCTACCTTTAAAGTTACCTGATCCTCTATTCAATAAATGTTTGATTATAAGTTTTTTCACTAAGTAAAGGGCTCGATTGGTTCTCACTTGCTTCTTTTACAGAAACCACACATAAATATTGTTTTTTGTCTTTAAATTTCTTTATTATTTCGCTTTTTAAAAACAATCTTTAATATTGAGTTTTGATAAAAAATTTGTTTTGCAAAAATTTGTTAAGATTGATGTTGATAATTTGAATATTGATCTGTGATAAGGGGCTAGTAATCTACAAATTTTAATTTTTTTACATTTGTATCAGATGAGATTTCTAACAAAAAAAACCTTCACTAGATAGGTTCTAGTTTCAATGTTTTTAATCATTTGAATTTTTCTTTCAAATATAAATCATTATCACTTCTTTTACTACCAGATCCCTCATTAAAACCTATTTACAGTAACTAAACCAATACAAGGTTAGTGACAAGATTGTATTCACTGGACAATAAAACAAATGCACAACAGTGTACAAATTGATATTGAATATGACAACAGAATAATTAGACGACATATGATAAAGTTACATTACACTCTCGTTGATAAACTTACATTGAATATATATATATATATATATATATATATATATATATATATATATATATATATATCCCTGATTATATTTGGATCTTTTTGGCCAAATGTTTACCAAAATTCCATTTCTGGCCTATGGCTTCAACCTAAAAACGTTTCCTTTAAAAGCTAATTCTAGAAAGTGATTTAGGTGAAATGTTAACAGTCTAGAAATAATCTGAACAAATGGTTGTACCTCAGGTCTAATTTTATCACATATTTTTCTATCCTTGAAGTAAACTGTTTCAATATGTACAAACACACATAAATACATATTAACCATTATTTTAATTGTGAACTTTCAATAATAATAATAGTATTCAAGAAGTGATCTTAAAATTGTTATAAGGAACTGTGTATAGCTGGTCACACGTAAGCTGGCCCACAGCCTCGAAGGGCGAGCATAAGTGGGGGAAGGGTAGATGAAGCAAAAAACCGTTCCATAGACATTATAATATGAGGTATCGTATTTATATTACAATAATGTATATTTGACAAATCTGAAAGGCCACTATAAATATTATTTTATTTTATTTGTCATATTAACCAGATCATTTACATACAAGTTGGAAAAAATTTACTTATATCAGTTTCCTAAAAGACTGCAATGCCTGCAGTTACTGAGCAAAGGCCTTTGATGCAACACCTTGGTGGTATAAAAACCATTGCTTTTCTAATTGGACTAATACAGGTTTTCTATTGATTGATCGTGCGCCAGCTTATAAGTGATCAGATATATGGATTAACATTAAATAGCATTGATAATTATTATATAGTGAATTTATCCTATGTAATTGTGTACTAAATATACATTGCCGCATATGTGATTAGAATTGACAATATATGTATAGGGCTTTTTCATAATTTTGTTTGAAGATATTATGTAAGCAGTGTTCATTATGAGTTACCTATTGTCTTAATACTGGATATAACAGAGAAATTGGTATTTTTTAAAATGGGAAAAATATGGAATGGTTATTTGGCATCAAATATTATTTTTGAGGAGAAAATTATAACTTGCAAAAAATAATGTCCATGTTCAATTGTATATTTCTATGCATTTATAATTTTCATTTTAGCATTGACAAATTAAAAATTGTTGATGGTAATAACTATTCTTTTAAGAGGTCCTGTAAATATAAATAATTTGTGGCTGACAAACAGTACCTTTCAATTCATTTAATGTATAATGCTTGTTATATATACATAATGAGTCTGTCATTTGTGTGTTTTCAAAATTCCTTTTATATATTTGATGGAATACATAGTGTAATTTGATCTGGGCGGTTTTTGTTTTAATCTATCAAACTATGGAAAGATCATTAACCAACCATTAGATGAGGTTATTAGAGGGATTTGGATGATTTCAGTACATTTTAAAGGCAGTACATGAAGGTAATATTACAAAAAACTGTGGTCATAACAAAACAATACACCCTGGCACACTATAAGTTCTGCTCTGACCTTCAAGTGACGAGTGAAAGCACGAGGGGTGAGAGGGAAATAATCAATGCTTTTCTGCAAACATTGGTTTCCTTGTAATTCTAACCGTTCTATTGGCATTTGTCCAATTGATAGGCTATTCTAGTCAGACTCTCACTGCCAATTGTAAAGTTAATTGTGTAGTTACCGTTGTTAAGTATATATATATATATATATATATATATATATATATATATATATATATATATATATATATATATATATATATATGCTGATACGTATTCATTCTAAAGTTTCTAAAATAGCACTCAGTATAGGTCTTATAGGAGTGCCCTGTTTATGAATTTTAGGTAAACATATAACTTAGGACATCTACTAGATTTTTCTCGAGGAATTATCCTGGATTGAGTTTCCTCATCGATAGGAGTGTGTTTAATAATCCGCCTGGTAGTATTTTCCAAGTAGTTGGTTGGCTCGTTCTTAACACCTTTGTAATCTCCATAATTTAGGATCTCATTCATCTTTCTATAAAATCTGAAGTATTTAAAACAACAGTTGTGTTACCCTTATCAGCTGGCAATATGGTAATGTCTCCATTATTTTTCAGTTTAAAAAAGGCTCTCTTTTATCCAGGGCTGAGATTAGGTACTATATATTATATATGTTGTACATACAATATATATATATATATATATATATATATATATATATAGATTTTTTGGACTAGGAGACTGACAGACTTACCTTGGTAAGAGTCCACTCTGTAGTCTTGAAATAGAAACACATAAAAACACTTAAACAATGATATATTTCAACCACACAGTAGTCTTTATCAATCGAAGAGAAAACACAAAAAGAAATATGAGAGAATGAAATTTTTAAAAAAATTTTTAGGCTTTTATGTGTTTCTATTTCAAGACTACAGAGTGGACTCTTACCAAGGTAAGTCTGTCAGTCTCCTAGTCCAAAAAATCTAAATAATCTTTACCAACCAAAACTAACCTAAAATATATATATATATATATATATATATATATATATATATATATATATATATATATGAAGTTAATATATTACTATTGTAAGTAATTTTATCCTATATTGTAGTAATATATTAACTTCATAAAGTCAGTGCAACGGAAAAACAATGGATAACGTTAAATATCAAGAATATATATATATATATATATATATATATATATATATATATATATATATATATATATATATATAGTGTAATAAACACTTAGCGTGCTGAATGTGAAATTGTGAAATAGACCATTTACATCTAAATCGGAATTAGTGTATAAAAATAATTTTTCTATTTGTTACATCTCTATTTATATTCTTAGATATACATAGTGATAAAAACATATTTTTCAATTTATATAATATTTTACTACCTAAAAAGATTCAAAATGTTTTTTGGGCATTATAAATTTTGAAAGCATTTGTAACCAAGGGTTAGATGCTCAAGATTTTAGCAACAGTGTGGCAAATGTACAAATTCAACAGACGTCATAACTTACAGAATGCCAAAACAGTCACAGCACAGTCAAGAAATAGCGGGTGTCAAATGGGTTCTGTGAATTAAAGTCAAACTCATACATATAGACTCCATAAATGCTGGACATTGCTGATAGATTGTAGATGTCAGTTTGTACCTTGCTTACATTATCCAGCTCTCTATTTGATTTTTCTAGATATAATAGTAAAAATGTGTAAGTATTAGATATTCTGTTATACACATTTACCGAAAATCTACTTATCAATATATCCAATGCACTTGTTAAGGGTTATGAGACATGATGTTTCATAAAATTTTACTATAATATCAACTTAAAGTTAAATGGTTTTGATAACGGTAATGATTATCCTATGTATATGAACCATACAAATTTAAATGTTGAATATTACCATTTTCAGAAATATCTTATTTCTCTGGTGTAAATCAGTTAAATCTTTAAGTCTTTACTACCTTAATAATAATTTAATTTGCTTATAGTATTTTAAAGATTTTCTGCAGATTTCTTACAATTAAGAACTATACACCCTAGCTACAAAAATAAAACCATTATGAAACCTCTATTTTCCTATAGTCAGAAGGTTATGACTTGTAACTTGAACATGCTAATTCTGCAAAATATACATAAACGTTGTCTACAGGTTTTGTTTTTTTTTTTTAACTAAGGGTGTGTAATCGTTAATTTTAATTTATAGGAATGGCTCTATATTTATTATTGTAGAGCTTCCTAGTTTATTATACAACTTTTTACCTAGGATTTTACACCATTTTAAAATTATTTTAAAATAAAAATAAGTTTCATATTTTTGTACAGTTCACGTTAATATTCATCACTTTAATTCATTGCACAAATAATAATGTTACTATTTGTCAAAAAGTACAGAATACTCGATATTCATCTAGTTGGATGGATAACAAAAACGTTGTTCGAAAACCTGTTTTAGAAGGTTGTATATGCTTTGACAGTATTCTAATGTTCAAAATTGTTCTATTCATTTATTATTTATAAGAAATAATTTTGTTGACTGTGTTTAAATTATTATAATTTTTATATAGGTATATATAAATTAATTTAATCCATCATATTTTAGAAAATAATAGGTTTTTAACAGTGTTGTGAAAAGCTGTTATACCATTTATTGAAGTATTTAAAATACAATCTAAAATAAAAATAAGTATTTAAATTTTATTTTCATGTTGTTAATTTTAAATGTTTTAATTTATTAAATAGAATATTATTTGTTTGTGTTATAAAGGAAATTGTAACTGCCAATTTTGTAAGACTTGATCATATTAAATATGGTGACATTTTAACTTTACAATAAAATAACAGTGTTCCAAAACTTAATAGTTATGTTAACTTAACCTTGTTATTGCTCAAAATGACTCACAATAAGTATTTGGATTGGATCTTAAATATTAATAATTAAGCATATAGATATACTCATATGGTAAATAAAATGAATATGTTATGTCCTTTAGTATTTATTTTCAATTAAACTATTTATTTAAACCGCTCTTCCTTACATTTAAACTGATAGATACAGTACAACATTGTTAATCCAAACGTCAGAAGCGTTAATCTTCAGAAATCATGTGGTCCAATAATTACTTATTTTTTTTAATGAAACAAAATTTTCATTAAAATATTTATAAGATGGGTTTTGTAATAGAAATATTAGCAGGCCTCAGTTTTACTATTTTAGGAACAATAAACGTAAACTGTAGATCAAATAAGAACTATGAGAATGCAAGACTGTAGATGTTTATTTGTTTTTATCAAAATTCTTTCTACAGAAACAATTAAAAATATAAAAATACTTTACAAAAAAACTAAAACATTTATTGAAACCTTGTACAGAAGAACGCCATACAAGATGATAACAGTGGAAAATAAAATTTGAACCTGTTATTAACACAAATGTTATTATTCACTTTACTGAAGTAAGAATTATAAATGAATGTGATGCAAAAAAATAACATACTTGAAAAAATCCAAACGATATAACTAGAGACAAGCAAATTAGTTAAAGGATCCGAGTAGCAGGTCATTAAAAAAAAACAGTAGTAATATTAAGTAGACTATTTATTCATAGAAAAACATAATAATTCACTTTCATTTTTTGAGATTTCCTGCCTGGATTAAGCTTACCTGCTTTAACATATTCATTTTAAAACCTGTTTTTATAATACTGATCTATCATAATAATACAATAAAATATTAAACACTTATTAAAATTATAAACATGATGTAGTAAATATATTTAATTTTATTTCTTGTACATTTATTTTTAAATTAAATAAATTATTAAAATTACTGTAAAAATAGTGCAATATTCATAATTTGCTTAAAGCAAAATTAGCTATATTTATCTTTAGGTTGTGATTTATTTCTTACAAAAATTGTAATGTGCAAATGAGTTCAGGAATATTAATTTCTATTGATATTATTTTGTTTACTGAAGTCTGTGGTAATGATCTTATACTTAATAGAACAGTATTATGTTCACCATGTCATAATTAGGCCTACTTTAAGTAAGTTGTGTTTCTTTTTTACCAAAGAATAAATACATTTAATATAATATTTTAATTGTCTGTGAATACATTCAGCTTATGATTTTAATAAAACAAGTTTCCTCAAATAAATTGAAATTATTATTCCAGCGTCTCAAAAATGATATCTAGTTTTATTTTTGTGTATTTAATTAAATATCCAACAATTTAACTCATTGCTGATCTAATTACATGTGTGCCGCAGACACTAGTGGCATTAATTCCTCTATTTCTACAAAAAGTCTTAACACATATTAATCACCTCTCGAAACTTCACCATAGATAAGGATTGATATTTATAACCCACAAGTTGTCCTTTTATCAGGCGTTCTAGACCCATCATCAGATTTTATGTTGTGGACTTTCTTGGTTAGTATAGTTGTTAGTTACTTTGTATCGGCCAGTAGCTGATATTTGTTGTATATAGTACAGGGTGGACATGAAAAATCTGTGGTCATCTGTAAAATTTAGTGAAATTCTAAATTTAAAAACTATTTAGTGTAAACATATGTAGATATTCCTATAAGTAATTAATGCATAACTAGCTGTAATGTTCCTCCATCACACACAAAATATTAATATAAAAATAAAGTGCAAATTTATAGTAAAGTTATATTTAATGAATTTATCTCTTGATATTTAGTGAAGTATTGAAGTTTTCACCTGAGGATTATTGAATATCTTGATTATGGTAAATAAACTAAATCGGATTTTCAGTGTATTTATTTTTGCTTATCTCATTTGAGCTATACCAAGTATTATATTAATAATAATGTAGACCATCACAAAAGTCGCTTTTGTGTGAAAAAATTCATTCATTTGTATCCGATGATGCTAGTTCTAAGCAGCTTTATCAATTAAGTTAGAAATTTTTAAAAAATCATTCGTTTTATAATTATTTTACTCTGTGTTATTTTTATATGTGGTAGAGTACTACTTAAAATAAATGCTGTGATTGTTTATTTTGCTTATTAATTATCTATACTTCATAATATTTATTAAAAAAAATTAACTCTAAACATTTTTTTTCAAAATTTAAAATTGCCCATTACTGTCTCCAAATCAGACTGATTGGGATATAACTAAAATAGGACCACCAGGAAATTATAATGATGATAAAATGTACCCCAATGTTTTAAAATAATCTTATTACAAATCCAAAATTTATCTAAAGAATCTACAGTATTAATCATAAAATTACTTAATCAACTTACATTGATTACAGTATTACAAGAGCTGCTCAAAATGTCCCTCCTCCATTTTTAATAGACATTTCAGACCAGTGTTGGAAATACACTCGTCTTCGTGTTATCAGTGGGACATCCTCTAAATGTTGAGATAGTTCATTTTGAAAAAAATTTAGATAGGTCTCACCAAACAGTCGAGGATTAAGGACATATGGTCCTACCAGAATATTTACTATCACACCAGACATTTATTGAGAACCGATGCTGATAGTTAGGCTCAGAGGTAGCTTGAAGATTGGCATCATTCCAAATATGAGCGTAAGGATTAGCATCATTCCAAATATGATTGTTCTTGTATTGTTAATTCCATTACATGTAAATGTTGCTTCGTCTATAAAACGTATTTTCATCTGTAATGCATTATTATCTAATAACCATTGGCAATAATTGATTCTCTCACCAAAATCACATTCTTCCAAATGTTGCACGTGGTGAAGATGATATGGACGCAAACGTTCCAGACAATCTTCTCCATATACTGATTAGTGAAATGTGTACACATGCAGATAATCTTCATGTACTTGTTGAAGGACTTCCCAGTACTATAGGCAGTATCTGTTCATGAATGTTACTTTACCGTTCTGAATTTAATACAAACAAACCAATTTCTCGTGATATATATAGTACTTAAACAGTAATTTTACTTGGTATACATACGAGTTAACTTTTGATGACTAACTAGAGTGTCTTCATTGTCGAGGATCAACTGAAACTGAGTACTTTTGTAGATTGCCAGGAGTGTGGGATTTCCGTTATAACGTGGTATACCGGTAGTGTTCTATTTTCAGATTCATTGCACTGTGGGAACCTTTTTAGTTTCTCTTGGGGTTAATTTTGTATATTTAGTGGAATATTTTTTTTTTTTTATTGTATTTGTTCATTTATGATATTATTTTTGTGTTTATAAAATTGAATCTGTTCCCAGATTGTCTTTTTGATGCCTTTTTGTACTTATTTCATTATATGTATGTTTTCTAATGTAGGGAATGTATGGCAGTTGTTGATGGTGTGCGTGACTAGGCTTTTTGAGTTGTAAATGTTGATGTACGCTTTGAGGCACTCTTTATATCTGTCTTTTAATTTCTTTTTTTTTTGCCGATGTATAATTTGTTACTCTGGGCATTCAATATAAATTAATTCTTGAATTTTATAGTCCATTACGATCGGTGAATTTTATTAATCACTTAAACAATTGTTTATGACTATCCGAACTTTGAATTTAGTAAATTTTTTAAAACTTACTGAGACAGAACGTTTTCGATCGCTATGTGCCGATCTTCATCAGTGTCTTCTGCTTGGAGATGCTGGGTCAAGCGGTGACGGTTTTAAAAATAGGTTTTCGATAGTATCAAAGAGTATGTGTTTGTTCATTAATATATTTGTACTTTGTGTTTTTGTGTGTCTGTAAATTTCATATTGTTCTAGTGTGTTGAGATGTGGTCCTTTTTTGTTGATGTGTAGGATTTCTAGGTTATGGTAAATATCTGTGTATTTGTGTCCTGTATCTTTTATGTGGTTGTAAAATGTTGAGTTGGTGTTCTGTTTGTGTTCCTCGATTCTTTGTTTAAAGCTGCAACCTGTTTGTCTAATGTAGAATTTGTTACATTCGTCGCAGTTCAGTTTGTATACGCCTGGTGCTTGTAGTTTATCCTTGTTATTGGTGTTGTGTTGTATTTTGTATTGTAACTTGTTCTTTGTTTTGTATGTTATTTTGTATCCTATTTTTTAAAATTTGCGGGCTATTTTGTTTATGAATGGTAATGTGAGGTATTTGTTTTCCCTGTCTGTAGTGTTAGTTTTAGTGTTTTTTTGTATGTTGTGCCATAGTTTGTTTATTATTGTGGTGTTGTATCCATTTGTGTATGCTAAATATTTAATTGTGTCTAGTTCTTTGTTTATGTTTTCTGTGGTCATTGGGACTTCTTTAAGTCTATGGAGCATGGATCTGAAGGCAGCGTGTTTATGTTGGATAGGGTGGTTTGAGATATTGTGGATAAGTGTGTCTGTTGTTATGGGTTTCCTGTAAATGTTGAAGCTGTGTTTTTGTGTGTGGCTTTTTGTTATGGTTAGGTCAAGGAAATTTAGGGGTCGGCTGGTTTCAATTTCTGAATTGAAGTGAAGTGAAACAAAGAATCGAGGAACACCAACTCAACATTTTACAACCACATAAAAGATACAGGACACAAATACACAGATATTTACCATAACCTAGAAATCCTACACATCAACAAAAAGGACCACATCTCAACACACTAGATCAAAATGAAATTTACAGACACACAAAAACACAAAGTACAAACATATTGAACGAACAAACACAATACAAATCACAAATACTCTTTGATACTATCGAAAACCTACTGTACCTTTAAAACTGTCACCGCTTGACCCAACATCTCCAAGAAGATGACACTGATGAAGATCGGCACATAGCGATCGAAAACGTTCTGTCTCGGTAAATTTTACCAAATTTACTAATTAATAACTTGAACAATATTTTATGACTATCCGAACTTTTTATTTAGTAAATTTGTTAAAACTTACTGAGACATGTCATAAGTTCGGATAGTCATAAAATATTGTTTAAGTGATTAATAAGATTTACCGAACGTAATGGACTACAAAATTCAAAAATTTACTAAATTCAAAGTTCGGATAGTCATAAAATATTGTTTAAGTGATTAATAAATTAATTGGACTGCGATCTATTATAAGCATCATTAGACATTACAGTCACAGCTCCATCTATGATTGAGTTTAAAAAGTGACAAGGAGTATCACTAAAACTGCAGTGCAAGGTTAAGCAAACTCACAAACATGAAAACAAAAGCACTGGAGATAGTTGGTTTCCTCAGCTATTCATTGCACAAGTTTTAAATTAAGCCATTTTTATTAACAGTATCACAAAGCAATCGATAATACCAATTATTTTTACACTAAATGGCATATTTAAAATCTATGAGCCTTACACTAAGTAAAAACTTTGTTTTGGATAGCAGAGATCAGTTTAGATAAATACTGCTAAAAGACTAATGTTGCTAGGCTGTAAGGAATAACAACGTTAGACAGATGATGAGCTTTGAAGGTACCCTAAATGAGAAACAGCTATTCTTATTATTAGTTATGTTTTATTGGCATTCAAAAAATCTTCTTAAGGGTAGGGGTTATTATTAGTTTGGCTACTGGGCCTCCAGTTGTGGTAGCTAGGCCTATGTCAACGTTTGGGAAGATTTGGCTATCATAAGCAAGTCTAACTGTTTGTGTTTAGAGTTATATATAATATTGTAGAGTTTTCATGAGAAATATTTTGGCATTAGTACAAGTGATTTTCAAGGTGTTGTAATTGGAATTACTATAGAATTTTAAAGTTTTTATATATTATTCACAGTTTTTCATTAAAGGTAACTAACTATAAAACTCTTTAATAGGTTATAAATGCTATTCATTTTGTGTTCAGAAGTTTACTTTTTAAATTTCAATAAAAATTAATTGTTCTAAAATCGTTAATAGACCTACATATTCTTCTTTTTTAAAAACATTATTATTTCTAGATATCTCGTTTATTCCTACAAGGAATTTAAAATTGTTAGTAATAATTCTATATTGTTTGAAAGTCTTATACTAATTTAATTATTTTTTATCCTCCACTTTTTTTAACTAATGTTTTTGAAAGATCCTGTAAGTAAAAACAACATAATAAATTAAAACGAGTTGAAAACCACTATCAGAAAAAGATCTGTTTGCATAAGACGGTCAATACTCTTTTTATTTGTTAATAGTCAGTAAAAACATAAGTGTAATATAATCATTTATATATTCTACGTATTAAGGACTCACGTGTAACTATATTAGAAATCAATAATTTTAGTATTTATTCAATTATGAAATTATAAAAAATATTTACTTTTGTAAAATTCTAAAACATTTGTGGAGCAAAGTTACGTACAGTAGTACCTATTGTTAATTAATAGCAACAATCTGTCTTTAGCAAAATAGTTTTTTTTTCACCCGGGTCTGAGCCCCCAAAACCCGCCCAGCCCTCGTGGCAGCCAACCTCTAGCGAGATACCTCCGTCTCACATGCGCATGCGGTTAGTATCCCTACCGCGAGTGAAGGAAATGGGATTGATTGCCTATGTACCAAGCTCATAAGCACTTTCCATGGAGAATCAGGAGATAGTGAAATGAAACAGTACGGTAAGTGTCGCGCTAAGAGCGGGATGAAAAAACCTGGCAAGAAAGAAACCCTGCCAGGAAAAATCCCGCGACGGATCATGCAGGAACCCTGGGGGCTTGGATCACCTTTTGCTAAGGAATAAGGAGAGGTATTACCTTGCAAATACCTTGTTAGTGAGTCTATGGCAGGAATGGCATGCACCTCTTCTTCTGCTGCCTACTCGAAACTGAAAAGGCAAGCAATCAAATTAATACGTCCGTTGGGGCTAAGCTGCGGCCCTGGAGATGTGCCCCTGCGTCACCTGGAACATAACTGTGAAGCAGAATTTATTAGTATGTATATTTTATTTTGGTGGTATGGTGTGAGCTAGGCGGTCAGTAAGGACAGCGGCCGTCTGTGTGTGTCGTGGGTGGGGTCATATCTACCCAGTGAGGAAATGAGTGTTGATGTTGTATGTGCGTGAGCCTGTTTGTAGAACTTTGTTGCTAATTGTCGGAGGTGTTGTTTGATGAAAGGCAATTTTAAGTCAGTGTGAAGCAGTTTTAATCTTGTACATCTAGGTGCCTTCGTGATTATTAGCAAAACCTTGTTTTGGAATAACTGTAGTCTGCGAGTGCGTGTGTTATCTGCATGGCCCCAGACGGGTGATGCGTAAGTGAGTATGCTGCGCAACATAGATACGTATATGGTAGTGGCCGCCCGTAGTGAAAGTGGGCTTGTTTTGTTAGGCATAGGATATAGTTGTGTTAATCTAATTGTTGCTTTTTTTAACGTGTTGGTAATGTGAGGGTCCCAAGTCAGGCCTCTGTCGAGTATGACTCCCAGATAGTTGACCTGGTTCCCCCAGTGAATGTCCTCGCCTAATAGTTTTAGAGGTGTGTTGAGTTGGTGTGTCCTACGTTTGGAGAGAAGCAAAGCCTGGCACTTGGCCACGTTCACCCTAACTCTCCAGTATCTCAGCCATGTTTCTAGTACTGTAAGGTGGTCCTGTAAATATAAGTGTATTAGATGTGGTTTCCATGACTGACCGGATAACGCGGTGTCATCTGCAAATATGGCCACTTGTGTGTTGAGTGTTCTCGGTATGTCGTTGATGTAGATGTTGAACAATGCGGGTCCAATAATTGAGCCCTGATGGACTCCGGCCCGTATAGTCCGTAGTGTAGATTGAGCTTGATCTACATCAACCCTAAACTTACGGTTGGACAGTTATGAGCTAACTAGGTGTGTGAGCCCGTCTGGAAAGCCATAGTGACGAAGTTTCGCTAAGAGCCCGTTGTGCCAGACCCGGTCAAAAACATTTCCAATGTCCAGGAAGACTACCCCAGTCGAGCTGTAATTGTTGAAACCCTTGGTTGCATGCTCCACCACTCTCATCAGCTGATGCGTAGCCGAGTGTTTTGTCCTAAAGCCAAATTGCTCTGGCCTCAGTATGTTGTGTGTGTGTGTGTGTGTGTGTGTGTGTGTGTGTGTGTGTGTGTGTGTGTGTGTTTGTGTGGATATGCTTGTTGATACGTTTGAGCAAAATTTTTTCAAATACATTGTCCATCGTATTCAACAAGCTTATCGGTCTATATGAATCAGGTTTGCTGTGGTCTTTTCCCGGTTTGGGGAAG
Organism: Prosapia bicincta; assembly: GCA_036971475.1. NCBI lineage: Eukaryota > Metazoa > Arthropoda > Insecta > Hemiptera > Cercopidae > Prosapia > Prosapia bicincta. The sequence goes on along the minus strand of JBAIZL010000002.1, from coordinate 364,382,354 downwards.
ACCAAGATCTTGGCCTCCTTCCAAGCGTCCGGGAAGTATTGTGTCCGGAGTATAGCATTATAGATGTTTGACAGATAAATGATCACTTTCTCCGTGATGTTTTTTAGCGTTGTGTTGGTGATAGTGTCTGGTCCAGGAGCTTTCCTGGAGATTGTTTGTGAGATTGCCCACTTTATCTCTGTGATTGTAGTGTCAGTGTTTGGCTCTAATGTAGGGCAGTAGGCAAACTGTGCTGTTTCTAAATCTACTTTAGCTGTAACGACTGCATCAGCTGGTTGGTCGTTTGGTTGGAACGTACTCTCAAGGGTGTCAGCAAACAAGTTAACTTTGTTGACCGGGTCGCCCACCTGCCCATTCGGGCCGATGAGTGGGGGATAGCGCAGCGGTTTTTGCGTGAAGTGCTTGCCCATCGGCCAGATGGGTGTGTCTGTTGTGTTTAAGGTCGCCAATTCCGCTTGGAAGCCATCGACTTTGTACTGAATTAGTTCCCGCCTAATTTGCTTCTTAAGGCGATTAAGTGTTGTGTGTGGAACGCATCTGTTTCCCCGTGTTGCAATGCCCGCCGGATCCTATTTCGCCGGGTGATTAGATGTAGTATGTGCCTTGGTATGTGTACATAGTGTCTGGGCTGACATTTAACTGGTACCGCGTTAGTAATCGCAGTACGTATTGCAGTCGTAAGGCTGCCGACGGCTTTGTCTATGTCCAGTGGTGAGTCGACATTTAGGGTGGCAGGTAGAATGCTGTCCAGCTGGGACTGGAATAACTCCCAGTCAGCCAGTCTGTGGTTCCGCACCTTCCTTAGCTCTTTGCGAGCAGGGCTTCCAGAAACCGCCATTATCACGGGGTAGTGATCTGATTTCAGATCTCTATCGACGTGAAGTTGCGGTGACACTAGCAGACCTTTCGCAATAGCTACATCCAAAATGTCTTCCGTGTGGTATGTGCTGTGGTGTGTTGGTTCAGGAGGTGCCAGCAGTATAGCTGTTGTGTTTTGTAAGAAGGTTTAAAGTTGCCGGCCTCCTGTGTTTGTAGACTTACAGCCCCAGTAGTGTGTTTAGAATTAAGGTCCCCGGCGACTATTACCCTATTAGAGGTCTGTAGAAGAACTTCTAAATCGCGAGTGTAATCAACAGAACCCGGGGGTTTGTACTCTGATACAAGTGTTGTTGTGCTGCCGTTGAGCTCAAGCCTAATATCTGTTGCTTCAAAGCATGTGAGTGTGGGCAAAAACAATTCAAAATGTTTAATGCGTTTATCTATTATTATAGCCGTACCACCGCGGCTTCTAGTTGTCCTGTCAGTGCGGTAAACTTTAAAGTTTGGCATTGAGAATTTATCTTGGGGGTTTAGGTGTGTTTCTGTAATAAGCGCTAGTTTATAGTTGTTTCTTTGCATATAGCGAAGAAGCTCTAATTTTTTATATTTAACGCCGTTGGCATTCCATATCAGGACCGGTAACCTATCCATGGTTGACAGAAGAGACGTACTGGATGAAGGAAATCAGGAATTCTGAGAAGGTTTTGGGAGGTGAGGATAAGGTATTGACAATGAAAAGACCCAGTCCGCCCGTGAGGGCTTCCCAGGTCAGAGCAGAGTTAACAACCCTTAGGGTCGGTTCAAAGGTCCCTTTCGCCCAGACCATTGAAGCGGACGAGGTAGGTGTGGTCAGGGGTGGGTTAACGGGGGCTGCAGGTGCCACATGTGGCTCTGGCTGGGGTTGGGGAATCGTCCTGGCCTTTGTGGGCTTGGGGCGTTTATCCTCTCGTTCCTTTTGCGGGGGATTAACCCTGGCTTTAGGAACAGGGGGTGTCGTTGACGACCCTGCCTTAGGGCCAGAAATGGTATTGTGTGTCAGTAAGTTAGGTATTGGAATTAGGTCCGGTTTGGGGGAAGTAATGGTAGGAGGTGGCATTTGCACCGGTTTCCCAGAGGTAGCCGAAGCAGATGCTTGGGCGTAGGAAATGTTCGGTGTTGTGTACCGTGGAGCAGGCACCTGTGTTTATGTTTTGGCTGAAGGGGCCGGTTTTGGGGTTTTATCCCCATCGACCTTCTTCTTTGCCTGGGCCTTGGATTTGGCGGCCTGCTTGTAAATGGCACAGCCTCGATAGTTCGCGGTGTGGTTAGCCCCGCAGAGGATACACTTGAAGTGGTCTCGATCCTTTGTGCAGGTCTTGGAATCGTGGCCCTCACCACATTTAACGCACCGAGGAGTAGCCTTACAACAGCTTGTTGTATGGCCTATCCTCTGGCAGTTGAAGCATTGCACAGGATCTGTGGGCTGCCTGTAAGCTTCCACTCGTACCCGCATGAAACAAATACTGGTCAGCGCCATTGCTTCACGAGCGTCTTTTTCGGACGCCAAAATAGTTTGAAACTGTGTAAACGAGCGTGCTGCCATCTATGGACAAAAGACATTAGCTATTTACGGCATTCACACTTCTAATTCTAAGAGTCTTGCCTGAGTGCTTGAACAGGTAGGACGTATTGACTAAGGCTTTGTCGAAAAAGGCGCGGCATAGTTCCTTTGTGTTCAGTGCACGTGTGTTCCATTGTTCTGAATATAGGCATTTAAGTTTAGTGAACCTTTTAACAGAGCTAAATTTAAGTGTTACTGTGAATCGTGTTGTGTTAGTTTTTAATTAAAAACAAGTGATAGCATAAGATTATAAATTTAAATAGGCTAGACGTTTAGATTTTAGAACTAGGCTAGCGTAATGACTTGCAACCGTGACAAAACTCTTTAGGTTTTAATTCACTTCGGAGACAAGATTATGGCTGTCTTGTAACAGTCTAAGTAGCCCAAGTTTTATTATTTTAGCTTGAAATAGTACTTTTTTTAGACTAAAACCTGACAACCTGTACCTGCAGTAACCCACTTTCTACATACAAGCCAGCACTGCGGGCCGACTTGCTATCTCTACACCTTGCCTGGTAATGTGGAATATAGAGGCACAACGCGGAACCCCAAGCGACGGGGCTGAGTCGATAGGGACAAGTTCCTCTCAGGGTAAGTCCACCCCCTTGGGCCCTTCGACGGCCCATCTCGACCAGCCACTCCTCTCAGCACCTACTCCCAATCAGAGCTAGGCACTGACTACACTATGACGGAGGGTTCTGCTGCTGAATCCGCCAACCATGATGCCGGGTATCGGCCTGTCGTAAGGAGGAAGAGGAAGAAGCAGACTCGCCAGTCCGACTCCGGTACCGAATCCACGGCGAAACGAAAGACCGTGGACCCTGTAAAGACTGCCGGCGCTGTTGCCAGCGCAGTGGCTCACAGAGCTCCACAAATGGTCACGGACTCGCCTATGACAGACTTAGCTGAAAACATAAAATCTACCGGGTAGCGGCAAAAATCCCTGCAATCACGATCTACCCAGATCACCACCGAGACAGCGGAGGTCGGAAACGACCTTAAAAGCAGGGGTATGGAGGTCCTCAAAGTGTCCCAAATGAAGGGACACTTTACCAAGGAGCCTCTGCCCATGTTCCTTGTGGAGCTAGCGTCCGAAAAAGACGCTCGTGAAGCTATGGCGCTGACCAGTATATGTTTCATGCGGGTACGAGTGGAAGCTTACAGGCAGCCCACAGGTCCTGTGCAATGCTTCAACTGCCAGAAGATAGGCCATACAACAAGCTGTTGTAAGGCTACTCCTCGATGCGTTAAATGTGACGAGGGTCACGATTCCAAGACCTGCACAAAGGATCGAGACCACTTCAAGTGTATCCTCTGCGGGGCTAACCACACCGCGAACTATCGAGGCTGCGCCATCTACAAGCAGGCCGCCAAATCCAAGGCCCAGGCAAAGAAGAAGGTCGATGGGGATAAAACCCCAAAGCCGGCCCCTTCAGCAAAAACAAAAACACAGGTGCCTGCTCCACGGTACACAACACCGAACATTTCCTACGCCCAAGCATCTGCTTCGGCTACCTCTGGGAAGCCAGTGCAAACGCCACCTCCTAACATTACTTCCCCCAAACCGGCCCTAATCCCAACACCTAACTTACTGACACCCAATACCATTTCTGGCCCTAAGGCAGGGTCGTCAACGACACCCCCCGTTCCTAAAGCCAGGGTTATTCTCCCGCAAAAAAACGAGAGGATAAACGCCCCAAGCCCACAAAGGCCAGGACGGTTTCCCAACGTCAGCCAGAGCCACATGTGGCTCCTGCAGCCCCCGTTAACCCACCACTGACGATACCTACCTCGTCCGCTTCTTTAGACTTGGCGAAAGGGACCTTTGAACCGCTCGTAAGAGTTGTTAACTCTGCTCTGACCTGGGAAGCCTTCACGGGCGGACTGGGTCTTTTCATTGTCAAGACCTTATCCTCACCTCCCAAAACCTTCTCAGAATTCCTGACTTCCTTCATCCAGTACGTGTCTTCTGTCAACCATGGATAGATTACCGGTCCTGTTACGGAACGCCAACGGCGGTAAATATAAAAAACTAGAGCTTCTTCGCTATATGCAAAGAAACAACTATAAACTAGCGCTTATTACAGAAACACACCTAAACCCCCAAGATAAATTCTCAATTCCAAACTTTAAAGTTTACCGCACTGACAGGACAACTAGAAGCCGCGGCGGTACGGCTATAATAATAGATAAACGCATTAAACATTTTGAATTGTTTTTGCCCACACTCACATGCTTTGAAGCAACAGATATTAGGCTTGAGCTCAACGGCAGCACAACAACACTTGTATCAGAGTACAAACCCCCGGGTTCTGTTGATTACACTCGCGATTTAGAAGATCTTTTACAGACCTCTAGTAGGGTAATAGTTGCCGGGGATCTTAATTCTAAACACACATGCTGGGGCTGTAAGTCTACAAACACAGGAGGCCGGTGATAATGGCGGTTTCTGGAAGCATTGCTCGCAAAGAGCTAAGGAAGGTGCTGAACTACAGACTGGCTGACTGGGAGTTATTCCAGTCCCAGCTGGACAGCACTCTACCTGCCACCCTAAATGTCGACTCACCACTGGACATAGACAAAGCCGTCGGCAGCCTTACGACGGCAATACGTACTGCGATTACTAACGCGGTACCAGTTATATGTCAGCCCAGACACTATGTACATATACCAAGACACATACTACATCTAATCACCCGACGAAATAGAATCCGGCGGGCATTGCAACACGGGGTAAACAGATGCGTTCCACACACAACACTTAATCGCCTTAAGAGGCATATTAGGCGGGAACTAATTCAGTACAAAGTCGATAGCTTCCAAGCGGAATTGGCGACCTTAAACACAACAGACACACCCATCTGGCCGATGGTCAAACACTTCACGCGGGAACCGCTGCGCTATCCCCCACTCATAGGCCCGAATGGGCAGGTGGGCGACCCGGTCGACAAAGTTAACTTGTTTGCTGACACGCTTGAGAGTACGTTCCAACCAAACGACCAACCAGCTGATGCAGCCGTTACAGCTAAAGTAGATTTAGAAACCGCAACAGTTTGCCTACTGCCCTACATTAGAGTCAAACACTGACACTACAATCACAGAGATAAAAAGGGCAATCTCACAAACAAACTCCAGGAAAGCTCCTGGACCAGACACCATCACCAACATAACGCTAAAAAACCTCACGGAGAAAGCGATCATTTATCTGTCAAACATCTATAATGCTATACTCTGGACACAACACTTCCCGGACGCTTGGAAGGAGGCCAAGATCTTGGTATTCCCCAAACCGGGAAAAGACCACAACAAACCTGATTCATATAGACCGATAAGCTTGTTGACTACGATGGGCAAGGTATTTGAAAAAATTTTCCTCAAACGTATCAACAAGCATATCCACACACACAACATACTAAGGCCAGAGCAATTTGGCTTCAGGACAAAACACTCGGCTACGCATCAGCTGATGAGAGTGGTGGAGCATGCAATTTCAACAATTACTGCTCGACTGGGGTAGTCTTCCTGGACATTGAAAAGGCCTTTGGCCGGGTCTGGCACAACGGGCTCTTAGCGAAACTTCGTCACTATGGCTTTCCAGGCGGGCTCATACACCTAGTTAGCTGTTACCTGTCCAACCGTAAGTTTAGGGTTGATGTAGATCAAGCTCAATCTACACTACGGACTATACGGGCCGGAGTCCCTCAGGGCTCAATTATTGGGCCCTCAACATCTACATCAACGACATACCGACAACACTCAACACACAAGTGGCCATATTTTGCAGGTGACACCGCGTTATCCGCTCAGTCATGGAAACCACATCTAATACACTTATATTTACAGGACCACCTTACAGTACTAGAATTTTGGCTGAGATACTGGAGAGTTAGGGTGAACGTGGCCAAGTGCCAGGCTTTGCTTCTCTCCAAACGTAGGACACACCAACACAACACACCTCTAAAACTATTAGGCGAGGACATTCACTGGGCTAACCAGGTCAAATATCTGGGAGTCATACTCGACAGAGGCCTGACTTGGAACCCTCACATTACCAACACGTTAAAAAAAGCAACAATTAGATTAACACAACTATATCCTATGCTTAACAGAACAGGCCCACTTTCACTACGGGCGGCCACTACTATATACGTATCTATGTTGCGCAGCATACTCACTTACGCATCACGCGTCTGGGGCCATGCAGATAACACACGCACATGCAGACTACAGTTATTCCAAAACAAGGTTTTGCGAATAATCACGAAGGCACCTAGATGTAAAAGATTAAAACTGCTTCACACTGACTTAAAAGTGCCTTTGATCAAACAACACCTGCGACACTTCGCAATTTAGTTCAACAAACAGGCTCACGCACATACAACATCAACACTCATTTCCTCACTGGGTAGATATGACCCCACCCACGACACACACAGACGGCCGCTGTCCTTACTGACCGCCTAGCTCACACCATACCACCAAAATAAAATATACATACTAATAAATTCTGCTTCACAGTTATGTTCCAGATGACGCAGGGGCACATCTCCAGGGCCGCAGCTTAGCCACAACGGAAGTAATAATTTGATTGCATGCCTTTTCAGTTTCGAGTAGGCAGCAGAAGAAGAGGTGCATGCCATTCCTGCCATAGACTCACTAACAAGGTATTTGCAAGGTAATACCTCTCCTTATTCCTTAGCATAAGGTGATCCAAGCCCCCAGGGTTCCTGCATGATCTGTCGCGGGATTTTTCCTGGCAGGGTTTCTTTCTTGCCAGGTTTTTTCATCCCGCTCTTAGCGCGACACTTACCGTACTGTTTCATTTTACTATCTCCTGATTCTCCATGGAAAGAGCTTATGAGCTTGGTACATGGGCAATAAATTCCGTTTCCTTCATTCGCGGTAGGGATACTAACCGCATGCGCATGTGAGACGGAGGTAGCTCGCTAGAGGTTGGCTGGGCGGGTTTTGTGGGCTCAGACCCGGGGAAAAAAAATTTAATTCTAGATTCTGGTTTTTGGTCAATATTTTGCGAAAAAAAGACCTTATTTTGTTACTTAGAATTTTGTATTCAAATATTACATTTAATAATGTGTAAAATAATACTACGGTATAGAATAAGTCAATTTAAACTCTCAAAGATCGTGTATTATTTAAAATATTAAAGTAAAAAAAAACATCTTCTCACTCATATATTTTGATCCTGATAAAAACAAATACCACATCGTAAGTATAGTATGTAGGGAAAGGACCGATACTTCTACGTGTCCAAAAACAACAAAATCCAAAAAAATTGTTATATTCAAATATTGTTAAGAATGTGTTGGCAACAACATCTCACTTAATATTCACACCTTAGCAGTGACCATGTTCTTTCCCTTTTGATTATATATTTTGAAAATAATAGTTTTCCTGCTTGTGTTTAGAGTTATATATTATATTGTAGTTTTTTCATGAGAAATATTTTGACATTAGTACAAGTGATTTTCAAGGTGTTGTAATTGGAATTACTATAGAATTTTAAAGTTTTAATATATCATTCACAGTTTTTCATTCAAGGTAACTAACTATAAAACTAGATTTAGGGGTCGGCTGGTTTCAATTTCTGTATTGAAGTGAAGTGAAACAAAGAATCGAGGAACACCAACTCAACATTTTACAACCACATAAAAGATACAGGACACAAATACACAGATATTTACCATAACCTAGAAATCCTAAACATCAACAAAAAGGACCACATCTCAACACACTAGATCAAAATGAAATTTACAGACACACAAAAACACAAAGTACAAACATATTGAACGAACAAACACAATAGAAATCACAAATACTCTTTGATACTATCGAAAACCTACTGTACCTTTTAAACTGTCACCGCTTGACCCAACATCTCCAAGCAGATGACTCTGATGAAGATCGGCACATAGCGATCGAAAACGTTCTGTCTCGGTAAATTTTACCAAATTTACTAATTAATCACTTGAACAATATTTTATGACTATCCGAACTTTTTATTTAGTAAATTTGTTAAAACTAACTGAGACATGTCATAAGTTCGGATAGTCATAAAATATTGTTTAAGTGATTAATAAGATTTACCGAACGTAATGGACTACAAAATTCAAAATTTTACTAAATTCAAAAATCGGATAGTCATAAAATATTCATTAAGTGATTAATAAATTAATTGGACTGTGATCTATTATAAGCATCATTAGATATTACAGTCCTAGCTCCATCTATGATTGAGTTTAAAAAGTGACAAGGAGTATCACTAAAACTGCAGTGCAAGGTTAAGCAAACTCACAAACATGAAAACAAAAGCACTGGAGATAGTTGGTTTCCTCAACTATTCATTGCACAAGTTTTAAATTAAGCCATTTTTATTAACAGTATCATAAAGCAATCGAAAATACCAATTATTTTTACACTAAATGGCATATTTAAAATCTATGAGCCTTACACTAAGTAAAAACTTTGTTTTGGATAGCAGAGATCAGTTTAGATAAATACTGCTAAAAGACTAATGTTGCTAGGCTGTAAGGAATAACAATGTTAGACAGATGATGAGCTTTGAAGGTACCCTAAATGAGAAACAGCTATTCTTATTATTAGTTATGTTTTATTGACATTCAAAAAATCTTCTTAAGGGTAGGGGTTATTATTAGTTTGGCTACTGGGCCTCCAGTTGTGGTAGGTATGCCTATGTCAACGTTTGGGAAGATTTGGCTATCATAAGCAAGTCTAACTGTTTGTGTTTAAAGTTATATATAATATTGTAGAGTTTTCATGAGAAATATTTTGGCATTAGTACAAGTGATTTTCAAGGTATTGTAATTGGAATTACTATATAATTTTAAAGTTTTTATATATTATTCACAGTTTTTCATTCAAGGTAACTAACTATAAGACTCTTTAATAGGTTATAAATGCTATTCATTTTGTGTTCAGAAGTTTACTTTTTAAATTTCAATAAGAATTAATTGTTCTAAAATCGTTAATAGACCTACATATTCTTCTTTTTTAAAAATATTCCAGTATTATTTTTAAATTTCTAGTTTATTCCTACAAGGAATTTAAAATTGTTAGTAATAATTCTATATTGTTGGAAAATCTTATACTAATTTAATCATTTTTTATCCTCCACTTTTTTTTAACTAATGTTTTTGAAAGATCCTGAAAGTAAAAACAACATAATAAATTAAAACGAGTTGTAAACCACTATCAGAAAAAGATCTGTTTGCATAAGATGGTCAATACTCTTTTTATTTGGTAAAAGTCAGTAAAAACATAAGTGTAATATAATTTTTTATATATTCTACGTATTAAGGACTCACGTGTAACTATATTAGAAATCAATTATTTTAGTATTTATTCAATTATGAAATTATAAAAAATATTTACTTTTGTAAAATTCAAAAACATCTGTGGAGCAAAGTTACGTATACTAGTACCTATTGTTAATTAATAGCAACAATCTGTCTTTAGCAAAATATTTTTTTTTTTTTACCCGGGTCTGAGCCCCCAAAACCCGCCCAGCCCTCGTGGCAGCCAACCTCTAGCGAGATACCTCCGTCTCACATGCGCATGCGGTTAGTATCCCTACCGCGAGTGAAGGAAATTGGATTGATTGCCTATGTACCAAGCTCATAAGCTCTTTCCATGGAGAATCAGGAGATAGTGAAATGAAACAGTACGGTAAGTGTCGCGCTAAGAGCGGGATGAAAAAACCTGGCAAGAAAGAAACCCTGCCAGGAAAAATCCCGCGACAGATCATGCAGGAACCCTGGGGGCTTGGATCACCTTATGCTAAGGAATAAGGAGAGGTATTACCTTGCAAATACCTTGTTAGTGAGTCTATGGCAGGAATGGCATGCACCTCTTCTTCTGCTGCCTACTCGAAACTGAAAAGCCATGCAATCAAATTTTTACTTCCGTTGGGGCTAAGCTGCGGCCCTGGAGATGTGCCCCTGCGTTACCTGGAACATAACTGTGAAGCAGAATTTATTAGTATGTATATTTTATTTTGGTGGTATGGTGTGAGCTAGGCGGTCAGTAAGGACAGCGGCCGTCTGTGTGTGTCGTGGGTGGGGTCATATCTACCCAGTGAGGAAATGAGTGTTAATGTTGTATGTCCGTGAGCCTGTTTGTAGAACTTTGTTGCTAATTGTCGGAGGTGTTGTTTGATAAAAGGCACTTTTAAGTCAGTGTGAAGCAGTTTTAATCTTGTACATCTAGGTGCCTTCGTGATTATTCGCAAATCGTTGTTTTGGAATAACTGTAGTCTGCGTGTGCGTGTGTTATCTGCATGGCCCCAGACGGGTGATGCGTAAGTGAGAATGCTGCGCAACAAAGATACGTATATGGTAGTATCCGCCCGTAGTGAAAGTGGGCTTGTTTTGTTAAGCATAGGATATAGTTGTGTTAATCTAATTGTTGCTTTTTTTAACGTGTTGGTAATGTGAGGGTCCCAAGTCAGGCCTCTGACGTGGCATGCTCCACCACTCTCATCAGCTGATGCGTAGCCGAGTGTTTTGTCCTAAAGCCAAATTGCTCTAGCCTCAGTATGTTGTGTGTGTGTGTGTGTGGATATTCTTGTTGATACGTTTGAGCAAAAAATACCTTGCCCATCGTATTCAACAAGCTTATCGGTCTATATGAATCAGGTTTGCTGTGGTCTTTTCCCGGTTTGGGGAAGACCAAGATCTTGGCCTCCTTCCAAGCGTCCGGGAAGTATTGTGTCCGGAGTATAGCATTATAGATGTTTGACAGATAAATGATTGCTTTCTCCGTGAGGTTTTTTAGCGTTGTGTTGGTGATAGTGTCTGGTCCAGGAGCTATCCTGGAGTTTGTTTGTGAGATTGCCCACCTTATCTCTGTGGTTGTAGTGTCAGTGTTTGGCTCTAATGTAGGGCAGTAGGCAAACTGTCCTGTTTCTAAATCTACTTTAGCTGTAACGGCTGCATCAGCTGGTTGGTCGTTTGGTTGGAACGTGCTCTCAAGCAATTTAACTTTGTCGACCGGGTCGCCCACCTGCCCATTCGGGCCGATGAGTGGGGGATAGCGCAGCGGTTCTCGCGTGAAGTGCTTGACCATCGGCCAGATGGGTGTGTCTGTTGTGTTTAAGGTTGCCAATTCCGCTTGGAAGCTATCGACTTTGTACTGAATTAGTTCCCGCCTAATTTGCCTCTTAAGGCGATTAAGTGTTGTGTGTGGAACGCATCTGTTTACCCCGTGTTGCAATGCCCGCCGGATCCTATTTCGTCGGGTGATTAGATGTAGTATGTGTCTTGGTATGTGTACATAGTGTCTGGGCTGACATATAACTGGTACCGCGTTAGTAATCGCAGTACGTATTGCCGTCGTAAGGCTGCCGACGGCTTTGTCTATGTCCAGTGGTGAGTCGACATTTAGGTTGGCAGGTAAAGTGCTGTCCAGCTGGGACTGGAATAACTCCCAGTCAGCCAGTCTGTAGTTCCGCACCTTCCTTAGCTCTTTGAGAGCAGGGCTTCCAGAAACCGCCATTATCACGGGGTAGTGATCGGAATTCAGATCTCTATCGACGTGAAGTTGCGGTGACACTAGCAGACCTATCGCAATAGCTATATCCAAAATGTCTTCCGTGAGGTAAGTGCTGTGGTCTGTTGGTTCAGGAGGGGCCAGGAGTATAGCTGTTGTGTTTTGTAAGAAGGTTTCGAGTTGCCGGCCTCCTGTGTTTGTAGACTTACAGCCCCAGTGTGTGTTTAGAATTAAGGTCCCCGGCGACTATTACCCTACTAGAGGTCTGTAGAAGAACATCTAAATCGCGAGTGTAATCAACAGAATATGGGGGTTTGTACGCTGATACAAGTGTTGTTGTGCTGCCGTTGAGCTCAAGCCTAATAGCTGTTGCTTCAAAGCATGTGAGTGCGGGCAAAAACAATTCAAAATGTTTAGTGCGTTTATCTATTATTATAGCCGTACCGCCGCGGCTTCTAGTTGTCCTGTCAGTGCGGTAAACTTTAAAATTTGGCATTGAGAATTTATCTTGGGGGTTTAGGTGTGTTTCTGTAATAAGCGCTAGTTTATAGTTGTTTCTTTGCATATAGCGAAGAAGCTCTAATTTTTTAAATTTAACGCCATTGGCAATCCATATCAGGACCGGTAACCTATCCATGGTTGACAGATGAGACGTACTGGATGAAGAAAGTCAGGAATTCTGAGAAGGTTTTGGGAGGTGAGGATAAGGTATTGACAATGAAAAGACCCAGTCCACCCGTGAAGGCTTCCCAGGTCAGAGCAGAGTTAACAACCCTTAGGGTCGGTTCAAAGGTCCCTTTCGCCCAGTCCATTGAAGCGGACGAGGTAGGTGTGGTCAGGAGTGGGTTAACGGGGGCTGCAGGAGCCACATGTGGCTCTGGCTGGGGTTGGGGAATCGTCCTGGCCTTTGTGGGCTGGGGCGTTTATCCTCTCGTTCCTTTTGGGGGGATTAACCCTGGCTTTAGGAACGGGGGGTGTCGTTGACGACCCTGCCTTAGGGCCAGAAATGGTATTGATTGTCAGTAAGTTAGGTGTTGGAATTAGGGCCGGTTTGGGGGAAGTAATGGTAGGAGGTGGCATTTGCACCGGTTTCCCAGAGTTAGCCGAAGCAGATGCTAGGGCGTAGGAAATGTTCGGTGTTGTGTACCGTGGAGCAGGCACCTGTGTTCTTGTTTTGGCTGAAGGGGCCGGTTTTGGGGTTTTATCCCCATCGACCTTCTTCTTTGCCTGGGCCTTGGATTTGGCGGCCTGCTTGTAAATGGCGCAGCCTCGATAGTTCGCGGTGTGGTTAGCCCCGCAGAGGATACACTTGAAGTGGTCTCGATCCTTTGTGCAGGTCTTGGAATCGTGGCCCTCACCACATTTAACGCACCGAGGAGTAGCCTTACAACAGCTTGTTGTATGGCCTATCCTCTGGCAGTTGAAGCATTGCACAGGATCTGTGGGCTGAATGTAAGCTTCCACTCGTACCCGCATGAAACAAATACTGGTCAGCGCCATTGCTTCACGAGCGTCTTTTTCGGACGCCAAAATAGTTTGAAACTGTGTAAACGAGCGTGCTGCCATCTATGGACAAAAGACATTAGCTATTTACGGCATTCACACTTCTAATTCTAAGAGTCTTGCCTGAGTGCTTGAACAGGTAGGACGTATTGACTAAGACTTTGTCGAAAAAGGCGCGGCATAGTTCCTTTGTGTTCAGTGCACGTGTGTTCCATTGTTCTGAATATAGGCATTTAAGTTTAGTGAACCTTTTAACAGAGCTAAATTTAAGTGTTACTGTGAATTGTGTTGTGTTAGTTTTTAATTAAAAACAAGTGATAGCATAAGATTATAAATTTAAATAGGCTAGACGTTTAGATTTTAGAACTAGGCTAGCGTAAAGACTTACAACCGTGACAAAACTCATTAGGTTTTAATTCACTTCGGAGACAAGACTATGGCTGTCTTGTAACAGTCTAAGTAGCCCCAGTTTTATTATTTTAGCTTGAAATAGTACTTTCTTTAGACTAAAACCTGACAACCTGTACCTGCAGTAACCCACTTTCTACATACAAGCCGGCCCTGCGGGCCGACTTGCTATCTCTACACCTTGCCTTTTAATGTCGAATATAGAGGCACAACGCGGGACCCCAAGCGACGGGGCTGAGTCAATAGGGACAAGTTCCTCTCAGGGTAAGTCCACCTCCTTGGGCCATCCGACGGCCCATCTCGACCAGCCACTCCTCTCAGCACCTACTCGAAATCAGAGCTAGGCACTGACTACACTATGACGGAGGGTTCTGCTGCTGAATCCGCCAACCATGATGCCGGGTATCGGCCTGTCATAAGGAGGAAGAGGAAGAAGCAGACTCGCCAGTCCGACTCCGGTACCGAAACCACGGCGAAACGAAAGAACGTAGACCCTGTGAAGACTGCCGGCGCTGTTGCCAGCGCAGTGGCTCACAGAGCTCCACAAATGGTCACGGACTCGCCTATGACAGACTTAGCTGAAAACATAAAATCTACCGGGGCAGCGGCCAAAATCCCTGCAATCACGATCTACCCAGATCACCACCGCTTAATCGACATTAGTAAGGAATTCAAGTCTAAATACAACCCTTACTTTTATTTAGCAACGAAGGTGAAGGATGGAGTGAAGCTCCAAACCAGCACCTACGAAGACTACGTTAACCTCCAGAGGCACCTTGGGGAGAAGGGTGTGCTCCACCACGTATTCCGCCTCGAAAATGCGAGGACATTTAAAGTAGTAGTTCGATAGGTGGATGACTCCACCGAAACAGCAGAGGTCGGAAACGACCTTAAAAGCAGGGATATGGAGGTCCTCAAAGTGTCCCAAATGAAGGGACACTTTACCAAGGAGAATCTGCCCATGTTCCTTGTGGAGCTACGTCCGAAAAAGACGCTCGTGAAGCAATGGCGCTGACCAGTATTTGTTTCATGCGGGTACGAGTGGAAGCTTACAGGCAGCCCACAGGTCCTGTGCAATGCTTCAACTGCCAGAAGATAGGCCATACAACAAGCTGTTGTAAGGCTACTCCTCGGTGCGTTCCACGATTCTAAGACCTGCACAAAGGATCGAGACCACTTCAAGTGTATCCTCTGCGGGGCTAACCACACCGCGAACTATCGAGGCTGCGCCATTTACAAGCAGGCCGCCAAATCCAAGGCCCAGGCAAAGAAGAAGGTCGATGGGGATAAAACCCCAAAACCGGCCCCTTCAGCAAAAACAAAAACACAGGTGCCTGCTCCACGGTACACAACACCGAACATTTCCTACGCCCAAGCATCTGCTTCGGCAACCTCTGGGAAGCCAGTGCAAATGCCACCTCCTAACATTACTTCCCCCAAACCGGCCCTAATCCCAACACCTAACTTACTGACACCCAATACCATTTCTGGCCCTAAGGCAGGGTCGTCAACGACACCCCCCGTTCCTAAAGCCAGGGTTAATCTCCCGCAAAAGGAACGAGAGGATAAACACCCAAGCCCACAAAGGCCAGGACGGTTTCCCAACGTCAGCCAGAGCCACATGTATCTCCTGCAGCCCCCGTTAACCCACCCCTGACCATACCTACCTCGTCCGCTTCTATAGACTGAGCGAAAGGGACCTTTGAACCGCTCGTAAGAATTGTTAACTCTGCTCTGACCTGGGAAGCCTTCACGGGCGGATTGGGTCTTTTTATTGTCAAGACCTTATCCTCACCTCCCAAAACCTTCTCAGAATTCCTGACTTCCTTCATCCAGTACGTCTCTTCTGTCAACCATGGATAGGTTACCGGTCCTGATATGGAATGCCAATGACGTTAAATATAAAAAACTAGAGCTTCTTCGCTATATGCAAAGAAACAACTATAAACTAGCGCTTATTACAGAAACACACCTAAACCCCCAAGATAAATTCTCAATGCCAAATTTTAAAGTTTACCGCACTGACAGGAGAACTAGAAGCCGCGGCGGTACGGCTATAATAATAGATAAACGCATTAAACATTTTGAATTGTTTTGCCCGCACTCACATGCGTTGAAGCAACAGCTATTAGGCTTGAGCTCAACGGCAGCACAACAACACTTGTATCAGCGTACAAACCCCCGGGTTCTGTTGATTACACTCGCGATTTAAAAGTTCTTTTACAGACCTCTAGTAGGGTAATAGTCGCCGGGGACCTTAATTCTAAACACACATGCTGGGGCTGTAAGTCTACAAACACAGGAGGCCGGCAACTCCAAACCTTCTTACAAAACACAACAGCTATACTGCTGGCCCCTCCTGAACCAACACACCACAGCATTTACCACACGGAAGACATTTTGGATATTGCTATTGCGAAAGGTCTGCTAGTGTCACCGCAGCTTCACGTCGATAGAGATCTGAATTCAGATCACTACCCCGTGATAATGGCGGTTTCTAGAAGCCCTGCTGGCAAAGAGCTAAGGAAGGTGCTGAACTACAGACTGGCTGACTGGGAGTTATTCCAGTCCCAGCTGGACAGCACTCTAACTGGCACCCTAAATGTCGACTCACCACTGGACATAGACAAAGCCGTCGGCAGCCTTACGACGGCAATACGTACTGCGATTACTAACGCGGTACCAGTTAAATGTCAGCCAAGACACTATGTACACATACCAAGGCATATACTACATCTAATCATCCGGCGAAATAGGATCCGGCGGGCATTGCAACACGGGGTAAACAGATGCGTTCCATACACAACACTTAATCGCCTTAAGAGGCAAATTAGGCGGGAACTAATTAAGTACAATGTCGATGGCTTCCAAGCGGAATTGGCGAATTTAAACACAACAGACACACCCATCTGGCCGATGGTCAAACACTTCACGCGGGAACCGCTGCGCTATCCCCCACTCATCGACCCGAATGGGCAGGTGGGCGACCCGATCGACAAAGTTAACTTGTTTGCTGACACGCTTGAGAGCACGTTCCAACCAAACGACCAACCAGCTGATGCAGCTAAAGTAGATTTAGAAACAGCACAGTTTGCCTACTGTCCTACATTAAAGCTAAACACTGACACTACAATCACAGAGATAAGGTGGGCAATCTCACAAACAAACTCCAGGAAAGCTCCTGGACCAGACACTATCACCAACACAACGCTAACAAACCTCACGGAGAAAGCGATCATTTATCTGTCAAACATCTATAATGCTATACTCCGGACACAATACTTCCCGGACGCTTGGAAGGAGGCCAAGATCTTGGTCTTCCCCAAACCGAGAAAAGACCACAGCAAACCTGATTCATATAGACCGATAAGCTTGTTGAATACGATGGGCAAGGTATTTGAAAAAATTTGCTCAAACGTATCCACAAGCATATCTACACACACACACACACACACACACACACACACACACACACACACACACACACACAACATACTTTTTTCATCCCGCTCTTAGCGCGACACTTACCGTACTGTTTCATTTCACTATCTCCTGATTCTCCATGGAAAGAGCTTATGAGCTTGGTACATGGGCAATAAATTCCGTTTCCTTCATTCGCGGTAGGGATACTAACCGCATGCGCATGTGAGACGGAGGTAGCTCGCTAGTGGTTGGCTGGGCGGGTTTTGTGGGCTCAGACCCGGGTAAAAAAAAAAAAAAATTTAATTCTAGATTCTGGTTTTTGGTCAATATTTTGGGAAAAAAAAGACCTTATTTTGTTACTTAGAATTTTGTATTCAAATATTACATTTAATAATGTGTAAAATAATACTACGGTATAGAATAAGTCAATTTAAACTAACAAAGATCGTGTATTATTTAAAATATTAAAGTAAAAAAAAACATCTTCTCACTCATATATTTTGATCCTGATAAAAACAAATACCACATCATAAGTATAGTATGTAGGGAAAGGACCGATACTTCTAGGTGTCCAAAAACAACAAAGTCCAAAAAAATTGTTATATTCAAATATTGTTAAGAATGTGTTGGCAACAACATCTCACTTAATATTCACACCTTAGCAGTGACCATGTTCTTTCCCTTTTGATTATATATTTTGAAAATAATAGTTTTCCTGCTTGTGTTTAGAGTTATATATATAATATTGTAGTTTTTTCATGAGAAATATTTTGACATTAGTACAAGTGATTTTCAAGGTGTTGTAATTGGAATTACTATAGAATTTTAAAGATTTAATATATCATTCACAGTTTTTCATTCGAGGTAACTAACTATAAAACTAGATTTAGGGGTCGGCTGGTTTCAATTTCTGAATTGAAGTGAGTAGAAGTGAAGGCACTTTGGCACAGCCACCCCTAAACTCGGCCGCTACGTAACCTAGGACTATAGGGGTAGTTTTGGATGATGCTCAAGGTCATCCCGGCCCTGACCCCAGACCAAGGGGTGGTTTCGACCACGTTCAGGGGGGTAGGGGGTAGGTTTTCGAAAAAAAAAAAAAATCGGCCGCTACGTAACCTAGGACTATAGGGGTAGTTTTGGATGATGCGGGCGGACGTCGTGACCCCGACCCTAGCTTTGGGGGTGGTTTTGAACACGTCCAGAGGGGTAGGGGGTAGTTTTTCGAAAAAATGTATTTCCAACACACTGACCCAAGCCAGCCAAAATGGATCTAACCTAACCTAACCAAAGTGTTGGGGGTGACCTCGGCTACGTTCAGGACCATCACCGGGGGTAGCTCCGGAGGTGGATTGGGGGTGGGGGGTAGTTTTCGAAAAAATTTTGGAAAATCGTGTCTTGACCGATAGGATGAGTTTAGAGTGCATTATCGCTACTGTAGGGGTAGTTTCACCTAGGGGTAGTTTTTACAAAAAATACGAAATTGCCAAAAATCGATCGGTTGGATCAACAGACAGTACGGGATACGTGTAGAGTCCAGTACGGGCTGCTGCGGGGGCGGTTCACCAGGGGGTAGTTTTTAAATAAAATACGAAAATGCCGAAAATCGATCGGCTGGATCAAATGACCGTACGGGATATGTGTAGAGTCTATTATGGACCATTGCGGGGGTGGTTTCACCCGTGGGTTGTCTTCAGAATGCCAAAAATAATAGGCGGAATAGCACCGGTGGAGGGGGTAACTTTTGGAAAGACTTAATGGTTATCTGAAGTAAGGCCTCTTAGGTAGTGTAACCCAGGAATAGCTCCGGTGGAGGGGTAACTTTTGGAAAGACTTAATGGTTATCTGATGACGTATCAGCGCTCGAGCAACTCTATGCAAGTAGTAGGCTCACCCTAACTATAGTGGTCTACCCCAAATGAATCGGGTGATGAGGGGCCCAGGGTAAACGACCGCCAAACTCAAAATTTGTCTATCCTACTAAATTAATAAACAATACACTCAGCCTTTAAGTAAAGCTACACAAGAGCAGGGCTAGGATGGTTGCTATACCAACTACCAAGACAAATACCCCCACCAAGTCCTAGGTAAAGCTACCACGGAGTTAGACCTTAGGTAAAGCTAACACGGAGCAAAGCCTCGTGTAAAAGCTATCCCGAAGCCACGCCCTAGGTAAAGTAACCCTGGAACTAGACCTCCGGTAAAGCTACCACGGAGTTAAACCTTAGGTAAAGCTAACACGGAGCAAAGCCTCGGGTAAAAGCTATCCCGAAGTCATGCCCTAGGTAAAGTAACCCAGGAACCAGACCATCGGTAAAGCTACCACAGAATCGGAGCCTAGGTAAAGCTACCACAGAGTTAGACCTTAGGTAAAGCTAACACGGAGCAAAGCCTCGTGTAAAAGCTATCCCGAAGCCTTGCCCTAGGTAAAGTAACCCAGGAACCAGATCATCGGTAAAGCTACCACGGAGTCGGGGCCTAGGTAAAGCTATCATGGAGTTAGACCATAGGTAAAGCAAACACGGAGCAAGGACTCAGGTAAAAGCCATCTCGAAGCCAGCCGATAGGTAAAGTAACCCTGGATTCAGGCATCAAGCGGGGGTGGTTATCAAATAATATATGAAATTACCAAAAAATGATCGGTTAGATCAAACGACCAACGACCTACATAGAGTTCAAATAGTTAACAAGTTGAATCGACCAATCACAACGCAGGGGCCCGGTGGGCTTACGCAAACGGTCGCAGTAAGACGTGACATGTTAAGCATATATATGATAGTCCACATAATGTGTTAAACAAACCTGCAGGCCTAGATACATACTATGCTAGGCCAACATACAAGGGCCTACCATGTCTGTAAACCACAGCCCAAACCCCGTATGACCTGAGCTATTTTCACCTCCTCTATCAGGTTGATCCTGGCAACCGTATAATATGGGAGGTACTATAGGGCACATCTACCAATGCATAACCTATCAAGCCCACGTAAAGGTTTATGACGTATAGGCGACCGAGCGACTCAGGTATTAGACCCACCCTAACTAGAGGGGCAAGGGTTATGATTGTCAAAATTTGTCTATGCTACAAAATAATAAACAAAGCAACAAAGCCCCGTCGTTTCAGGGAATACGCCTGGCCGTGTGTTAGACATGTACAGATTTGCAGAGATAACACATTATCTAAAAACCGCAACGGCTGCCGCTATAGCAGGCATAAAAACCCGCACGGCTGTGTCGTTGTGAATCTAGGCACGTGTCTATGTTTTGATTACTGTATCAATTTACTGGGTACTGTCGTCATACCAAGGCCTATAATCAGAAATCAGTGTAAATAATCAAATAGCCTCAATGGACATCTCCTATAGCTGTAAATGTATATAGATATAAAGGTATATATGGAGAAACACTAATAATGAGGCCTATCACAAAACGAGAATAAATATATGTTATAAAACGGTGCTAAGCCATCATGCATGCTATCATACATAGGATTGTTAAGCCAACACACGTGATAGTCCACATAATGTGTTAAACAAATATGCATGTAAACCTGCATACATACTATGCTAAGCCGACTTACATGGGCCTACTATGTCGGTAAACCGCCGGCCAAAGCCTATATGACCTGAGCTATTTACACCTCGTCTATCAGGTAGAACTTGGCAACCATATAATACGGGAAGTACTATATGGTATAGCTAACAATGCATAACCTACGGTCAACAAATATTACAATATAATTTAAAAAAAGTTACGCAACCTATATACATACAATGCTAACCAATATAGGCATATATACTATGTTAAACCAGCATGCAATATACTCTAAATAGCCATATATATACGCTGTTAAACCAATATGCAGGTTAACCTATATACAGCCCTTATTAGGCAAATATCCCCGTTACCCACATAGGCCTATGTTAAACCAGGATGAATGATATCTTATATAGTGTGTTAAACAAATATGTTTGTAGACCTACATAAATAATATGCTAAGCCTGTGCTAAACAGATATGCGTGTAAACCCACATAAATACTATGCTAACCAACATGGATGCTATCCTACATAGGCTTATATACTATGTTAGGCCTGCATACGTAATTACCTATATAGTGTGTTAAATAAATATGCGTGTAAACCAAATAAATACTATGCTAAGCCAACATGAGTGCTATCATACTATGTTAGGCCTACATAATGTGTTAAACATATATGTGTGTAAGCTTGCATAGATATTATGCTAAGAAGACACGGGCCTACAATGTATAACACATTATATCCGGTGCATAGTTTAGCTAAATGGCTATCACACACTATCCTACAAGCTGCCCACAAATTACCTGATACATAGCCTGGCTAATCATTAACACATAGTAGGCCCCAACACATAATATCCGGTGCATAGCCTCGCTAAATAAGCATAAACTCCCCAAAATTGGCTTATCAATTATGTATGGTCTAGATATAGTCACACATGTCATTTCAAAAGTCAGCTGGAAAGAAACACTAGCCTGGCTAATCATTATCACATAGTAGGCCCCAACACATAATCTCCAATGCATAGCCAGGCTAATGTTCATCATGTAGTACCCAATGCATAGCTTGAGTATGGTTTATCCAAAGCATAGCCTGACCAAGGGATATCACATGAGTAGGCTGATTACAAACTAACACATAATAATCATTGCATAGTCTGGCTAGTGGTTATTAAATAGTACCTGTTGCATAGCCAGGCTAATGATTAACACATAGTACCCGATGCATAGTCTGACTAGGGTAAACACATAGTATCCGAACCATAGATTGACTAATGGTTAACACATGGTATCCAAAGCATAGCTAGGCTAGTGAATAACTAGTGGTTAGTTTGACTATGGTTAACACACACACAGTATCCGATGCGTAGCTTAGCTAATGGATAACACATAGTAATCTATGCTTAGCCTGACTAGGGCTAACACATATCCTATGAATGGCTCGACTAAGGCTAACACACAGTATCCGGATCGAATATGACGTCATCCAGGGCGGAGACGGCGGCTATGTTGATACCGTGATGGCCAGTGTAGGCTAGATCAAATAGCCAACGTTTAACCAACCAACATACGCTAAGTTCAAACGAACAACATTTACACCAAGCTCAAATAGGCTACGGCCAGATCAACGTTTCAGCTAACCAACGTTGAAAAACTTACGCTAATCAACCAGCAAACTGACACCTGGTTCAAATGGGTTATGGTTAGTGAAGGCACCGGCAAAAGCCTTAGGCCTTAGACATAGCTACCAACGCATACCAAAATAGCTATGCAGAAACCGTCAAGGCCTGTCTAGGTATGTTGTATCATTTACAGCATCAAAACTTAGGTAAAGCTACCTTTCAGGTATGCCCTAGGTAAAGCTACCTTTGAGGTAGGCCTTAGGTAAAACCACCCCGAGGTCAGGTCTTAGGTAAAGCCATCCTGGAGAAGGGCCCGTGTTTTGCCCTAATCAGATTTTAACGCACTTTAACGACAGTTTATGTTAGAAATACCACACTAGATTTAGCATGAGTTTACATGTTTTTGCGAAGTTATATTTAACCTAAATTACGCCGGGTGATTGGAATTTTTACAGATATGTCTAAGCTAGTGTTAAACTTGTCTAGAGGCTGAGTTTACTAGATATATAGTAATGTGTCTCGTGCGGGTTGCGACCTGTCAAGCAGATTGTAATGTGTATAATGCAGCTGTAACTAGATTTAACACTGAATGTTTAATTTGGTTATCGTTCAAATCATATTATTATCAAGACACTAATACCTTATCCTATGTTGACCTCTACCTATATAGTTTGTTTTAGGAGTTTCAATAAGTACAAACACGTTTAAACAAAATCATTTTATTTATCACATAGTAGTATTATTTACATTAGGCTTAGCTACGATAGATATACTCTTATCGTAGCGGATGTCCGCACTCTGCATATGCTACACTCTTGAAGGTTCAATGCACACCCCAGACAGGCAAACACATGTCCGCACGGTAGAAGGGCAACCTGTATTTCTTCGATACAGCAAATCTTGCACAGCGTACGATCATTCTGATTGTTTACACCGTCATCGTCGTCCGAGTAGTCTTCATCGTCTGTTGTACAGATGTCTTCCCCCATCTGTGCCTGTTTAGCACATATACCCACTATGTATTTACATTTAGGAAACCACTTTGCATGTTCCTGTAACGGATCATCATTCGCTGACCAGTCTTTAAGGCCTCCGGCGCATGTAAAGCACAATGTTTGATCTTCTGGGCCGGTGTAAAAGAATCCCGCTTCGCTGAGACGCTCGGGGTTGACAGTATCGTTTGACACTCCTTTCCAAGTACGAAACGATCTTAATCTACGACGATACGGTGATAGTTTGGGGAAGGCTTTCTTCTCGATTGTGAGAGTGTCTGTCCAGTAGTAGACACCTACCATGCTGTTGTCTGAGGACTTGGGTCTGTGCTGTCCGTACTTATATTGTTGGTTAGGGGATGATTACGTCAGGGTTGATCAGAGACATGTTGAACTCGTTCAGATTTATGCTCAGGAATAGGCCGATTTCTCCTGCAGATGGACTAGTGTTATGGCAAGCAACAGTTAAACCTATACAGATGACCGTCCGGACGCCATCTTGACCGACATTTTGTTTGACGTCATTTGCTGCGGTTATGTTGATATCGCGGTCATAACAGTATTAATGTATAGGTTTTAAAGAAGCATTGTCGAGCTCTGTGAGTATGATCTACACCTGCAATGAAACGTTACTCTATTACCGTCGGTCATAGAGGTAATTATATACCGTTTTTCGGCTTGTGATGAGCAATTACGCGGGGAGGGGTGAAGTAGGTATATATGCCGGGAATTTCATACAGAGAGCACCAGTCTTCGGCGTTTTTGCAATTAAGTGTGTTAAGATTAACGATGACCGATAAAAGTATTCAGTCAGAGGTGAGTATGAAATAGTGTGTTCTTTTTTCTAAATACTTTCTATTTTTCGTTATTCCAATTTTTCCATTGGTTTTCCAGCCAACAAACAACGACGATGAAACGGGTATTTGGGATGATAGCAGACGTAGCCCAAGGACACCGTACTATAGCCGCAATTCGATGGAAGCCGAACCGAGTACCTCTGGTACCACATCACAGGTAATTATATACAATTTAGACTATTATCAGAGGCTCATTTTCATATCTAATAATGATATGTTTCTTTCAGGGGACAAACACTCCGGCCAAAGGACCCGAGTCTACCAACCATCCAACACTGGTGATTATTGTATTCCTAGTGAGTTATTAACGTTATCTTTGTATTTTTCATTACTAATAAATTGTATTTCATAGGCTGGACCAATAAATCACGCTATCATCAGGGTCGGAAATCGAATTTTCCATTCAAGCGTATTAGAGGAGGAACTGAAGCACATACGAGGGGTCGAGCACGCCCGTATTGACTGCTTACTTTGTTTAGGACGCAGGATACGATATCCTCCTCAATATGCGGTAAGTTTTATTGAACGGTGATAGTAGTAGTATAGGCTTATACAAGATTTTTTTTAATTTCTATTTATTCCTTTTCTAGACTGTTGTGGAGTATGCACGTGCAGCTGCAGCACGTAGCGTAACGACTGATGCACTACATATGCTAAGACGTCTTGTATCAGACCTAGAGGCGGCGTTGCGTAAAGACGCGTGTGAGGATAGCTTCTACACAGTCGGCGTATGGAGGATTATGATTGGCGAGCTGGACAAGCTGGTTGAAGAGGGCAGAAGAAGAGTGGCTGTCGCTGAAGCGAAGGCAGTAATGGTCGAGCGAGACCCTCCATACACGGTCGTAAGTGTTACATTTGTAGCGATACCTATATTTATACTATTCGTGTACAATAATATAAATTATCCGCTTTGTACGTGTGTTGAAACAGAGAAGTTCGGGAGAGCAGATTGAAGGAGGCGGCTATCGTATAGGGGACTGCGTTGTATGCTTGGGAAAACCACCGTGCACTGTCATCGTACCCTGCGGTCACGTTTATTGCAACGAGTGTGCTGAAAAGGTGCAGATGTGCCCCATATGTAGGAAACACGTAGACAGACGCTACCGGCTATATCTGAATCTGGAGTAATTGTTCAAAATATTCGTTAATAAAGTCTTACCTGTATATCCAGAGTTTTATTTACACCTTAAGTACCTATTATGATAAGGCGAGCATCGGTAGCCGCTTAACTATTGTTAAGGGTTGACTCCAAGATAGCTTTACCTAAGGCTTCGGGTTGGCTTTACCTATGGTCTCGCTTTACCTAAGGGCTGACTCCAAGCTAGCTTTACCTACGACCTGACCTCGGGGTGGTTTTACCTAAGGCCTACCTCAAAGGTAGCTTTACCTAGGGCATACCTGAAAGGTAGCTTTACCTAAGTTTTGATGCTGTAAATGATACAACATACCTAGACAGGCCTTGACGGTTTCTGCATAGCTATTTTGGTATGCGTTGGTAGCTATGTCTAAGGCCTAAGGCTTTTGCCGGTGCCTTCACTAACCATAACCCATTTGAACCAGGTGTCAGTTTGCTGGTTGATTAGCGTAAGTTTTTCAACGTTGGTTAGCTGAAACGTTGATCTGGCCGTAGCCTATTTGAGCTTGGTGTAAATGTTGTTCGTTTGAACTTAGCGTATGTTGGTTGGTTAAACGTTGGCTATTTGATCTAGCCTACACTGGCCATCACGGTATCAACATAGCCGCCGTCTCCGCCCTGGATGACGTCATATTCGATCCGGATACTGTGTGTTAGCCTTAGTCGAGCCATTCATAGGATATGTGTTAGCCCTAGTCAGGCTAAGCATAGATTACTATGTGTTATCCATTAGCTAAGCTACGCATCGGATACTGTGTGTGTGTTAACCATAGTCAAACTAACCACTAGTTATTCACTAGCCTAGCTATGCTTTGGATACCATGTGTTAACCATTAGTCAATCTATGGTTCGGATACTATGTGTTTACCCTAGTCAGACTATGCATCGGGTACTATGTGTTAATCATTAGCCTGGCTATGCAACAGGTACTATTTAATAACCACTAGCCAGACTATGCAATGATTATTATGTGTTAGTTTGTAATCAGCCTACTCATGTGATATCCCTTGGTCAGGCTATGCTTTGGATAAACCATACTCAAGCTATGCATTGGGTACTACATGATGAACATTAGCCTGGCTATGCATTGGAGATTATGTGTTGGGGCCTACTATGTGATAATGATTAGCCAGGCTAGTGTTTCTTTCCAGCTGACTTTTGAAATGACATGTGTGACTATATCTAGACCATACATAATTGATAAGCCAATTTTGGGGAGTTTATGCTTATTTAGCGAGGCTATGCACCGGATATTATGTGTTGGGGCCTACTATGTGTTAATGATTAGCCAGGCTATGTATCAGGTAATTTGTGGGCAGCTTGTAGGATAGTGTGTGATGACCGTTAGCTAAACTATGCACCGGATATAATGTGTTATACTTTGTAGGCCCGTGTCTTCTTAGCATAATATCTATGCAAGCTTGCACACACATATATGTTTAACACATTATGTAGGCCTAACATAGTATGATAGCATGCATGTTGGCTTACCATAGTATTTATTTGGTTTACACGCATATTTATTTAACACACTATATGGGGTAATTACGTATGCAGGCCTAACATAGTATATAAGCCTATCTATGATAGCATGGATATTGGCTTGGCGTATTTATGTGGGTTAACCTGCATATTGGTTTAACAGCGTATATATGGCTATGTAGATTATATTGCATGCTGGTTTAACATAGTATATACCGGGCTAGAGTTTCTTTCCAGCTGACTTTTGAAATGACATGTGTGACTATATCTAGACCATACATAATTGATAAGCCCATTTTGGGGGGTTTATGCTTATTTAGCGAGGCTATGCACCGGATAATATGTGTTGGGTCATACTATGTGTTAATGATTAGCCAAGCTATGTATCAGGTATTATGTGGTAATTTGCGGGCCGCTTTTAGGATAGTGTGTGATAGCCCTTTAGCTAAACTATGCATTGGATATAATTTGTAGGCCCTTGTCGGCTTACATACATGTTTGTTTAACGCAGTATGTAGGCCTAACATAGTATATACGCCTATCTATGATAGCACGGATATTGGCTTGGCGTATTTATGTGGGTTTACACGCATATTTTTTTAACAGCGTATATATGGCTATTTAGAGTATATTGCATGCTGGTTTAACATAGTATATAAGCTTATGTAGGATAGCATCCATGTTGGTTAGCATAGTATTTATGTGGGTTTACACGCATATCTGTTTAGCACAGGCTTAGCATATTATTTATGTAGGTTTACAAACATATTTGTTTAACACACTATATAAGATATCATTCATCCTGGCTTAACATAGGTCTATGTGGGTAACGGGGATATTTGCCTAATAAGGGATGTATATTACATATTATTCGATTGCCTGGTTCTACCTGATAGACAAGGTGTAAATAGCTCAGGTCATATAGGCTTTGGCCGGCGGTTTACCGACATAGTAGGCCCATGTAAGTCGGCTTAGCATAGTATGTATGCAGGTTTACACGCATATTTGTTTAACACATTATGTGTCCTATCACGTGTGTTGGCTAAACAGGCCTATGTATGATAGCATGCATGATGGCTTGGCATCGTTTTATAACATATATTTATTCTCGTTTTGTGATAGGCCTCTTTATTAGTGTTTCTCCATATATACCTTTATATCTAGATACATTTACGGCTATAGGAGATGTCCATTGAGGCTATTTGATTATTTACACTGATTTCTGATTATAGGCCTTGGTATGACGACAGTACCCAGTAAATTGATACAGTAATCAAAACATAGACACGTGCCTAGATTCACAACGACACAGCCGTGCGGGTTTTTATGCCTGCTATAGCGGTCACCGGCTGCCGTTGCGGTTTTTAGATAATGTGTTATCTCTGCAAGTCTGTAGAGGTCGTGCGGAACGAGGCGAGCCCTGAGTAGGGGAGGAAGTAGGGTTAGGTGGGAGTGATCGCCGGTGTAGGGGAAGCGCCGGCGCGGCATGCCGACAAAGCGGCGATGTACTACCCTGAGTTTAAATATTGCCTATAAATAAATAACTACTGCACGCATAAATACTGCACGTGTAATATACCGTTTATAAACCAGTAAAAACAAAAAGTACCGCTGATAAATTTAAATGAAATAAAGTCTTGTCGAAGTCGTCATAAGATGTTTTTTTATTTTTTTTATTCCATGTTTTCCTTGGCGTTGAAAAGCGAGGTCCTGTTGCCGGCGCGGTTCTATGGTCACTCAAAATTCGTTTCACAGTTGTTTTGGACACTCCCACAGCATTCGCAACACGTTGTTGAACTTGTTTCAACAATATTGGTCCTTCTTCAGCTTTTCTTTTCATAAAATTGTGCAAATTAAAAATTATTTCTCTTGCTTGGCTATGTATAATTTTACCACCGACCTTATTGTTTGGCTACACTACAATAAAAATTAAACTTAACACTAACTAATCAAAACAAGTAAGACTATATGTTTAGCTAGACGCGTATTTACGATGTGAAACCGGCGGGTGAGAGTAGCAGACTGACGATCTGCCGCCCCACCACTCCAAAACCAGTTGTATAACTGCTTTCCCGTTCAAGGTCAGAGCTCGCCTCGTTTCGCACGACCTCTACATGTCTAGCACACGGTCAGGCGTATTCCCTGAAACGACGGGGCTTTGTTGCTTTGTTTATTATTTTGTAGCATAGACAATTTTGACAATCATAACCCTTGCCCCCTCTAGTTAGGGTGGGTCTAATACCTGAGTCGCTCGGTCGCCGATACGTCATAAATCTTTACGTGGGCTTGATAGGTTATGCATTGGTAGATGTACCCTATAGTACCTCCCATATTAGACCTGATAGAGGAGGTGAAAATAGCTCAGGTCATAAGGGTTTGGGCTGTGGTTTACAGACATGGTAGGCCCTTGTATGTTGGCCTAGCATAGTATGTATCTAGGCCTGCATGTTTGTTTAACACATTATGTGGACTATCATATATATTGGTTTAACATGGTATATGGGATTTCACGTCTTACTGCGACCGTTTGCGTAAGCCTACCGGGCCCCTGCAATGTGATTGGTCCATTCAACTTGTTGACTATTTGCGCTCGGTTGGTCGGTTAAATCTAGTGTTTAGTTGGAATGTTGGTCGTTTGATGTAGCCGATCATTTTTGGTAATTTCATTTGATAACCACCCTCACTTAATGTAAGATTCCGGGGTTACTTTACCTATGGGCGGTCTTCGGGATGGCTTTTACCTGAGGCCATGCTCCGTATAGACTATTCCTATGTCCTGGGTGGCTTTACCGAAGGTCTGCCTCAGTGGTAGCTTTACCTAAGGCCTGGCGGGCTTTACCTAAGACCTGACTCGACGGTGTCTTTACCTATGGCCTGACTCCAGGCTTTACCTGGGACTTGGTGGGGGTGTTTGTCTTGGTCGATAGGTTGTAATTGATATAGCAACCATCCTGTCCAGACTCTTGGGTAGCTTTACTTAAAGTCTACCTCCAAAGAGGCTTTACCTAAGACCAGGCTCCAACGTAGCTTTACCTTAAGCCTTTTCTTCAGGGGGCTTTACTTAAGGGCCTGCCTTGGGTTGGCGAAATCCCCGCTGCAGGGATGCTATGCCTGAGGTTTGGGTGGGTCTACCTCCAAGATAGTGTGTTAACTCTGTAGGTTTGCCCCTTGCCCTGCATCAGCCAATTTATTTAGGGTAGAACACTCTAGTTCGGGTATGCCTACTACTTGCCTAGACTCGCTCAAGCGCTGATACGTCATCAGATAACCGATAAATCTTTCCAAAAGTTACCCCCACCACCGGAGCTATTCCGGGGTTACTTTACCTAAGGGTCGGCCTTGAGATGGCTTTACCCGAGGGCTAGCTCCGTGTTAGCTTTACCTAACGCCTAGCTGCTGGGTGGCTAGGCTCGGGTTGGCTTTAACCGAGTGCGTGCTCCATATTGGCTCTACCTTGGCGGCTTTAACTAAAGCCCGGGTGGATTTTACCTAGGACCCCGATTATTTTTGACAATCTGAAAACCGGTGATCCCACCCACACAGCCTACCATAATGGACACATATCCCGTACGGTCTTTCGATCAAACCGGTCGATTTTCGGCAATTTTGTATTTTATTTAAAAACTACCCCTCGGTGAAACAGCCCCCGCAATGGTCCAAAAGGGCCTCTACACGTATCCCGTACTGTCTGTTGATCCAACCGATCGATTTTCGGCAATTTCGTATTTTTTGTAAAAACTACCCCTAGGTAAAACTACCCCTCAGCAGCCCGTATTAGACCCTAAACTCACCCTGTCGGTCAAGACATGTTTTTCCAAAAATTTTTCGAAAACTACCCCCCACCCCCAATCCACCCCCAGAGCTACCCCCAGAGATGGTCCTGAACGTAGCCGAGGTCACCCCCTTCACGTAGGTTAGGTTAGGTTAGATCCATTTTGGCTAGCTTAGGTTAGTGGGTTGAAAATAATTTTTTTCAAAAAACTACCCCCTACCCCTCTAGACGTGGTCGAAACCACCCCCGGGTCTGGGGTCGGGGCCGGGATGACCTCCTGCATCATCCAAAACTACCCCCATAGTCCTAGGTTACGTAGCGGCCGATTTTTTTTTTTTTTCGAAAAACTACCCCCTACCCCCCTGAACGTGGTCGAAACCACCCCTTGGTCTAGGGTCAGGGCCGGGATGACCTTGAGCATCATCCAAAACTACCCCTATAGTCCTAGCTTACGTAGCGGCCGAGTTAGGGGTGGTGCGCGCCAATCTAGGGCCACTTCTACTGAAGTGAAGTGAAACAAAGAATCGAGGAACACCAACTCAACATTTTACAACCACATAAAAGATACAGGACACAAATACACAGATATTTACCATAACCAAGAAATCCTAAACATCAACAAAAAGGACCACATCTCAACACACTAGATCAAGATGAAATTTACAGACACACAAAAATACAAAGTACAAACATATTGAACGAACAAATACAATAGAAATCACAAATACTCTTTGATACTATCGAAAACCTACTGTACCTTTAAAACTGTCACCGCATGACCCAACATCTCCAAGCAGATGACTCTGATGAAGATCGGCACATAGCGATCGAAAACGTTCTGTCTCGGTAAATTTTACCAAATTTACTAATTAATCACTTGAACAATATTTTATGACTATCCGAACTTTTTATTTAGTAAATTTGTTAAAACTTACTGAGACATGTCATAAGTTCGGATAGTCATAAAATATTGTTTAAGTGATTAATAAGATTCACCGAACGTAATGGACTACAAAATTCAAAAATTTACCAAATTCAAATTTCGGATAGTCATAAAATATTGTTTAAGTGATTAATAAATTAATTGGACTGCGATCTATTATAAGCATCATTAGACATTACAGTCACAGCTCCATCTATGGTTGAGTTTAAAAAGTGACAAGGAGTATCACTAAAACTGCAGTGCAAGGTTAAGCAAACTCACAAACATGAAAACAAAAGCACTGGAGATAGTTGGTTTCCTCAGCTTTTCATTGCACAAGTTTTAAATTAAGCCATTTTTATTAACAGTATCACAAAGCAATCGAAAATACCAATTATTTTTACACTAAATGGCATATTTAAAATCTATGAGCCTTACACTAAGTAAAAACTTTGTTTTGGATAGCAGTGATCAGTTTAGACAAATACTGCTAAAAGACTAATGTTGCTAGGCTGTAAGGAATAACAATGTTAGACAGATGATGAGCTTTGAAGGTACCCTAAATGAGAAATAGCTATTCTTATTATTAGTTATGTTTTATTGACATTCAAAAAATCTTCTTAAGGGTAGGGGTTATTATTAGTTTGGCTACTGGGCCTCCAGTTGTGGTAGCTAGGCCTATGTCAACGTTTGGGAAGATTTGGCTATCATAAGCAAGTCTAACTGTTTGTATTTAGAGTTATATATAATATTGTAGAGTTTTCATGAGAAATATTTTGGCATTAGTACAAGTGATTTTCAAGGTGTTGTAATTGGAATTACTATAGAATTTTAAAGTTTTTATATATTATTCACAGTTTTTCATACAAGGTAACTAACTATAAAACTCTTTAATAGGTTATAAATGCTATTCATTTTGTGTTCAGAAGTTTACTTTTTAAATTTCAATAAGAATTAATTGTTCTAAAATGGTTAATAGACCTACATATTCTTCTTTTTTAAAAATATTATTATTTCTAAATATCTAGTTTATTCCTACAAGGAATTTAAAATTGTTAGTAATAATTCTATATTGTTGGAAAGTCTTATACTGATTTAATCATTTCTTATCCTCCACTTTTTTTAACTAATGTTTTTGAAAGATCCTGAAAGTAAAAACAACATAATAAATTAAAACGAGCTGTAAACCACTATCAGAAAAAGATCTGTTTGCATAAGATGGTCAATTCTTTTTTTATTTGGTAATAGTCAGTAAAGACATAAGTGTAATATAATCATTTATATATTCTACGTATTAAGGACTCACGTGTAACTATATTAGAAATCAATAATTTTAGTATTTATTCAATTATGAAATTATAAAAAATATTTACTTTTGTAAAATTCAAAAACATCTGTGGAGCAAAGTTACGTATACTAGTACCTATTGTTAATTAATAGCAACAATCTGTCTTTAGCAAAATAGTTTGAAACTGGCTAAACGAGCGTGCTGCCATCTATGGACAAAAGACATTAGCTATTTACGGCATTCACACGTCTAATTCTAGATTCTGGTTTTTGGTCAATATTTTGGGAAAAATAGACCTTATTTTGTTACTTAGAATTTTGTATTCAAATATTACATTTATTAATGTGTAAAATTATACTACGGTATAGATTAAGTCAATTTAAACTCTCAAAGATCTTGTATTATTTAAAATAATAAAGTACAAAAAACCTTCTTCTCACTCATATATTTTGATCCTGATAAAAACAAATACCACATCATAAGTATAGTATGTAGGGGAAGGACCGATACTTCTAGGTGTCCAAAAACAACAAAATCCAAAAAAATTGTTATATTCAAATATTGTTAAGAATGTGTTGGCAACAACATCTCACTTAATATTCACACCTTAGCAGTGACCATGTTCTTTCCCTTTTGATTATTTATTTTAAAAATAATAAAATTTAATTATTATTCATTAAAATTACATTATTTAGAAGGAAAAGTTGTATATTTATATGGTTTTGAAGTTAAGCATAGATAGGAATGAAATTTATTCTTGTTTTAGTTATCAATTGAATATTTCATGTCATTATGATATATTTCAAGTACCACATGAAACATTACCAAAAGAGAAGTATTTAATGGACCTGGTTGTGGTGCAATTAATTAATATAAATTTTGAAATAAATAAATACAATTTTAATCATTTACTTTAACTTTTATTAAGGAATGACTGTATTATGGTTATTTTAATCTATCATTATTATTTAAAATATTTACATACGGTGTTTCTTGAGAGTTTAAAAAAACATGTTTTTGCAAAGCTGTTTTTGCATGTTGTAGTTTATATAAAAAACCAATACATTAGTTTTAAAAATATGCCTATTTTCCCATGGCAGGTATATATACTTTTGTGATCTAATTCAAATTAAATAATAATGAATTGAAGCTACTATTGCTGTTAAACAACATGTTGGTGTTGTATTTCAATGTA
The DNA here is from genome assembly GCA_036971475.1 of Prosapia bicincta. NCBI lineage: Eukaryota > Metazoa > Arthropoda > Insecta > Hemiptera > Cercopidae > Prosapia > Prosapia bicincta. The sequence goes on along the minus strand of JBAIZL010000002.1, from coordinate 364,348,274 downwards.
TTTGTTACTGAACTGAATTAAGCATGTCTCTTGATATATCGTATTCATCTTTATTTATAAAAATGGTTTGTTGGCTTGCATAAGCTTCAAAAAGTTTATATGTTCTGCAACGATTTAGGTCAAATTTCAACACAACATACAACCTGCATCTAAGATTGATTTTTTATTTGATTAAATTTATAAATAATTAATGCATAACCAAGTGAAACAATGGTTTTAAAACGAGTCAACAAGTAAGTTTTAAATTATTCACTTAATTAGGGATTATTTATTTACTCTAAAGTATTCACTCAACTATGTAATAATTGCTTATACTAATTTTAAAAATACATAACTAAGTGAATACGTAATTTCTTACTTGCTGACGCGTTTCAAAACATTCGTTCCTTAGCTTCGTGAAAGGAATGAATGTTTTGAAAAGCGTCAGCAAGTAGGCAATTATATATTCACTTAGTTAAGTATTTTTAAAATTAGTTTAATCAGTGAAATCAAGATGATTACATCAAGCAACTTTAAAAGCATAGGGCGTTGGATGTTTTACTTTTAAAAGTAGATGTTATTTTAAATTTTATAAACATTTTGATTAAAGGTATTTATACTTTGTAGATGGAAGATATAATAGAGATATCACATGAGTTTAGTTTTGTCATAAAAAATTAAATGTTCCCAAGTGACAGAAAGACCATTATTCTACTTTATAACTATAGCTTATTACTACAAGTTTTAATTACCGAAGCATAGTCGATAATCACACTTAAAGTTGGTCCATTAACATGAGACAAACACGGAATTTTTTTGTTTAAATGATAATGAAGAAAACCATATCAACGTTTTCCTCATATAGTGTGTATTTCTTGGATGAATATTTTTTAAAGGAGTAATCGGCAATGCATCTTTAATGGGGTGTACTTGCTGGGGCACTCCTCCTATTCATCAGCCATGCTTCTTTAATGGGATGTACTTGCTTGGGCGCCCCTCCTATTCATCGGCTATGCAGTTCCTAATCCTCCAGCTACCTGGTGTGGCTCAACTTACCCTGAGACAGGGTATAGGTAAAGTCATTATTTGGCTGTCAGAATTATGCTCTACTGGTTGTTAATAAGTCGAGATTGTGCACACCCACACAAATATCCAAAAGTATGACAGTCAAATCATTTTACCTGGTGGTCTTACAAACCTTATCATTGCCTAAAAATATGAATGTATTGTCTTCAACAATAGTTATCTCGAAATTTATTTTTGTAAATAAAATTGTAAAGCCAACCACCCCCTACAAATCGAGGGTTTGAGAACGAGCTAGCAAAAACCCATGGAGTTAGGGTCTTTCAAACTTTAATTCAAGTCCTGGATGTACCCCATTGTAATTCAGATCATAACATTAAAATGTCCAGGTCTATACATTCAAACTAGTACCTCAAATTGAAGATGGAGTCACAAAACAGGAAAGAAGTTTCACTAAGCTATTTGGATCTGAACATTTTGTTCAATTTTGAATAATTGATATTTCAACTTTAAGGCTTAAAAAACAAGGATGGCTAACCTATAAATTAGCTTTTGAATGTTCCATATAATTGTATGATAGTGATTAATTATTCATGTGTTTGTGCAAAAATCAAATCTGCCATTACCTGTACACTTAACATCAAAGTAAAGGTAAAAAGGAAATGGCATAAAATATTACACTTATCACTAATGTGATTATGTGACAAACTATTTTTTTTTAACGGGTATTAGAAGCACACTTGCCATATATAATTTATGTGTTCTTAGTATTAGTTATAACAATTGGCGGGACAAAATTATAAACCTGGATTTCAATTTCAATTTTCAATTGGCAACACTGCTCCTGCCAATTAAACAGAACAGTTTGTTGTAGTTTTCACCTAGCTAAACTTAACGTAATTTAAAACATTGTTTTGTTAAAATATTTAAATGTTATGGATAATCCAAAAAATGGTGTGTATACATAAATTTGCAAATGACTTACTTTAAAATAATATTAAGTGTGAACATTGGTGCTGATTAAGCCCTGGAAAGAAATTATTCCGCCCACTTTTGTTTTTAAATCCAATTTCTATTAGAAATTGTATTCAAGTATGTTTAATAAATCAGTCACAAATATTATACCACTTACACCTTAAATAATCACCTATTTCTAACAGATTTATGTCAGATTTAAGCAAAACTTGGTATATTAATCTTCAAAGAAACCTCGTTGACCTACTGAAATAATAAATTTAAAACATTTCATATCAGTTGAAATTTATTTTTTAAAATTGTATTAACCATATTATATTCTGTACAATAATAATATGGTAGCTTTATTAGAATTTATTTTGTTTTACATAACGTTTTGTGTTAATAATAACGTCTATTACCCTAGTTTGCACCATATGATAGTGGAATATATGTTATAAAGTTCACAATACCAAATATAATCTAGTTCATATAACAATCAAATGTAGGATATGGTATAATTTGATTCATAAAGACTAACCTTGGGTCTGATTTTAATGTTTAAAAACGTGGTTACATTTATTATGTTAACAATAGACATTATTTATTAGGCTTATTTATTATGAAAACAATAGAATAGGCAACACCAACATATATTTTGGTTTATCACTTTTACATATATTACTTGAAAAAAACTTACTAAACAGGATAAAAATGAATTTAAAAGTTAGTAAATGAACCATTAACAATAGTTATTGTCACATTAACTATAATTTTACAAACATAACCTCACATTTCAAACACTCTTTTTATAACTTGCAGTTTTTGGGTTGTAAATCTTGTGTTTTTATAACAATTGTTTTTATTGATATAACTTGACAGAAAAATCACTACGTACTGTTATTTTCCATACAAGTCTCTATGATTTTTTGTTTGCTCTTACATATGTTATTGAAAAATACATTCGGAATACGTAACAAATAATTTCAAGTATTGGTAGATTTAAATAGTACTGAAAAGTTGAAAATGCCGGAAACACAAAAACTAGTATAAACTTAAAGTTTCTTAGTAAAAGAAAGTTATTTTACTCTACAATAAATATAACTACAATTTACCTACCCTGCACCCCCTCCACGGTTACCTAAAGCCTTACAAAATTAATGTTTTACCTTGAAACTAGCATAATGCCTTAAAAAGTATTTACATGTTTTTATTACCACGGAAGGCTAATTTTGTATCACATTTTAGTTGGGACTACGTTTTTGCTGCAGCACACCCAAAAACGTACCCCATTTTTATCACATTACCCCAACTAAAATGTGATAAAAATTAATCTTCTGTGGTAATAAAAAAATGTAAATATTTTCAAGCCATTTTGCTAGTTTCAAGGTAAAAAAATTAAGGAAAAAGATTGATTTTGTAAGGTTTTAGATGACCAAGGAGGGGGTAGGGCGTGGAATAATTTTTTCCAAAATTGTAATGATTTGGGACATCTATGAATGTCTTTTTATATATTTTGGTTTTTGTTATAAGTTTCTGCATCGGGCGGTAAAATTTTTTTACCGAAATTGCTACGTGTCTAAAGTAAACAATTACCAATTTGGTTATAAAAAGAAAAATGTAAACTTAGAATAGATAACATTAAACTACGGTACCAACAGGTTAAAATTGACAAGCATGATGTAGTTATGGATAATTCTGTATAAGATCAAAGTTTTTAAATAAAACACAGCACTATATTATAAAACATTTCCATTTACTTACATTAAAATATAGCAATAAAGTATCTAGTTAGGATAGGTTTTGTTATAAATAGAAGAAAAACGCTAACTTTGTAAATGACAAATCAAAATTTTTTCAAGCTAATCATTTTATTCATTTGACCTCCAATGCCATACGTATGTAAGTTTATAAATATCTTTTAGTTAAGTCAGCAGACAAAACTTTATATAATTAATTTTTTAGTATTATATTTTTCCATATAAATAATGAGAATTTCAGTTGTCTATTAACTTATTATTGTTACTTTGATAATTATTACTTATACATTTCAGAATATATTTGTCTCTAAATGTACAAAATTTTACCTATTTATCATTTACTTAATTTTTACCTACTATAGACTTATGTAATTGTGAGTACAAAATATTAATTAAAATCATGGAATCATATGCATTGCTGTACAAATTCATTACATATAGAATTGTTCATTGTATAAAATAACTGAAATTTGTTTTGGTTGTGAAAATACTTTAAAAGTTTCAGTTTCTTTAGTAGAAAATTTTGATCAATTTGAAAATTTTTCATATTATCGTGGTGTGTTCCAGTAATTGAAAACCATTTGCGTTTCCGATGTTGCTATGGCAAAGTTAACTGAAATGTTACAGTTAGTAATTTTTTCAATTTTTCAACACCAAATTTATCGTAATTGGATATTTTATAACTATATAGTAATATATCTACATTGCTCTCTGTTTTGTTAAGAAACTTTGAATTTTTACAATTTTGTGCGTCAGTATGTTTAAGTTATGTTATATTTTTTTTTTATAATCTCAAGAGTTATTTATGTCTATGATTACAAAAAATGACTTGTTTTGTATCTAGAATGTATTTTTGAGTAGCGTGTGTCAAAAAAGTAATAAATGAATATATTAAGAAAAAAAGGACCTATATTTGGTTAAGTAATAAAGAAATAAATAATAAATTGTTTAAATCTAAACTAAACAGTTACTGAGATAAAGCTGTTGTACTCCATTTACTTGTTAATTAACAAAGGTTTATGACGAAGTATGTAGCTATTAAATGAAATTACTTTTTATTAGAATTTTTACCGTTTCTCTGCCAGATTTGATTTACCCTTTGAACATATGTTATTGAACAATACATTCTTAAAAAAATAATAAACTATAGGTGTTTAAAACCATAAATATTTGTTAAAATAGGCGTTCAGTCTTGATATATAAACATAATTTCATTTCTTTTATGAATTAATTGTTAAAATTACCACACTATGTTATGTCATATTACTTTAAAACTATATTAAAATTTAGCACCAAATTTTCTGGTTAGAATAGATAGGTTTTTAAAAAATTAAGAAATTAACATTTTTTTCCACATCAAGAATCCACAGCCACTAACAGTATCAACTGATCTAGCAGACTGTGGATGAATATGAATTTTTAAAAAGTTTGGAACATATTTATTAAAATTGATTAAGTTTTGAGACTCATCTTCTGTTTTTGTGTCCTAAATAATATACACGTTTAAAATAATTAATTTTCATATGAACTTATACAATAATAATATTTAATAAATGTAGATAAAACTGAAAAGCAATTTCAGTTAGAAAGGTAAATAAAGATTTTGTTCAGGAACAATTTCTATTTATACAATTTTTAAAATTATCATAAAATCACATAAAATACATTTAGTTTTATTTTTATGTCAATTTTTCAATTGTTTTGAGCACATGAAATACACAATTTGCGAATGCAATCTAAACAAATAATAAGTCCACATTTTATACACTTATAGTTTGTTTTTCACTCTTTCATGGTTGAAACTTTAAACATATCTTGGATTTTTGGTGTTTGTCTCTTGGAATAAATTCAGAAAGGTTTTGTGGGTTATGTTTCTTCACAGTAACCTGTTATATGTAACAGCTCTTTTGTCATAAGGCAAGTTTGGAATTTCCAAATGTCTTTTCATCTGCGGCTTTATAAATGATATTTTGAGTAATTCTTTTAGTATTTACTTTGGGTGAATTCTCACCAACTAAGCTCTAATTATCAATATATTACTTCAAATCTTTTTTTTGGAGAAGGTTGCCCTGTACAATGACCTGTTCATAATTTTCCTATCAAATAAGGAGTTTACATTATCACGAGAAGATCTTAAAATTAAATTTAGCAGTATAGACCTAGTGAAGCTTTTGTTTCAATTGTATAAGTGTCTTTGTAGTGGGTAATATTTGTCTGAATGTCAAAACTACGTCTGACATTATGAAATTTTGTGTTTGTTAGAAGTTTTATTATTTTGGGCACCTCAAAAACCATCCACAATACATTTTAAACGACAAAACACACTCAAAATCTAATGCGATATTTACACACATAATTAAAAACTACTCTATGAACAATAACACTTCACAGAACACCAATACACAACTGACTCACACCAATACAACACAGCTGAGCAACAGTTTTGTCCGTGACTCACAGCATTGAACAATGCACTTATCTACTGTGAAACGCGTCTGCTAAAAAGTATCAGTAAGTAATGGTTTTTTCCATGTAATACCAATAACAGTAAATTAAAAAACTTTAAGATGTACAGCATAAAACTGCAAGTTTTGTATTTGTGTTTAAAACTATTTTATTTAAAATTTAATTGTCAAACCGACATTCCCATGCCTGTAATTTTGACGGACTGCTACCCAAGAGTATTGCTCTTCTTATGAGGCCAGGAAGTAGTCTCCTCAAAATATTATGGTAAGAAGTTCTCTGCTGTTTAGGTGGCATCTCTTTGCATTATGGTAAAAAAAATTATTATCAAGTAAAAATGGACCATTGAAACTCATCACTTTTGCTTTCTTGCCTTTGTCAACAATAATGACATAGTCCTTGTCAATAACGTACTCCAGGTTTTCGTCTGAATCATCTGAGTCCTCGGTACTTATACCCCTTCCTCATTTTCCAGAAGTCATAAAATGTGCATTATTCACCAATACTGCTCTGTCTGCTGTAATGACAGAACAAGATACACACAATAAAGAAAATGAGAATTATTTACAAAACCATTAACAAATTTATACACACATACAAATACTAATGTCATCCGGTATAACAGACCGATAGAAAAAATATATAGTTAAATAGAGCTTAGCTAGTGAGAACAATTCACAACAGTAAACAATAGAATAGTCAACTCTAAATCTCACCACACATTAGTGTTTAATAAAAACAAGCACACTAGTTCATAACACCAGACTAATTTTGGCAATGATGTTGCCTTCCTCAGTGCTTAGCTACTACTCTGCTTGGCTAAGCACTGAGGAAGGCGACAACATCGCCGAAACTAGTGTGATTGTGGTATAAACTAGTGTATTTGTTTTTATTAAAAACTAATGTGTGGTGTGATTTAGAGTTGACCATTTTATTTTTTACCATTGAGAAAAAATATGCTTATATATTAACCAGTGAGGCGGGCCACAGCACTGACAATATCATACTTCACTTGGTGATGCACAGCTTTGGCAAACTAGAAACAATAAACAACTTGTGTTGGTAAATTATTAAGCAGGTACTGAGATTGTGAAGTTAAAGAGAAGATCAGGTTTGCCAATTTTATAACAATGAAATTAAATCCTGGGCTCAAAAACCGGTAATAAGGTAAAAATAATAACTTTGGTAACAAAAAAGAAATGTTGGTAATTACTGGATAACGAGATGTCATACTTTTCAGAAAAAGGATTGTACCTGTTGGCATCGAAATACCCCAGGAAAAAATAATAGAACTTGGTACTAAGAAAACAAAATTAAAATAACACTTTATTTCATTTAGAACACACACAAAATTGTATAAAATAATATTTTTCTTGAAAACAGCACTACATTACAATGCAGGTATAAATAGATACAAGTTTGGTTATGATAGGTAAGGTTTATAAATAAAGAAATAATTTCTTATTACACTTTTGCTATTACTTGTGACCAGACTTTTTGTTAACTAAAAGTTGTTAAATTGTTAACTTACACTTGGAGGAAACGTTTTCGTCTTACAACTTCTTCAGCCTCTTATTTTTACCGCTAGGAATGCTGCACATGTGCTTCCTCGGTACCATTTTTTTGAAAGTTAGAAGTGATGTGATCGAGGAGTATGTGTGATCTGTGACGCGTTTGTTCATTTAGGATGTCGCTTTTATGTGTGTTGCTATGTCTATATATTTCATACTGTTCTATTCATCGAACCGCCCAATACAACATAAACACGCAGAATTCAAACATTTACTATACAGAATAAATAAAATACTTATGTCCACAACTAACTACACAGAGGAACTAAACACAATCAAATATTTAGCCCACAAAAATGGATTTGTCAATTATTTAATAGACAAAATACACAGAAAAGTACTCAACAACGACAGTAACAACAACACAAACACAAACAAATTCATCACCCTCACATACAAAAACAAACTCACAAATAAAATAGCACACCAATTCAAAAAAGCATGATACAATGTAGCTTACAGAACAACAAATAAAAGACAAATGGCTATCAGACACAGCATTAATAACAATACCAACACATACAATAACCCAGGAGTATACAAACTAAAATGCAACAACTGCAATAAGTTCTATATTGGCCAAACAGGCAGAGCTTTCGCCGAAAGATATAAAGAACACAAAAGCGCACTGCACACTACTATTGAATCCACTTTCGCAAATCACCTCATGGACACTAAACACTCATGCAAAAGTATGGAAAATAACATGAGCATCCTCCACACATGCAACAAAGGCCATAAATTAAATACACTAGAACAGTATGAAATATATAGACATAGCAACACACATAAAAATGACATCCTAAATGAACAAACACGGCACAGATCACACATAATCTTCGATCACATCACTTCTAACTTTAAAAAAATGGTACCGAGGAAGCACAACTGCAGCATTCTTAGCGGAAAAAATACGAGGCTGAAGAATTCATGAGACAAAAACGTTTCCTCCAAGTGTAAGTTAACAATTTAACAACTTTTAGTTAACAAAAAGTCTGGTCGCAAGTAACATCAAAAGTGTAATAAGTAATTAACAACCAGCTCGTCATGAACAGCAACAAGATTTTGATATTATGATGAAGGGAATAGATATGCAAATATGTACGTACTAATTTTTACATTGAAAAAGAAGCATCCCGACGTGGGCCAGCGAAATAAAAGGGGCGAGCAGACTACTGTATATAGGAGACAATGACAAAATGCTTGGACGCCCGAAAACCTAATGTGTATCATAAGATTGTAAACAATTGTCAGCTATTCTCGGCTGTAAATAGTATAGGACGTGACATATGCATTATCCATGTCTGTCATATACATTATCGATCTTAATGGCTTTGTGACACAAGTAGACACTGTGCGACAAAATGGTTCTCAAGAAACTTAGATCGCACATTAAAGCTAAATCAATGCTCACAAAAAAACAGACGAAACTGACAGATATTTTTATTAAAAAGTGAAAGTATTATGTGTAAAAGAAATTACATATGTACATACATACTTACTTTTGACATATACTTATGTACGTATTGTAAATAGTTAGACATCGAAATTTTAAATTTTTTTCTGTATCTATTTTGTCCTCTGAAGATTATTTGTGAATTGCATTAACCGGGGTCATTATTTGTGTAACTTATGGTATAATAATCGATTATCGATCGTTTTGATAGCGGCGTTGCCGGGCCACCCTATTCCACGGATAATCGGGCGTTTACTGTATGTATGTATATATATATATATATATATATATATATATATATATATATATATATGAAGTTAATATATTACTATTGTAAGTAATTTTTTCCACCATTAAGTGCAATGATTTTACCTTGAGTGATGAGGCGCCTTTCGGTCACTTGACCGTTGTCGAATCACTGATTATTTTTTCTTAATTTTTCTGGTGCGGATGTTCGATCCGTCGTGTTGGTAATAGTTGACGCCATATACGTTTCCTCTTGAGTCTTGTATATTATGTTTTTGAATAGTATGTCTTCTGTATATGTTGTTTGAATATTCATTAAATTGTTGTGTATGTTTTTATAAATGTGGTATTTTTCTAGTGAGTTTAGTTCTATTGGGTTATTATTTATTTCAAGTGTGGTTAGGTTATTTTCGTAATTTGTTATTTCATGTTTATGTGATATTAGGTGTGCTGCAACATTTGATACTTTTGAATTCTTGTTTTTGAATGCTCTATAATGTTCTTCAAATCTTATTTTAAATGATCTGGTTGTTTTCCCTATGTAAAATGCGTTACAGTTGTTACATGTAATTTTGTAAATTCCTGATAGGTTATGTTTTTCTGAATTTGTTTTGTGGTTTGTGTTATTAAGATATTTTATTATTTTGTTGTTTTGGTTTGTATGTTGGAGTGTAGTATTCTTTGTTGTATCGAACATCCGCACCAGAAAAATTAAGAAAAAATAATCAGTGATTCGACAATGGTCAAGTGACCGAAAGGCGCCTCATCACTCAAGGTAAAATCATTGCACTTAATGGTGGAAAAAATTACTTACAATAGTAATATAATAACGTCATAAAGTCAGTGCAACGGAAAAACAATGGATAACGTAAAATATCAAGTATATATATATATATATATTTATTTATTTGTTTATTTATTACTTGTTTTAAAAATTACTTATTGATTATACATACTGCTACTTGCGGCTCTAACCATCCATCTCCTTTAACTGGGCAAAGCCAGCCAAGCCACTGTCGGAAGGTAAAAATTTTGAAACAAACGTGCATATCCGGGTTAAAAGATTCAACAGCAACAAGATTTCAATATTTAAAGAAATGATGTTTGCAATTTTTTATAATAAAGTTTACAAATAAACAATTTAAGGTTTATGAACTCCCTCCATGTTTTATGCATTTTAAAAGACTACACGAAAATATAGGTCATTTCACAAGTCAACAATTTTGCTTACAAAACATGCAATTTTTCATTTTTTCAATAACCAAATCTATTCTAATTGGATACTATGTAATTAGCACTAGACTGACTAAACATTACATGCGGAAAATATGAGAACTACTGCTAGTATTTTCCTCTCTCACCACAATATTTACTCGGTCGGTAAGTATATTCTAATTTGTATAATATAATGCTATATATTATAAAAATTACAGCAGTTTTAGAATGTTTCACATTTGTGAAATGACGTAAAATTGTTGTATGAATTCGTGCTATCACTAGTGCTTAAGTTTGAGATTTCATGATTTTCTGTGGTATATTAGATAATGGAAAAATACGTTATTGAAATTTAATTTTGTATTTTTTGGTGACTTGTCTGTACTGTCACCTTTTTTTTTACAAAGTTATGTTAGAAATAGCAAGAATGTATATGGTTAGGTAAGAATGGTTATGAAAAATGAATTGTCATCAAGCCAAGTTACATCATGCTTATGTAAATCTTGCTTTAAAGTAATCATTAAAGAATGATTTTTTTATAACCATGTCTATCCTAACTGGATACTTTGTTCAATTTATCCTAATTGGTTATACATCTTCAAATATAACTCTTCAGACATAGCCCGCCGATGCACAGTTGTCTAGTAAATATTTAGAATGGTGGGTGAGCCTGGTGATGTGGTGTCTGTTGAACCTTGGCTTCTTATCATTAGCGTTACGTATAATCACCTGTAATTTTAAATAATAACTAGAATAATGCTAGGGCTATACAAATTTCCAGTATTGTGATATAGGGATACGTGAATCAAGATCAGGTATTTAAATCAAAATATCTCTTGCAATAAACTGGTTAGTTGCTCAGTTACTAAGTTCAAATAAATATATTGATAAACCTTTGTAATACATAATTAGATTTAGAATTGTAAATTTTTTTTGAACTTTTTATATTTGTAAGTTATTATTGTTAAATACTCTAGGCAAGGTATATAGGCAGGATAAATTACGTAAATTTCTAGCTACAAATAAATATAATTGTATAATAAATTAACTATTTTTAAAATCCAAAAGCTTTAGTTTAATATTATTTCATTCCATCTTCACTTGAGCTTAAAGATGGAGTCTGAGTCTGATGGAGTTAGAGTCTGAGTTGACAATGGGATACATCTCCTGATACGGCCATCCTCAATAATCAAAAAAAGCAAGTGTAACATATCAATGTATGTTCAAGTGTTTTAGATTTTGTTTCAAATTCATATTTGAATGCACTCCGAAAAGTATATATAAGATCAATTGACAAATTTCAATTGTTTTCTTCTAAAAATTACTTTAAATTGAAATAAAATATGTTTAGTTGAATATAATTTTGAGCTGACAGTTAAATTTAGGGATAGGCAGGTTGTGATTTTTGAATCCAGGGATCGTCAATTCTAAAGGTATCGAGTAATCATCGATGCTTGATTCTCCATTGATTAAAGTGCCAATCCCGATTCTTGTTTTTTTTTTAACTGTTAAAATACGTGTGAGGTGTAGTTTATTGGGAAAACAATTAATTATCAACTATGGCTTATTTATGTATTAGTTGCTTTGATTGGATTAAACTATTAAAGCAGAAGTAGGCTTCACTTACTTTTTGAGCTAAGTAAAATGTTTGTTAAGTGTTGTTAAAATGTGAGATGACTAAAATTATTTGTTACTTAACAACAAAGTCACTTGGAAGCATTTCTCACCGCTCACCACTCTGTTGTCTCACTCGGGAGGGGATATCTCTCTCTCTCTCTCTCTCCCCCCCTCCATGCTTGACCGACACCGAATTCATAGGCGTCAAAGTAAAACAAATAAAATGTAATTCTATACAAACTGAAATAGCTATTACAGAAGTTATATTGTAATTGTTAACTGAAATTCATATTTATAATTTTAAATAAATCATTACTTTTACCCGATATGTTTGTCATGCTTTCAGAAAATCCTATTCATAAACCCAGGTCGAACATTTTGTGTAACCTATTACTTTAAAATTGAACTTTTAAAAGGCTTCACCATAAGACCAAGATGTTAACTAAATATCAAAGAATATCATGTAGGCCTATGTAACTTTAAGAATCACGAATCAAAAAAAAATTTGAGAATCGAAATCTGAATCAAAAAGTTTAGGTATCGGCCCATCTCCAATTAAGTTATATTTAAAATAACAGCTGTTACAGTAGACATAAGGTAATCTCATAAACAATGATTTTACATAACAAAAAATAGAATTTCCAGCAAATTAAATAAATTTTCATGTAAATATTCTTACAGCTTCTAATGGGTCAGGAAATTCCAAACTTCAACAACACTTAGCCCTGCTGAGAGAGGAATATGTAAAATTACAAGTTGCTTTCAATGATTTGGAAAGAAGGTTTGCTTTAGTTTCATCAACCCAAGACAACAACAATACTTTTGTGTCCCAATTGGTTAAAGTTGTAGCTAGTCTTTATGATAATCTTCTTTTAAGGTAAAGTGTAATATTATAATTTAAAAATAAATAGTTTGTATTATACCAGATAGTGTTTGTAAATTGCAATTGAACCAATATTAGCAGTGTAAGAATGACAATGCATTTGAGAAAAAGAATTTAATGAATTTCAAAGAGTTTGATGATTTTTATTATTGTTTGTTTAAGAGGTTAAAAAAATACACTATATAATGTACCAGTTAAATGGTTTGACTATGCATTCAAATTTATTATTTATTTGTCCTTACTCAAAATATTTTTTAATTTTCAAGAAGTTTCTTCACACAAGCTTTGCTAATTGCTTTCTATATCACAAGTTTTATTTCAAAAGTAAAGTGCAAAATAATATTTGTTTCTGTACAAAAGTAAAATGAATAGAAGAGTAAAAGTATTATTTAGAGGAGAAGTTCCTAAACTTTTTGCTACCACGCCCTATCTTCTTGAAATGAAAACCTTCCACACACTCCTCCACTTTACACTAAATGGTATGAGCATATTAAAAAGAAACAAATATTTTATATATATATATATATATATATATATGTATTGAAAACAATTTGTTTATTTATACATATTTTCACAGGAAACATGATATAAGTTTTCAAGTTTTAATTCACAATGTAAATTTTATCTGATAAGAGGAAAATTTGTTAGTGAGATGGATGAGCTTGAATTTTTTTCACTAGCATGCCTATTCGAGGTTGTATTTTAGCAAAAGCATAACGCAAGTCATTAGCAACATCAAGTTTATTCCTTTATTTTGCATCTATTGCAACAAGTACTGAAAATGTTTTTTTCGCACAAGTAGGTGCTTGAAAAAAGGAAGCATAATCAAAGAGCTACACTTTTAAGTGTTTTATGCAAAATGAAGATTTGTTCATTGTGGCGCTGTTGCCACATTGAACGGCAAACACTTCGCGACACTTTTGTACTATTATTCTTTTCAAACTGTCATGTTGATTTAATTTCTAGTTTACAAAATTTGCACAACCTTTACTTATATTTCTTTTATAAACGCATACATTTCATTTAAATTTTCTGAACATCATGGTCAATAAATTTGCATATGTAAAAAATTTGAGGTGTAAAAATTGTGTACTTCTATTTCAACTAAATGTCAATTTTTTTTTCCACTGGTCTCACACCGCCCTGACTAGCCTTCACGCCCCCAGTTTGGGAACCCATGATCTAGAGTATATACAGAATCTATATTCAGTTCAATATAGGAATAAGTAACAGATGAGGTAAATGTAACATAAGTAAATCGAGCTATGCTTTTAAATTTGCCACCTCTGTCACGTACTATATGTCACACAAGAGTTATTTTTTTGTGACAATTGTCAGGTTCAAGACTCACACATATACACACCATATTCATACACTTTCACTGGCACACTTAGATACAGACACACTGCCAAAGTCTAATTTGTTAAGGAGACTCTCTTACCCTAGATATACTCCCAAAGCGGATACGCCTGTAAATTGCATTTCCTCGGAAAGATGTTTTCACAACAGCTTTCCGCCCATTGTTTTGTAATGATGGTGTTATGGACTTCACCATTCCAATGGAATAATATTACAAGTGAAGTTGAGTTAACAGAGATGTTTACCTTTCTCCTAATTAATACCCTGGATTCATTAATTTTTTATTTATTTATGCACTAGAAACTAAATGTTTTACCACGTTGTTTGTTTTATTCATTTGTTACCATCTTAACACTTTCCCTTATCCATCCCTTTGTTAGTTATTTGCGCTATATCAGAATAACTCCTTTATGCGTTTGTGCTATTTGAGGTTATATTCTTTATAACTTTGGGACATTTTGGGATAACTCTTATTTATTTTGTTTATTTTTCTTACACTTACCCTATTTTACCAATCTCATTTATTTTATTTTTCTACAAATTTAATTATACTCTCTGCCTTAGTATTATTACCCATTTCATAACCTATTTTATTTGTATTTTAACCCAACCCCTGTTAGGTTATGTTAATAATTTCTGTTCTAGATCTTATCAATTTTTAAAATACAGGGTTTCCACAAGAAACGAGGTTTCAGTAGTGGGACAGCACACATTCAAACAAAATTCTATTTTTTTCCAGGTCTGGGTTAGCAGGTCTGGTTCGACAGTTGTCATGTAAGCAAATGTCTGTTGGCTGAGGCGAGTTATACATAAAGTTCTTCACATGTCCATAGAGGAAAAAGTCCAAGGGATTCAAATCTGGGCTTCTTGAGTGCCAAGGTGTAGGGACGTCCCTTAAAACCCACCTGTTTAAGTGTTGAATACAGTAATACCCTGTACTTACGCAATAGGTGGGGCCCGAGCGATAGCGGTGTAATTCGAATTTGCGTAAGTCGGGGTATAATTTTACATACAATCACACAGGAATCATGTTTAATTGGGACCAAAGACTAGATAAAATAATAGTTTAAAAAAAAATTTTTATGTATTAAAAAAAATGTATTTTGACATAGAAGGCTTCTTAAAATCTAGTAAATTTGTTTAAAGAATTGAAGGTTTTTCTTCTCACGCAGAATTTTCTCGTAACTCACACTAATTTTGTTTGTTTTGTGGCAGAAATACGCTCATCGGTGGAGCCGATGTTTTCCAAAATTTGTAACTTGCTGAATTAAACTAAAGCCTTTTGTCAAGTTTCTAACCGTCATTTCATCTGCTACGTCAAATTTGTCTAAAGAATCGGTGTTTTTAAGGTCTTGCTGACGCATTTCTATGAGCTCATCAATTAATTGTCAGCTCTTGGTTAACTTCTTCAATCATATCAGCAATTTCATTAGACTCTGGCACTGATACCGCTTGAGTATCAGTGGCGAAAAAAATATTCACACACTTTTTTCCAAACGCCATTCAATGTTTTTTGTGAAAATTCATTCCAAGATTTCCCAATGAGTCTTAAAGCATTTAAAACATTGAATTGTTTCCAAAAATCTTCAACGGAGTGCTCGTTCTTCTGTCTCATAGCTTCATGCAGATGCACAAATGATCTTCTTGTGTAAGCTTTAAATATTTAAAATGTTAAAGCTTTAAATGTTTTGATGACTCCGATCCATCGGTTAAAGCAAATTATTTGTGTTTGGGGGCAAAAAATATCACTTTCACGGGTTTGTTGAAATTAGTTGAAGTAGTAGTAGGATGGCCAAGTGCATTGTCAATTATTAGAAATTACTTTAAAATTAGTTTGCTTAGACCGACAATAACGTTCGTTTTGAGGTATGAAATGATGATCAAACCAGTCATAAAAAAAGCTGTCAACCAAAGCCTTCCGATTCGGCTTCCAAATCACGGGCAAGCTAGCTTTAGAAATATTTTTTTAATGCCCTTGAATTTTCTAAAGGATAAATTATCAGAGGTGGCAATTTACAGTCACCAGCTGTATTTGCGCCAAATAACACTGTTAATCGGTCTTTGGTTGCCTTAAAACCTGAAAATATTTTCTCTTCATGAGCTATAATAGGTCTCATAAGTATTTTCTTCCAGAACATGCTAGTTTCTGCGTAACTCGGACAGCATGATTTAAAACCGTGTAACTCGGGAATCGCTTAAGACGGGGTAGATTAAGTGGAGGTATTACTGTACTTTGTGCACCAGCATACTAAAGTGTGCCTATGTGAAATTTTGCTGAAAGTGTACAAATCCTTCATTGCCTCAATAATATCCAACTGACCTATGACATATAACATTCTGCTATGCTTAATGCTGCACCAATCGTTCAATTTGGGCGAGTCACTCACCATAATTACAGTGTAACACAGCATAGTTACTAGGTCTGGCTTCAGAATATTTTTTTTGGGTTGGCACAGTTTAGGAGAATTATGACTATCCAAGGGGGGGGGGCGTCTAGTCCCCTCCTCCAAAAATGGTTTTAAATTTTAATGATGTGTTTGAAGGCATTTTTTCTCTCAGGGCAAATAGATGTAATAAGCAATATCAAGAGCACAGTGGTACAATATATTACAATGAAACTATTGGAAACAACCCCAATAACACAAAAAATAATAAAAAATAACAAATAAAACAAGTTACTTAAGATTAAATCGTCATTCTAGTTTGTAATTTCTTGTGTGCTAGATTGTATTTTGTAATAAGACCCTCTGATGATGATGACATGGTCATCGAAATGTACATAAGGGTTTAATCTTAAGTAGTTACTTATGTGTTATTTTTTGTTTTATGTGTTATTTTTTGTGGTATTGGGGTTGTTTCCAATATTTTCATTGAGATGTAATAAGGTAAAGAAAATGACCATTATATGCTATGTTGTTGTTGCTTATTTCTTGTTGTTTGATGTATTCTAAATTTCGCTATAATATTATGAGCATTTTCTTTGATCTTAGAATATATAACATTTATCTGTATAAATTTTGGACAATTAAAATATATCAGTAGCCGTGGTTGTTAATTTGGCAATACCCAGATCCGGTTCTTACTTTTGTTAACATATTATAGGTTATATTCAATTTTTTTAATTAAGTTTTGATTATGTAGCATCACTGAAGATAATGTCATTAATTGCGTCTGATATTAAAGTTTTTATAATTGTGAGTCATAGCCTATTTATTCTTTTGTCTTTTGTTTATAACCTTCACTCACAAGCCAGCTCGAATATTGTTTATAATTAAGAAGGATTTTAACAAATATTGTAATTATAAAAAAGTAAGGCCTACCCTCTGGAGCCGCTACTGATAATTACAGTAAAAGTTTTACAAACATAATTTTGAGGTTAGACAAAATGACTGTATAAACATACCTGAAGAACCACTACTGTCTGGTATAGTGATGAATATGTTTATAAACCTCCAAATCTTTATTAAATTTCATCATATCTATATCAATCTATTTATTATCATTGTTAATATTAGTAACTAACTTGAAAATCACTTTCATTTTGTACTATCAGAAGTTAAAAAATTATCATCACATAGAAAACTCTTACTTATTCATTCAAATTATTATTTTAAGACAAAGTTATACTACTGTTTAAAAACATTCAGCGGATAGTATTGGCTACCAGATGATACATTTCATCTTCTCAAATGAATTAAACAAATTCATTCCCAAGAATGCAATCTATTGTGCTATCAAACTAAAGTAAAAATATGGAAAACAGTCCATTTGTACCAGTTACTATAGAACTGTCAAAGTCTTACTTTGATGAATTTAATGGATTTAATGTGATGAGTGTTAAATTTTAGTGGTTTCTCTTTAGAAATCCCTTCCTATGGATAAGCAAAGTATTCAAAGTAACCATTCCATTCGGACTGCCTATAAAGGCTATAGCAAGTTGAGACATTCAGTTTATTTTTTATTTTACGGTGAAAAGCATATTTTAGTATCATAAACTGAAAACTAGAAAGGAGAATTAAAAACTAAATAGAACTGAAAACTAATGCCAGGAGGATTAAAAAGAATCCACCCTGGCTGACAGTGTCAGCTTGAGGGGGGGAGGGGCATTTATTTACAGAAAATATTGTAACACTGTTTAATATGATGATAGATGTTGAATATTACAGTTATATGTTACATAATTAATAGTGAACCTGCAAAGTTATGTGCATTCTAATTTAATTAATAAATCGTACGTTTCAAGAAAGACACTTATTAGGAAAAATATAAATCCAATATTTAATCTTTATGACTTCGAAATATAAAGAAAATTGAACAGAAGACAATTTTATACTAATTACACCCGTTTTAAAATATTAAATCTCTTTATGAAGGTAACCAATTTGAACAATTGTACAATTAGTTAATTTGCGGTGTAGATATAAGATACCTACTAGTAAGGTTGTTTCATTAATAAATGTATTATACATATTATGAATCTAAAACTTGGTATTTGAAAAATAGAATTTATAACACTACATGGCTTAATCACTTATTTATAATACTCTGATAGTAACACAAAATTTAGGATTTTTACTGTTTGACCGACCTAAACTATTAACAACATTAACACTTAAATTTTGAATTGAAAGATTATAAGAAACTATTTTATAACTTAGGTGGAAATCTTATGTAGAGTTGATCGTTTCTGTTCTTTCTGCCCTGTTCCTCTTTAGATTGGCCTGGATGCAGCATCATGAGATGTAATTAATTAGATTATTTCAAACAAAAATAAAATAGCACTTTTAGAACTCATTTAAAATAATTTACATAAAAAATTTTTAACTAAACTTTGCTTCTGTTTTTAAAGAAACTTCTATGGATCATATTTCTATAATCCCTATTATTAATGATAATTATAGTTACATGGCAACTATTAACCTTCCGCTCATCTCAAGTAGGCCCTGTTTGATGGCTTGTAGAAATCTGATATCTTTACCATTTTTTACATATATTATTTATGAACAAATTCACAATTAAAAAAAAAAATTTAATCAACTGTTCCGATTTGTTTTTGAATGCTGGTAAATAATATTAATATTATTTTATCGACTAAAATAATGTTACAATATAAATTACTAGCTGTACCCTGCCACACTGCTGTGGCACATTGCGATTGAATGGATGGCAAATGAGGATCAAAACGAAGCATACGTTTCATAAAAAACACAATGTTTGCAATACTTCAGAGGCTACCATGTCACATTATTTGATAGAACCATTGTCAGAACCAATCTGATAAGAAATATTTTCCCAGGTCCTTCTGGTGTATCCAAGATAATGTCCCTCTTAACTCTGACATTTATCATTTGTGTTATATAACCATAAATGCCCATATCTTTACACGTTAATTTGGGAGTACTTGATTTGGACATATGAATGGAAATGAGTGTTTAAGTGTCAACTCTGTTGATGGTGCAGTTCCACATCAAGCAGTCATAGCTTGGGTGGGTACTGGCATTCTCATATGACCTATACTTATCATTTGCCGAACTGCTCAGTTCGTTTACACAAAAATAATTCAATTAAGTTGAATATTTAATTTAGATGTATAAAAGTCTGAATAAGATGAAAAGGGATATGATTGTTTTTGTTAGTAAAAATGTAATTGGGAACATGGAATGTTTCACATGTGATCGTTCCCATCACTCGTGGCAAATGGTGTAGTTGCTGGTACACCGCGAAAAATAGTTAAAACAATCTTTCAAGTAGGTTCTATGTCGTATCAAAATGTAGCTTAATCGGTGCAGAGCGTTTTGAGTTTTTGAAGCGTACATAAACCATCATAACATTTTTATATATAAAGATTATTGTTTGTATTAATAGGATTGCTTTTTCTGAAATAGACCTAATCTCTAGTGAATAAAATAGTTACAAAATCTCTTTGCTCACCTGTGAATGGTTCAATAACAATGACATTTCAAAATGTCACAGGATAATTCTTTGATTTGATAGAAACAGAGCTTCTGCAGAAATATTACAACTGCTGAAAGTAGGTGATTCTGTCTTACAGTTTTTGTCAAACTGAATTTAATTTTAGAAAAAAGTGAAATAAATAAAATATCTTGAGAAAAAGTACAAATAAATAAATAGTTTTAAAAATATTTGATATGTATATTTTACTTTTTTTCACAATTTTTGTCAAACTGAATTTAATTTAAGAAAAATGAAATAAAATATTTCGAGAAAAGTACAAATGAATAAAATAGTTTTAAAATTAATTGATATGAAAGTTATAAGTATATTTTACTGTTTTTTTCTGTTTTTCAGTGATATAAAAGTGAAAATTGAAGGCAGGTGTATTCCAGCTCATCGTTTTGTATTCGCTGCTCGGAGTAGCCTGTGGAGCGCACAATCTCTGGCTGAAGTCCAGTATTTAGGTATATGCATTTAATATCATTTTAAAACTGAACAAATTATCTGATATTTGTCTTCTTTTAATTCTCTCTGAAATATCCAGCCAGTACACAGCATACTCATAGTTATTTAATTATACTTTTTATCAAATTACTTGTAAAAGTCAATTACATTGTCAAAAAAACTGGTAGAAAATAAATTTTTTATTATAAAATAATAACCTTTTACTCTAGTAGTTTATATATCATAAGTTGCTATTTATTAAAAACAGAGATACTATCAGAGTTGACAATGGCACAGATCTTCCGAAACACCTGTCCTCAATAATCAAAAAGTAATTGCTACTATAAACACGATAAAGTATGTTCAAGTTTTAATGGAAAACCAGTAGCTCAAGTGAAGATGGAATTAAATAATGTTTTTGATTAGTATTTAATTATGATATCTCAATATTATAAAACATATATTCCTTGTTTTACAAGAAATAGTAACAGCATTTTAACACATTGAAGACTACTATCTATAAATGTGATTTTTGTCAGGAGCCCCGGGATTTTCAACATTTTCAAAAATACACTGCAACAGTTGTAATAATAGCACACAAAAATTCTTTCACCAATTTAAACACTGCACTTTTATCTAAACATCTCACTCTGTCTCTCTCTTTCTATATATATATATATATATATATATATATATATATATATATATATATATATATATATATATATTTTTAGGTTAGTTTTGGTTGGTAAAGATTATTTAGATTTTTTGGACTAGGAGACTGACAGACTTACCTTGGTAAGAGTCCACACTGTAGTCTTGAAATAGAAACACATAAAAGCACTTAAACAATGATATATTTCAACCACACAGTGGTCTTTATCAATCGAAGAGAAAACACAAAAAGAAATATGAGAGAATGAAATAAAATAAAATAAATAAATATAAGTTGTAATCATCATTACAACTTATATTTATTTTATTTCATTCTCTCATATTTCTTTTTGTGTTTTCTCTTCGATTGATAAAGACCACTGTGTGGTTGAAATATATCATTGTTTAAGTGCTTTTATGTGTTTCTATTTCAAGACTACAGTGTGGACTCTTACCAAGGTAAGTCTGTCAGTCTCCTAGTCCAAAAAATCTATATATATATATATATATATATATATATATATATATGAAGTTATTATTAATAATTATAAACAATATTTTCCACCTCTAACATCAATTATTTTACCTTATGTGATGAGGCACTTGACCATTGTTGAATCACTGAATTGATTTTCTCTATTTTTCTGGTGTGGTTGTTCTGTCCGTGATGTTGGTATTTTTGATGTCATACATGTTTCTTCATTAAGTCGCGTGTATAATGTTTTTTAATAGTACGTCGTCTGCATATGTTGTCTGTAGGCTCATTAAATTGTTGTGTATGTTTTTATAAATCTGGTATTTTTCTAGTGAGTTTAGTTCTATTGGATTATTATTTATTTCAAGTATGGTTAAGTTATTTTCGTAATTTATTATTTCATGTTTATGTGATATGAGGTGTGTTGCTACATTTGATGCTTTTGTATTTTTATTTTTGAATGCTCTGTAATGTTCTTCAAATCTTTTTTTTAAAGATTTGGTAGTTTTTCCTATGTAAAATGCGTTGCAGTCGTTACATGTAATTTTGTAGATTCCTGATAGGTTATGGTTTTCTGTACTTGTTTTGTGGTTTGTGTTATTAAGATATTTTATTATTTTGTTGTTTCATTTGTATGTTGTATATATATATAGATATAAATAGATATTTATTTTATTTCATTCTCTCATATTTCTTTTTGTGTTTTCTCTTCGATTGATAAAGACCACTGTGTGGTTGAAATATATCATTGTTTAAGTGCTTTTATGTGTTTCTATTTCAAGACTACAGTGTGGACTCTTACCAAGGTAAGTCTGTCAGTCTCCTAGTCCAAAAAATCTAAATAATCTTTACCAACCAAAACTATATATATATATATATAGGAATTTTTATAGGAATATATATAGGAGACTGACAGACTTACCTAATGGCAATAGTCCAAAACTGCAATCTTTTGGAAATAAACACTTAAAAAATATGTGTTCTTAAGCACATATAAAAAATATATTCTTCAAGCTTCCACCCACACCAAAGATCTTTTCTCAAATCCACCACATATTTGGTTCAGACAACCTTTTAATTTGAAAAATATTTGAGTACATCCAAAATTACCAGATCCAAGTACTGAAAAACTGCTTAAACTTCCTCATGCTGCTTTCCGTGCAATAGACCTAGATGCAAGACATGTCCAATACACACCCCAACAAATAGTTTCCATAGCTTAGCAACCAATGTGGACATCAAGATTCAGGGTCATCATACTTGTACATCCAGAAATGTAATATACCAGTTGCAATGTAAATTTTACCCCTCACAGTACATAGGCCTTACCACGGATCTGAGCATCAGAATGAATGGCCACAGACATGACGTGGGAACCATGAACATATACAGGCCAACCGCTCAACACGCTGCTAGTCACATCATATCTTTCAATGATTGTTATACTACCAAAATAATTAAGGCCCTCCACCTGACTCCAATCCTTCAGAATTAAGAAGATGGGAGTTGTCATACCAGTGGTACACCAAATCTAGAGAACCTCCTAACCTCAACATCAGATAAAACTTCTTTTACATTCCCCCAAACTTATATCATTTTTAACAACTCCATTTACCTTCCTTCTGACAGACTATTAATATCTAGTTTCAAGTAATCAATATTTACACAAATCACATATAACACTATATCATAAACTATAAATCTGTGACATTTGGATATTTGTACACATCTGTGGTTCACTTCAGTCTTTTGTTTTTCTATTACTTGACTGATGAAGATAATTTTTTATCGAAATATTTCAAAAGTGTGTTAAGTTTTTAAATGTGTTTATTTCCAAGAGATTGCAGTTTTGGACTATTGTCATTAGGTAAGTCTGTTAGTGTCCTGTCTAGTCAAAAAATTCCTAAATAAGCTTTAAACTCTACTAGAACTAACCTATATATGTATATCTGCTGGATAATCATAATATCTTTATTGTTTTTCAACGAAAATATTGCCGCTTTTTCTAATTTGGTAAGGTTAGGTTTAGTCTTTAGATTTTTAGTGAAATTTATATCGGTGATGCTTTGCATGATAAAGTTGATGTAAAGTTCAATGGGGTGATCAGGTGGTAGTGGTGGTGGATTCCAGTTGGAGGGTGGTTTGAATTTTGCAAGACATACGTCTATGTTTGTATCCGTTTTGAAAGTTGGTGTCTGAGCTATATAATTTTTTATCCTAAGTTTTCTGGCAAAGCTGAAAACATCTTTTCCTAACTTGAATTGGTCTATTTCCTTAGTTGGTGTGAATGACAGGCCTTTAGAAATTACTTGTAGTTCATGTTCCGAGAGTGTGTGGTTGGAAATATTGTGCACGGCAACTGTTTTTGGTGAAGGGTTATTTCTTATATCGGGACTGTTATTATTATTATTTTTGTTATTTAGCAATAATGATTGGGTTGGCAGTTTAGGGAGTTGTCCACAGGGTACTGGTATCTTGAAGAGAGAACTTAGGCTAGGTTTGTCGGCAGGTAAAACTGGATTATCATATGTTTTTTTTGATTTGGCCAAAAAGATTTATTTCTTGAATGCAGAGTTTTGAAAGTTTATGTATTTTATTCTTTGCAAGATTGTCTTGCAGTATGTATGCTTTATTGAGAGTATCTTCCATTTGTTGTATTAGATATAGAAAATTGGAGGTAATTAATTTGGCAGTTGAGGTTAGTAATTCAGATAATTTGACTTGTTCTTGTTTGTGACACTGTAAGACCAAAGGTGTAATTTGGAAAGAGTGGTTTTTGTAAATTGGAGAAATAACAGTTTTGATATACTGGGGCATACCTGACAGTGGTGATTTCATATTTAAACCCTTTGGTGTAATGCCTAGATTTAGACATGCTACTAAAAACAGTATATGCATGTTTATTTTTGAGATTTTAAAAGCCAGGTTTTTAAGCTGTTTCAAATACAGCTTAGGAAGATTCATTATATATAAGATAGGAAAGGAGGAAAGAACACATACAAAGATAGGGAAGGAATATGAAAATGGAAAGATTAAATATATGTTTATATATTTTTAGGTTAGTTTTGGTTGGTAAAGATTATTTAGATTTTTTGGACTAGGAGACTGACAGACTTACCTTAGTAAGAGTCCACTCTGTAGTCTTGAAATAGAAACACATAAAAGCACTTAACCAATGATATATTTCAACCACACAGTCGTCTTTGTCAATCAAAGAGAAAACAAAAAGAAATATCTTATTGGATATTGATAAGTGAATACAAGAAAACAGTGTTGCAAAGCTATATATATATTTATTTATAAGAAAATATTAAAGAATTATACCAAGAAAAGAAATACGATACCAATGCTATATCATGGCAATCATATTTGGAGACAACATTTATAAGAAGAATCATTATAAGTGTATGTTGTTGAAATTGCTAACATTTTTTTGTTGAAGAAAATCTGATGAAAAAATTTAATAATTTTGATAGTCTGATGCTTTTGTATGAGAGATTCATGGATTTCTTGTTTTTATTTTTTCAGATTGGAGTAATATGGAAAAGAATGTTTGCTTAGCATTGCTAAACTGGATATATACAGATTATATAACCTTCGAATATGGAGACGATTTTGTATTGAAATTAATGCTTTATGCAAATTCATTCCTACTAGGTGACCTTGTTGCCAAGTAAGATATTCTTGTTCTGTGGTTTATTTATAATTAAGTTTTAAAACTCAAGCCTGTGGGAAGCAAATATTGAATCTAATGGTATCTTGGTAACATTGCATCATTCTCACAACACAACACTTATAGAGAGCACATATATTTATATACATTTCATTAAAAAGGTTTTCGTATATTATCTTATAATAGTCATGATCAGTGTTTTTCAGAATAGAAAATATGTAATAAAATGACAATGGCTTTCGCTCAGAAGTTCAGTAGAATCTTTTAAATTTGTTACCTTCTGTAATACGTTACCGCATTCGTGACAATAACAACAAATATCGTTTGCATTATCACGTAGTATAAGCTCCATCTGAAAAGAATTCCTTAGTATAAAAGAAAATGATTGACTTTTTAGGAAACTAAAATGTAAATAGATTTTAAATACTTTATATCTTTTCTTGCTAGTGTTATTGTTTTTACATAGTACTGTTACATGTTTTTTGTAAGACCTTATACAAATAGAGTGTAACGTTAATTTTGACATTAATTCTTAAGGAATTATATGATATTAGATATTGCAGTAGTTTTGTTACACAATTAGTTATTTGACCTGCAATGTCAAGAGTTTTATTGAACATAAGAATGGTGCGTTCAATAAATAATCTAAACAACAAATATTAATTTAAATAAATCAAATTTTATTGCACAAAAAAGAAATATAAAATACAAACAAAATTACATTTGAAATGTTACGCTACTTTATGTATTTTACATATTTAATTTATAAGAACTATATATGGTTAAAAAATCTATGGCATGGCACATGACATCCATTTGAGATTGCTTTGTATTATTTAAAATACATTTCAATTTGTCTATTTGACATTAAAATTTTGTTATTGCATTACACAAATAAATTTACACTTCCTATATTTAAAAAAAATGAAAACTAGCATTATTATGCCGTGAACGGTTAAAGTTTAAAAGTTAAATTTTTCCTTTTTATCACTTCATGTCTTAAAATTATGACTTAGCTGTGTTGTAACAAAACTGGTGTAGCAAAACATGGTTCCGGAACTTAAATCTCGCCATTCTGTATCTTGAATCGGCGTTGATCGGGATTTGTACTCTCACCTGGTGTTGTGTCTTAACGTAGCAACATTTCTTCTAACAAAAAAAAAAATACATTTCAAGTAAACTTTTACGTATTATACATTTTAAAATAAAAGCGTCCCTGGCTCTTGGAATGTTTATACGTCCGTCTTGCTTCACATTTCGCCAAGGAAGAGAACTGCTTGAAGCTACCACCCGAGTATTTTAACTTCCACACACTGTTGCTGCGCACCTAGCAAATTCAGGTTTTTGTACATGGATGTCTGTCTTTATTTTATAATTTACAATTTTTTAAAATTTTATTTTACATTTTAAAATTAATATCATGTTTGTTTTCTGAAACGGTTTTAATATGTAACATTACGTAAAAGTAATGTTACAAGAGTAACATACGGTATTTGTAATTATGAACTATACTGCAGGCGGCTAGTGTTGTTATATTGTTGTGTAAGCGTTATTGGGTTTTACAGCTGACATAAATCATTTAACTATAATATTAATTACATTACATACCTATTTACGTTTTTATGTGTTATGTTCACCCATAATTACTTGTTAATTTGCGACTTCCATAACTCGTCTTTTTCTCGAATTTGTCACCCCCTCGGTCCTGAACATGTACCTGTAACAGAATTTAATTTTTAACTGCTAGAAAATCAGCACTTACCCATAGCACTAAAATTGCTTTATGCTCATATTCTTGTTACAGTTTTGCATTTCTTCCAGTATTTTCCATATGTATTGTAAAATTATTATTAACACATTGGCTGCTGCACCCGGGAAGTGCAACATTTTGTCAAGGGCTGTATTACTTGTTACACAGTGCTGCAAATGCACGTTGTTCTTAAAACCAATGTTAGCAACCGAATGACACAATAATTTTGGTCGGGTAAAAGCGCGGGATATGCCACACGCAGCACCACGGGCCGTCTGTGAGCGTGGGATTTCCCGCACTAATTGTGTTGAAAAAAAAGTATTAATGTTTATAATAATAACATTTTTATAGTTTTAACAATGGCTTTAAGTCGTATTTCACAACACATCTGGTTAAGTCTGATGTGATAGTTGAAACTTCTACAACAAAAGTCAGTTATAACAAAACTCAAGAGACAAACATTGCCTGTTATATACAGTAGCTTATGATCCCTGAATGCCTATTATTAGAGGTTACACTGTATCTTAGTTACTCAATATATTTTAGAAATTAGAATAACATAAAATTAAGTTTTGTTTAATATTGTAAAATAATCATTATTTAAATTTAGTTAATAGAATAGAGTAAATTGAGTCAATGTATATATATATATATATATATATATATATATATATATATATATATATATATATATATATATATTTATAGGTTAGCTTTGGTTGGTAAAGATTATTTAGATTTTTTGGACTAGGAGACTGACAGACTTACCTTGGTAAGAGTCCACTCTGTAGTCTTGAAATAGAAACACATAAAAGCACTTGAACAATGATATATTTCAACCACACAGTGGTCTTTGTCAATTGAAGAGAAAACACAAAAAGAAATATGAGAGAATGAAATAAAATAATTGTAATCACAGATTGTGTAGAGTAGAAATCAGATGTCACAGATGCACAGATTAAAAATATATATATTGTTTCCATGAACATATGAGTGATTATAGTTTATATAAGTCTGTCAGGGGAAAAGAGATAAGGCTATTTGTGGGGGAAAAAGTGAATGGATTTATCTGATGTTGAGGTTAGGGGATTCTCTGGACTTGGTATACCACTGGTATGATAGTTCCCACCTTCTCAGTTCTGAGGGATTGCAATCAGGGGGGAGTGATTTAATTATTTTTGTGGTATAGCAGTCATCAAAAGTTGTGATGTTGTGATTCGCAGCATGTTGAGCTGTTGGTCTATCCATATTCATAATTTTAGCATCATGTCTGTGGCCATTCATTCTGATATTCAGACCATCCGTGGTCAGGCCTATGTACTGTGCTGAGCAAAGTTTACATTGTAGCTGGTATATGACATTTTTCGATGTACAATTATGATGACCCTGTATTTTGAAGACCATTTTTGTTGTTTGGCTGTTGAAACTATTTACTGAGGGGTGTATTGGACACGTCTTGCATCTAGGTCTATTACATGGGAAGGAGTCATGAGGAAGTTTGTGTGGTTTCTCTGCATCAGGGTCTGGTAGTTTAGGATGTTGAAGCGACTGGCGCTTAGCTAAAATGAGAAGAAAGCGAGGTTCGAGAAAGATCCGAAATAATACAATAGAGATGTTCAGTAGCAATAATAAGCTGCGGCAAATGTGCCTTACTTCAATCGCTGAGCACGCAATTACGAAAGTTTGAACGCCATAATTGGTTCCGTACAAGCACATTTAATAACAGAATAATTCGCACTGAATTTACACATAAATGAATTATAAGTACTTAAGCTTATGCAGCACTTACCCTCGTGAAGCAAGAAAGGGCAAAATTGAAGTGGTCGTAGATATCGTAGCTGTAGAAGTCCTGGGTACCCAGTTTGTAGGAATCCTAGCCAGGCGAGGTCCAACTAGAACTTAAACGAGAAGTCAATAAGCTGCATTTAAAATCCTAAAGTCAATTATAACTATGGCGCGTAACGGCACAAAGGATCTTACAAAGCGGCGATTGTAAATTAAAGTCACTAATCCGCAAATAACGTATATAATAACGCGTTCACACGAACACACATTAAGACGAACAGTTTTAACACTTGTACGAGGTTTTCACGGTCAAAAACGGCACTTTGCACATGTGGTGCAACTTTACGCAACGAGGTACTTTACTAAGGCTTGTTAACCGTACGAAGGTTCAGAAACAACGGGCGACTAACTACGGAAATGCTAGCTAAGGGAGTGGGGCAGATAGCCACAAAAAATCAATACTCAAATCCATACATCGATTGGCAGATCAGACATCACGTGACCATCACTGTACAGGCCAGCTGAGCGTTTGAATAAAAGCCGCGGTAACACGTTCAAAACTTCGAGCGCTGACTCGAACATACCGCCCACCAAAACGAATGTTTTTAATCCGCCAGGTGGGTAGAGGGCGAAGAACTATTTAAGCACCGGAAACCGAGGGTGCCGAAGAAAATAGCAGGGGGAAACGAAGGAAAAACAAGAGAAACAAAAAAGGGGCAAGAGTGCCGAAGAAACCAAAGGTGAAACTCAATGCTGCAGCGGAAAACCAACAAGCTTGTGGACAGGTCGCTTCAGCTGGCCGTGCGAGGTTTTGACAGTAGCTACACGGGATACTTGGTCGTGTCCAGGATGTAGATGTATGATCCGACCCATAGGCCAATGAAGGGGGCTCGGATGCTCTCCAGTGATGAAGACGAGTTGATCCTCCTGAAGCGGTGAGGAGTTCTTGTGCCACTTGCGGCGTTGAATCTGCGAATGCAGGTACTGAGTAGACCAAGTCTTCCAGAAACGGTTGGTCATTTGCTGAATCATGGACCAACGAGATTTAAGAGGCGGTTCGGGGTAACATCTCTCCGGAAGTGCAAGGAGCGGACGTCCAATAAGAAAATGTCCGGGAGTGAGGAAAGACGATCCTTCGCTGGGGTCAGGCGAAACCTCGAAAATAGGTCGACTGTTAAGAATAGCCTCTATCCGGGTAAACAACGTAGACAATTCCTCAGGGTTTAATACCGTATTACCAATCGTGCGGTGCATAAGTCCTTTAGCGGATTTGACGGCAGCCTCCCAGAGTCCGCCGAAATGTGGTGCGGCTGGAGGGTTGAAGTGCCATTCAATGCGTTGGTCGGCGAGTTTGCGCTTGATAAGCGATTTCGAGTGGTCAAGCAGTTGATAGACCTCACTCAGGCGGTTCGCGGCTCCAACAAAATTCGTGCCGTTGTCATAATAAATATCAGAGGGTAGCCCTCGTCTTGACGTAAAACGGTGTAAAGCTGCGAGAAAGGCATCGGTGGATAGGTCGGATACCATCTCCAAGTGCACAGCCTTAGTAGTCATGCAGACAAATAGACAAAGATAAGATTTTAAAAGCTTCGAGGTACGCAAATGATTTGCCTTTGTGTCAAAGGGTCCAGCGAAATCAATTCCCACCCTGCAGAAAGGCGGCGATGGAGTGACTCTAGATGATGGTAAAGCAGCCATCATAGGTGGACGAGGCTTAGATTGCAGACGGAAACACCGCATGCACGCATGAATGCGTTGTCGAAGTAAGGAGCGTAACGCAATAATCCAAAATTCGCCGTTAATCAGCGCTTGAGTGGTGCGCCGTCCGGCATGTAAGGCTAACTTGTGGTAATGATCGCAGATCAAGTTGACGTACTGATGATGTTTAGGAAGCAGAAGGGGGTGCTTAGATTCATACGACATCTCAGAATGATTAAGTCTTCCGCCCACCCTGAGTAAGCCCTGGGCGTCGACAAATGGCGTTAGGCTGCGGAGCGGATCGATGATTTGAGCGCCACGACGGAGCCGTTGCAATGTTGCGCTGAAGGCCAGCTCTTGTATGAGCTTGACGCAGAGATCTCTGGCGTTACTTAACTCCTGCACCGAAGGCGTAGTAAATGAAGTTTTACTCAAGGCGACTTTGGCCTTGTAGCGGGTGTTATGACCGTGGTTAGTAGTCTGGCCTTTACGACGGCAATTATTCACAAACCGCAGGACGTAAGCGAAAACATGGTGAAGAGTAATTAAGTTCGAATGTCGTTCTATAGTTGTCAATAGTCGATTAGGCTCTTGAACGGCCGTACATAGCAGTCTAGGTTCAGATTTATGTTCGGTCTGGTCCGGGTTAAGGCCGGTCGGCTTAGACAAATGCCACGCAGTAGGACATTGTAGCGCCCATGGTGGGCCGTGCCACCACAGCGGATGTTCAGCAAGCTGGTTAGGTAGACACCCACGGGAAGCAACGTCCGCGGGGTTATCAGCAGTCGAGACATGGAACCAACGGTCCATGGAGGTATTTGAAACAATTTCAGTGACGCGGTTGGCAGTAAAAGTCTTCAATAAATAAGGCGGGGTGTTGATCCAATACAACACAATTTCAGAATCGGTGAAGAAAAACGTCTCGGAGTCAGACACAAAATTCAAAACGGGCTGAACGGACTTGTAGAGTTTGGCTAGCAAGACTGCGCCACAAAGCTCCATGCGAGGTATGGTGATCGGTTTAACTGGAGCTACCCTGCTCTTAGCCTTCAGAATGCTAACGGTAACGACTCCATTCCATTCGGTTCTCAAATATATAGCTGCTGCGTATCCAGCTTCGGAAGCATCGCAAAACCCTAACAGGTGATGCTTGGCAGCTCGTGTGCCAACGTGTCGAGGTATTTGGATAGAAGACAAACTGGCGAATTGAACAATGAAGCCGTCCCATTGATTTAGAAGCGCGGTTGGCAAAGGTTCATCCCATGATAACCTTTCGAGCCACAAACGTTTGAGAAAGCATTTGATCCAGAAAGTAATAGGCGTTAAGAAGCCAAGCGGGTCGAAAGTCCGAGCGACATAAGATAGTATGGTGCGTTTCGTAGGCACCGAAACGAAATTCTGACTCTGGTAGGAGAACGAGTCCGAGGTAGGATTCCATTGCAGTCCCAGTATTTTGATGGCGGTAGAATCGTCCTGGAACAGTAGCGGGTTCTCCAGATGAGCGGAAGGTAGTGTTGACAATAGTGCCGGATCACTTGATGACCATTTCCTGAGTTCCAGGCCGGCGAGTGCGAAAATGTTAATGAGCTGCTGTATCAATTCCTTGGCATCTTCGGGTGTATCGGCGCCAGTGACAACATCATCAACATAAGTCTGCTGAAGTATTGCTTGCGACGCGGCAGGGTATCGGCTACCTTCGTCCTTTACGAGTTGTTCAAGCGTCCGCAACGCTAAATACGCAGACGGGGTTAGTCCGTACGTGACAGTAGCTAACTCGTATTCCACAAGCGGAGATTGAGGCGTCGGTCGGTATAGTATGTGCTGGTGACAGCGATCAGCTGGGCGCACGGCAATTTGTCGGTACATCATTTTAAGATCAGCACAAACGGCGTGAACATACAGGCGAAAGGAAATGATGACGTTAGACAGGTCCTTCTGAAGTTTAGGACCGGAAAGCAATTGCTGATTTAAAGAATTCGCGTTACAATCAGGCGAGGATGCGTTGAATACTACTCGTAACTTAGTAGTAGAACTGGTGGTCTTAAAAACACAATGATGCGGGATCAAATAGTTAGAAGTATTAAGCGCGGGGTACATATGACCCAGAGTCATATATTCTGTCATGAATTGATGATATTGCCGAGCTACCTCCGGCTGACGACTTAAACGTCGTTCTAAAGCATGATAACTAGCGAGGACAACGTTGCGGTTTGACTTAAGTGTTACAGCGTCAGGTTTGAAGGGGAGGGCGACAACATATCTCCCGACTTCATCGCGTTCAGTAGTTGTAGTAAACAGGCTTTCACAAAGCTGTTCGTCAGGGCTCAAAGATTTAGCCTCAGTCACTTCTTCGACTTCCCAAAACCGTCGAATATTGTCATCAATAGACTGTAGCGAGGTAATGAACACTCTAGGTTGATGGGGCATACTATACGGTATGGATCCCATAATGACCCAACCTAAACGAGTGTTAAGCGCGGAGGGCTGGCCATGAATGATAGTGCAAGGCCCATTAGTGAGTATTTGGGTGAAAACATCTGCCCCTAGTATAATGTCAACACCGGCAGGCGAGTCGAAATGAGGGTCAGCTAAAGGTAGATGCTGGTATTGAGCACTTATTTGAGAGGCTAACCTAGTAGCCGGCAGCGGGTCAGTAATGTGGTTAAGCACGGCGGCTTCAGTAGTTAGCATTACACCAGGGTCATGCCTCGAGAATAAAATCAACGTAACGTACTCGTGGATACGTGTGGTCTTGGCGGCGACACCAATCAAAGACATATTTGAACTCCGAGTAGGTAGGCTCAACAGGACGCTTGCTTTCTTAGTAATGGCAGATATCTGACTGCCGGGGTCAATAATAGCTCTAAAGGAACGAGGTTGACCGTAATGGTCTTGGATGACGATTTGTGCGGTGCCTAACAGAGCGAGAGGAGCTTCAATGTTACAAGAAAGAGCATGCGGTACCGATTGAGTAACGAGGTCAGGTCTAGCTGTTGAACGAGGGTGGCGCGGTGAAAATAGTCGTTGTTGTGCAGGAGAGTTGTTATGTAACAAAGTATGGTGTGCCTCGTTGCACTGCTTGCAGCGTTGGCTGGACTTACATTTAGCTCGGAAATGGGAGCCAAGACAATTGAAGCAACGTCGTAATTTCCTGATGGCATCCTGGCGTGCCACAGAAGGCAGTTCGAGAAAGGATTGACAGTCAATGATGCGATGTCCTTCTCCGCAATAATAACACATGCCTGCGTGTGTCGTAGAAACATGGGATTGATTCATGTGAAGCGGTGGTAATCGGTGACGGAATACTGACATCCTAGGAGTGTTCATAACAGGAGGTATATTTACGGGGCGAGGCCCGTTGAATGGCCGTGTAGGGCCTGACGCAGCACGTCTAGGCTCGTATACATATTGCGTAGCCTTAGGTGTAATAGAATTGTCGGGCGAAACCGAAGGCTGGACAATTGTACTATGTGCCGTGTTAAGGTTAGGTTCCAGTCGGTCAAAATTTAAATCACGGGCCCCTTGCGAATCAGACTCATTCACTGACGACACCAGTATGCGGGGTTGTTGAGCAGCTCTCGTGTTAGTAGAAGCGGCGGCAGGCGGTTGATCCAACAACTCTAGAGCCCTGGCCTGTTCCGTTATAAAATCATTCAACAGTTTGTACGTAGGCATACGATTTGTGCCTAGCCTCGTTTCAAAACTTAATCTAGTCTGGGGGTCCAAGTTATTAATGGACATCTGAAAAAGCAGGAAATCAGCCAAATCATCTAGCTGGATAACCTTCAACGCACACACAGCGTTTGAATGCGCGGTCAAGAAGCGGTTCAGTTCAGTTTGCGAAGCATTCTTAATTTGTTTAAAGTCTTGAATAATTTTAAAATAGTGGTTAGCCAAACGGCGTGGGTTAGCGTACCGATTGCGCAAAGCTCGATATGCAATGCTGTAATTTTGTTCAGATATTATCAAGCCTGTGACAATTGCTAAAGCGTCGCCTTTAAGTACAGATTTCAGATATTGGAATTTCTGTATATTACTAAGACTGTCGTTGCAATGGACCATTGAATCGTACATTGTTATAAAGTCCGTCCAGTCACTGTTGTTTCCTGAAAAAATAGGCAACGCAATACTAGGGAGGTTAGGTGAACCTACAGCTGATTTGACGGGCGAGGTTGATGTCACCTCTGCCTTGATAAGGTTAGGGTATTTTGCTAACATGGGCAAATACACGTCCTGAAATTGTCTTTTGATATTAAACGCACTTTCAGCTAAACTTGCCACCTGGGTGGCGAACGTTTGTTCTAATATCTCATAAGTATCCACGAAATTGGCCTGAATGCGTCTTATTTCTCGAGCGATGCCTTCCGGCATCTCTTTATCGTCAAGAAGGGTTTGTACTTGTTCCAAATCATTTAATATATTTTTTAATTTAGCGAGGTAATATTCAGTATTAATTGCCATCATAAATAATTTAATAAAGTTCACAAATAAAACGCAACACAAATTAATTTCACAAATTTTTTTTTAAATAGCGGTAAGTGGACTGTATAGTTTAATAAACGTAAAATATTTCCTCATCACAAAGCAAATCAAAATCAAGTGACGTATACCTATGACGTCACGTATGACTAACTTCCCGCGCGTGTAACTCGCACAAAGGAAATCAGAAATCAAAGGTTGCGCAACACTTGGTAAGATTGCATGAATCATATAAATCAAATGAATTTGAATTTTATCTATCCGGCCCGGAGGACCAAATGAAGCGACTGGCGCTTAGCTAAAATGAGAAGAAAGCGAGGTTCGAGAAAGATCCGAAATAATACAATAGAGATGTTCAGTAGCAATAATAAGCTGCGGCAAATGTGCCTTACTTCAATCGCTGAGCACGCAATTACGAAAGTTTGAACGCCATAATTGGTTCCGTACAAGCACATTTAATAACAGAATAATTCGCACTGAATTTACACATAAATGAATTATAAGTACTTAAGCTTATGCAGCACTTACCCTCGTGAAGCAAGAAAGGGCAAAATTGAAGTGGTCGTAGATCTCGTAGCTGTAGAAGTCCTGGGTACCCAGTTTGTAGGAATCCTAGCCAGGCGAGGTCCAACTAGAACTTAAACGAGAAGTCAATAAGCTGCATTTAAAATCCTAAAGTCAATTATAACTATGGCGCGTAACGGCACAAAGGATCTTACAAAGCGGCGATTGTAAATTAAAGTCACTAATCCGCAAATAACGTATATAATAACGCGTTCACACGAACACACATTAAGACGAACAGTTTTAACACTTGTACGAGGTTTTCACGGTCAAAAACGGCACTTTGCACATGTGGTGCAACTTTACGCAACGAGGTACTTTACTAAGGCTTGTTAACCGTACGAAGGTTCAGAGACAACGGGCGACTAACTACGGAAATGCTAGCTAAGGGAGTGGGGCAGATAGCCACAAAAAATCAATACTCAAATCCATACATCGATTGGCAGATCAGACATCACGTGACCATCACTGTACAGGCCAGCTGAGCGTTTGAATAAAAGCCGCGGTAACACGATCAATACTTCGAGCGCTGACTCGAACAGATGTACTAGGATGTTTTTCAAGTTGGGAGGTTGCTTGTACCAAATTTGCAGTGGATCGGTGAAAACATTTTTGGTGTGGACGGAAGCTTGAAGAATTTTGAAGCCATCTCTCAATATCTTGTTGAGTTTATGTAGACCAGGATGGTAGTCTGTTATTAAAGTCAGTTTATTTTGTTCTGTTTGTGGTTTATGGTGAACCGAGGATTGTGCTGAATGAATTTGGTTTTCAATGAGTTTTTTTGGGTATCCTCTTCTCTGGAAGGCTGTTGATATCTTTCTATTAAAATCTTCCAATTCTCTATCATTCGAACAGATTCTCTTACCCCTGATTGCTTGACTGTATGGAATGGATCGTTTTATGTTTATTGGGTGGTTGCTGTCGAAATGGAGATATTGTAGGTGGTTTGTAGGTTTGATGTAAATTCCTGTGTTGATATTTCCATTCTGGAGTGTTACCTCTACATCCAAAAAGGTGATGGCTGATGTAGATTTCTCCCAGGTAAATTGAAGTGTGGAGAATTGTGTCAGGCTGTCTAAAAATGCTTCAAGTGTTGAAGCACCCTGTGTCCAAATTAGGAAGATGTCATCTATATATCTATACCAACATAATGGCTGGTGTGTTTGTATCTTTAGAAAACTTTCTTTCAACAATCCCATGTACAGATTTGCGTACGATGGTGCCATTCTGGTACCCATTGCTGTTCCCTTTATTTGAAGGTAGTTCCTTCCCTCAAACTGAAAGTTGTTCTTCTCGAGGATGAACCTGGTCAGGTTCACAAGAAAAGGTGTAGTGGGAGAAGGCTTGCCTGGGCGTTTGTTTAGAAAATTCTCTATTGCAGATAGGCCATGTGCATGAGGGATGTTGGTATAGAGAGAGGTGACATCTATGGTGACCAAAATAGTTACCGGGGGTAGAGGTACAGATATTTGTGAGAGTCGATCTCACATCTGATATATATATATATATATATATATATATATATATATATATATATATATATATATATATATATATATATATATAGATTTTTTGGACTAGGAGACTGACAGACTTACCTTGGTAAGAGTCCACTCTGTAGTCTTGAAATAGAAACACATAAAAGCACTTAAACAATGATATATTTCAACCACACAGTGGTCTTTGTCAATCGAAGAGAAAACACAAAAAGAAATATGAGAGAATGAAATAAAATAATTGTAATCACAGATTGTGTAGAGTAGAAAACAGATGTCACAGATGCACAGATTAAAGATATATATATATTGTTTACATGAGCATATGAGTGATTATAGTTTATGTAAATCTGTCAGGGGAAAAGAGATTGGAGACGTCTAAGGCTATTAGGGGAAAAAAATAATCTTATATATATATATATATATATATAAGGTAAGTCTGTCAGTCTCCTAGTCCAAAAAATCTAAATAATCTTTACAGACCAAAACTAACCTATAAATATATATATATATATATATATATATATATATATATATATATATATTCTTGATATTTTACGTTTTCCATTGTTTTTCCGTTGCACTGACTTTATGAAGTTAATATATTACTATTGTAAGTAATTTTATCCACCATTAAGTGCAAAGATTTTACCTTGTGTGATGAGGCACCTTTCGGTCACTTGACCATTGTCGAATCACTGATCGTTTACCTTAGTAGGTGTTAAATTCTTGATATTTTACGTTCTCCATTGTTTTTCCGTTGCACTGACTTTATGAAGTTAATATATTACTATTGTAAGTAATTTTATCCACCATTAAGTGCAATGATTTTACCTTGTGTGATGAGGCACTTTTCGGTCACTTGACCATTGTCGAATCACTGATCGTTTACCTTGGTAGGTGTTAAATTCTTGATATTTTACGTTCTCCATTGTTTTTCCGTTGCACTGACTTTATGAAGTTAATATATTACTATTGTAAGTGATTTTATCCACCATTAAGTGCAATGATTTTATCTTGTGTGATGAGGCACCTTTCGGTCACTTGACCATTGTCGAATCACTGATCGTTTACATTGGTAGGTGTTAAATTCTTGATATTTTACGTTCTCCATTGTTTTTCCGTTGCACTGACTTTATGAAGTTAATATATTACTATTGTAAGTAATTTTATCCACCATTAAGTGCAATGATTTTACCTTGTGTGATGAGGCACCTTTCGGTCACTTGACCATTGTCGAATCACTGATCAGTGTATATATATATATATACACACACACACACACACACATGCGCGCACACGCGCATGAGCAAACACAACGAAGTTAAGTCAATTATTATTCGCAATGTAGTTATAAAACTTTATTTTAATCAAATAGGAAACTTTTTTATACATCATTTTTCAGCATAGTCCCCTTTCTTTCAATACACTGGGCCATCGTTGTACAAGCTTCCTGATGCCCTCATAAAAGAAAGTTTTTGTTAGAGCTGCGAGTCATGAATGTACCGCTTCTTTTAGTGCTTTGTCCATGGTAAATCGACTGCCTCTATGAGTGAACCAAACAAGTGATAGTCAGAAGGGGCAAGATTGGGACTATGTGGAGGATGAGCCAGTACTTCAAAATTGAGTTTTTGGAGCATTTCTGCAGTATGGGCAGCAGTATGAGAACTATCATTATTGTGCAACAACACAACACCTTTTGACTGCAGTCCTCGGCGTTTGCTTCAAATTGCAGGCTTTAGCTTGGCAGTAAGAAACTCACTGTAATGTACATTGTTTATTGTTGTATCCCTTTCCTCATAATGAACCTTTAGTGAGGAACCTTGGGAGGTCAATACTGGACCTTGTGAGTTTCAAAAAACCTTAAGCAGTAGTTTTCTTGTGGGTTGAGTCTTGAACTTTTTCTTGCATGGCAAATGGATGTTTCTATTCCATACTCTGCAGTTTACTCTCCTGCTCATAATGTTGGATCCATGTTTTGTCACCGGTAATGATCCTGTCTAAGAAGATATCCTTTTTGTTACCATAGCAATCTAAAAGTTTTTGGCAGATGTCCAAGTTCGTTTGTTATGCAATTGTGTGAATTTATTTGAGACTCATCTTGCACAAACTTTATGAAACCAAATTCTGTTGAGGATGATTTTGTAGGCAGAACTGTGACTAATTTGCAGAGGATATGCCACTTCGTCAATAGTTACTCGTATGTCTAAGAGAACCATTTCTTGTGTACGCTCAAGGTTTCGTCATTTGTGGCAGTAAACACTCGTCTGGCTTCTTCATCATGGGTAACACTTGTGTGAGCATTTATGAATTCTTCAATCCATTCGTAGACACTCCTTTGGTGGAAAACGCTCTTACCGTACTGTGACAAAAATCTTTGATGAATTTCAGCCTCTGATACACCTTCCAACCATAAACAAGGGGTCACTGAATGTTGCTCTTCTTTGATACAGCAAGACAGTGATAACAAAACTAACCTAGCAGCTTGAAACAAGCATAGACAACAAGAAATAAACAAAGCCTGCATCATCAACGCAAAACAACAGTACTATCAACATAAAGAAAAATATAACTAAATTGCAGATAATAATTAACTTACCTTTATGTTTATATACTTATGGCAATAAAACTAAATTTTATTGTAGTTTTATAAAAATTATCTACATAGTTTCTTTTTATATCTAAAATCACAAAAATATATATACAATTGTTTAATACTTTAAATTTATATTACATATTGATCTAAAATTTGAAGTAAGCATAAACTGCCTTAACTCTAGGCAGAGAAATTATTGGGTTGTCAGAGTTAGATTGTATTTAATTCATGGATAATTTTTATTTCTACACTATTAGATGAACTTTCTTAAAAGTTTAGAAGGAACTTCCTTCTCAATTGAGGGAAAGAAGTCGTTAAAATTGTTCGTTAGTTTTGTAAATAGGTTATGTAAGGTAGTACGTTTTTTGTGTACTTTATATTATTTTGTTTTTACCTCGACAGATGTGAAAGAGCTTTGATAGCTACTGTCAATGTACGTAACTGTGTTCAATTTTATACCACAGCCGACGAAATCAAAGCTGAAGCGCTCAAAGAACATTGTTCTAGCTTAATATCTGCACATTGGGTAAGTAACTCACCATTTACACAGGTAAATAAAAATATTTTGTCAGTACAGGCCGAACCTCATTATAACGAAATCCATATTAATTTTAACATTCTCTACATAATTAATCATAGTAAAAAAACTAACCACTTCAGAAAAATCTAAAATATTCAAACATACGAATCTAACACCTTATTCCATTATATAGTAAAGAACCGGTTCAATCTTAACTCTCCTCCCCCCTCATAAATCATATGTCCAACAACCTTGAATGATCGCCAGCAGTAGCGGGTCGGCTTCGTCAATGAAGTGATTGTTTCGAAACGAGTCAGCAAGTGAGTTCAGAAATATTCACATAGTTATGCAATAGTTACTTATAATATTGCAAAATCATTGCGACTGCGAAAAACATTTTGTTATAAAAAATGTAAGTTAATTGTTATAATACAGTACAACAGTCATTAAATCATTTCATTCTTACCTTTTAAAATTTATAGACGTCATTATTGAAGTGAATGGTTACAAATAAACTGAATACACATATTTTAACAGCACTTTTTAATTTAGTTTTGTGTAGGAAATAAATTTATGATACGGTAGGTACTATTTTGTAGCAAGGTATAGAATAATAATAAAAAACTATAACAAAAAAAGACTGAAATTTTTTTATTTGAAATATATACTTAAGTTGAAGGAGGGTTTTAAAAAAGTCTATTATTTTTTACTGGGAATTTTGTTTTGTTTTGTTTATTAAAATGAATTGTTAAAAGAATCAAAGTTTTGGAAAGTAGTAACCCGAACATCATGTAGAGTAGATAGGTACAAGTGAATGGTGTTTCAACTTTTATTTATTTCTGCAAACGACACTTTCTTTTCAGGAATTTCTTCATCTTCACTTTCACTGTTGTCGGTTGATATTTATTCGTTCATTTGAGCCGATTGACATAAATGTTGACGCTGTTCCCTTTACATTTTCCACAGTTTCGTTGTCCCTCGATTCATATCTCACCAGGAAAACGTTATCCTCATAAACAAAGTGGTCATAATTTACAAAATTTGTACAGGTTATAGCTAAGTCTTCTCCACAAATCACAAAGTTATTCTATTTTTGTTTTTGCAGAATCGATTAAGCCATCCAACACTTGCTTGAAACTCTTTGTCGCTAAATAATTTTGCAATTTCCAAAGCATTTTCTTGAATTAAGTGTCCACTTATTGTTAGACCTGACATCAACAAATCATGAAAAAAATGACCTAGTCTAAATCATCATATAATGCACTGCAAATTATTTTCCGAATATGTGCAAGGCCACAGCCAGACAACCGATCTTTAATTTTTGTACGATCTTTCAAAATTGTAGATAAAATAGATGTTACAATTCCAAAATCTGTAGCTACACCTAATTTTTTCCTGGCCTAAAAAACACTTTACTATGTCAAGTTTGTCTTTGATTGTAAATTTATGTCTTGTAACGCCTAGTTTCTCCATTATAAACTGATCCGGTAAAATACAATAAATTACAGACTCTTAAAACTACTTAACACGTACTGCATGCTGTAGTGTACTATACTACAAGGCACAACATGATACCATACCTAACCTTCTGAACTTTACAATTGCTATAAAGAAACTAACATTTAGCCCTAGGCCGCGGAGAGTTGATGACTGAGAGTACAGTTTCAGCAATCGGGGTATCGCATGCAGTGGGATGTTTGCCGCATTCCTTACAACAATACAGATTGTCGGTAATTTATTTTTCCTTTAAGTACAGCGACAAACACAACCCTTAACCCTTTGGTTAGCATTCATAGTATGTGAGATCGTGCAATGGCCAGCGGGAGCATTCCCGTATATGTAAGTTCTACCATTTCTCTCAGATTAGCATTGCCGTATGTTTACGATTTCTTTTCCTGTGTATTGTACTGTATTCTAGGTTGAATATTTAAAACCATCTGAACACTAAATACTACACAGAGTACATAATCTCCATTCTTTTGTGTCCAAAGTCTATAGGTTTCCCCATGTATTTACAGATAGTTTTGAAGTTTGTGTGGTACTTTACAATGGATAGATGAATAAATAGTGAAGAAAAATCTTTAGTGACCAAAGTCTATGGTTTTCCCACTTGTTTACAGATAGTTTTGAAGTTTGTTTGATATTTTACAATGAATAAGTATTTCACAAAAGTAAGATTAACAGATAATTTTTAGCAATGAAATTATCAGTTAAGTTTGGTTAACATGAGAAAATAAGTAAATGAGAAAACATAAACAAATATTATTATAATCTTAAAAATTAGAGAAAAATAAAGGAAAAAATTAGAAAAACTGTAAAAATCTGTCAAAAATATGTTGCTCCCACGGACTATATCAGGGCAGGCACATATTGCTAAAGGGTTAAGAAACTGTAATTATATTTTTGAAGTGTTATTGTTTTGTTAAATAAAATTGTTTTAAATTATTGTTCTTTTACATGCTTATTCATCTTTATGCCAAATAAAACAGGGTAGACAATTTGTTATACTTACTGAAAATTTAATTTATATTTATATTTGGTATAACAAGATTTGACCTGTAATAGAAATAATTTGTTCTTAACTGGATATTCTTAAGTGTAAATTAGATTGGTATGGGAATGAATTTTTATGACTAGTCATGTTTTTTTTCTTAAGGTTATTTGATGTAATTTTGTAGTTTTTACATGTTTCTAATCATTATAATCAAAATTAAAGTTTTATTAGACATATAAATGTATATTTTGTATTTTTTTTATTTGCTATTAGACATAAAACTAAACATCAAAACATACTTTGTTAATTTTAATCTGAATATGGTTTTTAAAAGTCTCAAAAAAATTGTAAATTATCTTTCAAGGTTAAATGAAATGTACTTTTAGAATAGAATGGGAAACACACAGAAGAACTTTTATATACTACTCTATAGAAAGTTTCCTACAGACAAAATCTATTATCTGAAAAGGGTTTATTGTTCTTGAACCTACTAAAGTAGTCCAAGACAAGAGTAGCAATAGCTTTACTTACTCTTTGTTCTCTTTTTTCTTCACCTTTCCACCCCTTTTTATTCTATACAAACTAAGCATTGAATCAATAAGTTGACGCAATATGCGTAAAGTGAAAAGTCCAGTCAGTGTAAAGTTGTGGAGTTTTGTTGAGAGTTTGGAGAAAAAATGTTCAGCACAGATGGAATAATTTTATTATTGTTAATGTTGATAATGTTTTATTGTGCAATGACACTATAATACTGCAAAACATTAAAATTCTATGATTAGATGTTCTGCAGCCCAAAGTTGGCAATGTTTATTATTCGAAAACCCATCTGCATGTTCTACAAAGAAAT
Organism: Prosapia bicincta; assembly: GCA_036971475.1. Classification (NCBI taxonomy): domain Eukaryota; kingdom Metazoa; phylum Arthropoda; class Insecta; order Hemiptera; family Cercopidae; genus Prosapia; species Prosapia bicincta. The sequence continues at coordinate 364,304,318 of JBAIZL010000002.1, read as the reverse complement.
ATATTCATCATTATTGTTTCATATAAAATTTCATATTTGTTTGATGACTGTAATACAAAAAGTGACATTTTATCTATTAAAAATATTTATTTTTATTGGATTTTTTTAATTCATAAATTTTTATTTCATTTAAAATATTTAAATTTGAACTAGAGTATGTATGGAATTTTGATTAATTGATTTATTAATAAAGAAAATAGTTGATGACCCTTGGTTCCTTCAATCTTATCATTAAGGGTAACTCTTCTTAATGGTAGGATATCATTCCTTAAACCTAGCTTCAGAGAAAACCCGGTTTTCACTAATATCTATACAGTAAAGTCTCGATAATTCAAGGCAGATAGGACTGAGACCCCCCTCGAATTACTGAAAACTTGGATTACACAGGAAAACGTTCCTGTGTACTAGAAAAAATAGGAGTTTCAATGAACCCTAATTCTATAATTATAAATGCACTTTATATGACAATCTCTTGAAAGCCTGACTCATTTTCTTTGCGTACTGTATTGATATAGATATTTCTTTGAAGCTCGATTGATTTCCTTTGCATACAGTATTAGTATAAACATTTCTTGGAAGCCCGATTAATTTCTTTTGCATACTGTATGGCTATAGACATTTCTTGGAAGCCTGACTCATTATTTTTTTCAAACAGATAAAATAGGCTCAAATAGAAATAGGTTCAAATTTAATGAAAGCTCGAAATATCGTGACTTGGATTTTCAAGACTCTATTGTACTTATATATTTAGACAAACTTATCAACTAAATATCTTTCTTGTGGTTCTATAGGTCAGTCCAGTTTCTAAATTGTTATATTCTAGATTGTAATTTTGTAATAGGACCCTCTGATGATATAAGAAGGTCACCGAAGTGTACATAAGGGTTTATTCTTAGGTAAATTCTATTGTAAGTTATGTTTGTGGTATTGGGCTATTGGCCAATATTTTTATTGCTTCTGTTAGTGTTCTATTATAAAATGCAGTAGACTGAAAAATAGATAGAATTATTGATTTACCCTCCAGAAAATGGAAAGGTAATAGATGAACAAAATACTAGAAACCGCTGAGTCTGTGTTAAAAGTTTTACTGTATTTGTTTTGTTTCTGCCTAGGATGACTTTACCAGTGAAGACTTCCAGCACATGTCAGCACCTTTATTGTACCAGATGTTTAAAAGTAAATCCCAGTATCCCTTGCATTCTTCAATTCGTTTAAAAAGAGAAGATGTTGTCTTCTTGTATGTTGTTGAAAATAATGCACAGGTATTGTTTATACGTATGATTGTTTTAAAGTGGAATTTATTTTAATTGTTTTTAATTCATTTATATGACTATTCATTATAGGTTGCTTATATTCAGTAGCAGCAACGTAATGTGATCACACTTAATGTTATTAGTAGAGTTTCACCTAAAGACAGATACAAAATCTTATACATTCTTTGTAATCAAGCTATTTATTGTTATCATTTAATTTGTCATGCAATAAAATATGTGTTCGATATTACAGACCAACAAAAATGTTCATGAGTATTGTAAATTCTTAGAAAATAGTCAAGCGATATGGTGATTGACATCCTGTGCTTCAGTCTTGATATCGACGTGATTCATTATCCATGTCATTCATATCCTGTTTAACTTTACTAAAACACATCTTCTAGGTTTTGTAAAATGTACAGTAATTTGTTTCTCCATCTAGTTATCCATAAGCCATTTGTTCATGCGACTACTGCACTAGTTATTTTCATAATAGTTTTATTATTTCAGAGTGATTTTACGTAATCTAATTTGTAAGATCTTTTTTTATTTGTTTTGTGAGGTTTGGTGTTCCAAGATTCAAAGTGTAGCAAGATGTCTGAATATCAAAAGAAACAATGTGATTTAAGTCTTGAAGAAAAACTTCACATTCTAGATTGATAGGGTAAATGACAAAAGCAAGTCAAAGAAATGCTACTTCTCAACTTGGTATTTCACAAACTCACTTATGTAAAATTTTTAAGAACAAAAACTCTGCCTTGTCATTATCAAAGTGTAATGGAAATTTTGACAGCAAAATAAATTGTTCTAGGAAGGAACCAAAAGTGGAATCAGCTTTGAAATTATAGTTTAAAAATTTTTGCAAAAAATATGCTCGAGTTGATGGTTCATTATTGCTCCAAAAAACCAAGGACTTTGCAAAAAAATAATGATTATGAACAATTTATCAAAAATATTTTACTGTAAGATTACCGACAATCTCGTATTGAGGGATTCTTTTTGAAGAGGTAAATAAATTTGAAAGTATAAATAAGATCGAAATGTTTTATGATGAAGTTTTATGTGTTTCATGAAATGTCTTATGTACTTCAATAATTAAAAAAAAAATTATACTAAATTCAATAAGTGTTAAAAAAAAAATTTACAATGGAATAAATAATCTGACTTGCACTATGCCTGCAAAAATACATTGTATTTGTAGTGTTGTAGAATTAAAATGACTTACTGTAATGCTAGGCCTTATATCGTTCAGGAAACATTGTGACCATAATACTGTGAGTTCAATGCGGCACTTCTATAGATCGAAATTACTTGTTCGGTTATTGTTATAATTTGGTTATTATTATCAAATATGCCTATATATATAAATAAATATATATATATATTTTTTTTTTTTTTTTTTTTTTTTTTTAAGTGCTTTTATGTGTTTCTATTTCAAGACTACAGAGTGGACTCTTACCAAGGTAAGTCTGTCAGTCTCCTAGTCCAAAAAATCTATATATATATATATATATATATATATATATATATATATATATATATATATATATCACGTCCATTATTTTTCTGTTGCACTGACTTTATGAAGTTCATATATATATATATATATATATATATATATATATATATATATATATATATATATATATATATGACAATAGTCCAAAACTCCAATCTCTTGGAAATAAATAAATAGACACATATAAAAACTTATCACACTATTGAAATATTTCGATCAAAAATGATCTTTGTCAATCAAAAAAGAGAAAAAGAAAAGACTGAAGTGAACCACATATGTGTATAAATATTCAAATGTCACAGATTTATAGTTTATGATATAGTGCTATATGTGATTTGTATAAATATTGATTATTTGAAACTAGATATTAATAGTCTGTCAGAAGGAAGGTGAATGGAGTTGTTAAAAATGGCAGAAGTTATTGGGAAGGTAAAAGGAGTTTTATCTGATGTTGAGGTTAGGAGGCTCTCTAGATTTCATGTACCACTGGTATGATAACTCCCATCTTCTAAAATTCTGTAGATTTGCAATCAGGGGGAAGGGCCTTAATTATTTTGGTGGTATAACAATCATTGAAAGATATGATGTTGTGACTAGTAGCGTGTTGAGCGGTTGGCCTGTCTATGTTCATGGTTCCAACGTCATTTCTGTGGCCATTCATTCTGATGCTCAGACCATCCGTGGTAAGGCCTATGTACTGTGCCGGGCAAAATTTACATTGCAACTGGCATATTACATTGCTGGATGTACACGTATGATGACCCTGAATCTTAAAGTCTACATTGGTTGCTAGGCTAATGAAACTATTTGTTGGGATGTGTATTGGACATGTCTTGCATCTAGGTCTATTGCACGGAAACGAACCATGAGGAAGTTTAGGCGGTTTTTCAGTACTTGGATCTGGTAAATTTGGATGTACTAAAAATATTTTTCAAATTAAAAGGTTGTCTGAACCAAATATGTGGTGAATTTGAGAAAAGATCTTTGGTGTGGGTGGAAGCTTGAAGAATCTTGAAGCCATCCTTTAATATTTTGTTCAGTTTCTGTAGGCCTGGATGGTAATCTGTAACTAAAGACAGTTTGTTGTCTTCCATAGATGGTCTGGGTTCATCAGATGACTGAGCTAAGCGGAATTGATCCTAAACAAGTTGTTTAGGATATCCTCTTTTTTTGGAAAACTAGTAAGGTCTTTCTATTAAAGTTCTCCAATGCTATATCATTGGAACATATTCTCTTGCCCCTGATTGCCAGACTGTGTGGTATGGACCTTTTTATATTCATGGGCGGTTGCTATTGAAGATGGTTTGTCGGTATAGATATTCCCATTTCTGATTCTTACATCTACATCTAAGAAGGTGACTGTTGCTGTAGATTTCTCCCAGGTGAATTGAAGTGTAGAGAATAGTGATAAGCCCTTCAAAAAACTCTCCAGCGTTGAGATTCCCTGTGTCCAAATTACGAAGATGTCATCTATATATCTGTACCAACATAATGGATGGTGTGTTCGAGTTATTAGGAATTCTGCTTCGATATTACTCATGTACAGGTTTGCATACGGGGTCATCCTAGTACCCATTGCGGTTCCCTTTTATTTGTACAATATAGTGTGTCAAATGATTAATTTGTGAGTTTTTTGTACGTCTTTTATTTGTATTTTCATAACCTCACAAGCTAAGCTCAAAGAATAGTACCTTTTGGGATGTTTTGAGAGATATGTGCATTTTATCAATTAAGCAAACAGCATGGGTTAAACCCTAAAAATGTTTGTCTATAGGTTATTTAAAATTTTGCTTATTTGAAATTAGGAAAATAATTTTGAAGCGTTTTAAGTAATACAATTTTTAAATTTTTATTGTTTTTTTAATATATTTTTACAATATTGCTGTTACAGTTGGACACAAAGTTGAACAGTTTAGATTCGAAAGGAGATTTGCCTTTAGATTTAGCGCTTCGGAATAACCAGACAAGTATTGCAAATACATTAATTGAACATGGTGCTAATCCTGATGCAACTGATTCGAAGGGGTGGACTCTTTTATACAAAGCTTTAGACAGAGGTATCAGAAACAGTTAAAATTGTGAAATTTGTTTTGAAATTACGAACATGCTGTACAGACTAGCTATTGTAATTTTATGAATTAAGTTAAGTTATATTTGTTTTTTGTCTTTTATGATAAAATTAGGCTAATGTCATCCTGCCTAGTATACAAATGTAAGAAAATATTTGTCGTTTACATATCCTGTATAAAGTTTATGAGTATTATATGTTATACATGAAATCACAAAGTTCCCAGACTATAATTGTCACAGCTTTTGGATCCAAGTATATAATTTAGCATGCCAGCGACCAACTATACAATACTAGTGAACTTCATTGCTGTGTAAGGTTATGTTTGGTCTACTAGCTGTTTTGTAAACATTGCTAGGATCGATTGTTGTAAACATGGTACATGGGATCAAACTGCTGACAAAATGCAATATCTTATTCATGAAACCTATTCATCAAATGATTGCTGTTTTGTTTCTGGATCACAGTTATAAAAATAAAATTTGTTTTAAAATAATTGATTTTTTTTTATCGACACAGAAAATTTGGGGGGAAATTTTGTAGCATTCCTAAATTTTCTATTACAATTACCTTGTAGCTAGGGATGGTCAGTATTTTTTATCACAGTGACTTGTCACTAATATTAGTTTGCCACTGGTGGTACCAGTGATAAAATTTGGAAAATGCCAGTTCCAGTGACAATAGATCAATTGGAAGTTGCAACTGTTGTGATTGGGCAAAATATCTCAGTAATTGGATAAATCGAATTTCATTGGTTGATTTGTAGCTGTTACAGGTTCTATTCATTTATGTCATGTGTAGGTGGTCGATTTGTGTCAGGAATCTCAGAGAGTGACAGTGTTGTGTACAGTAGTCGCAATTTCACACTCGGTAGTTTGTTCTTAATTTCCTAGAAGTTTATTTTTAACTAAAATAAGCCTTCCAAAAAAGAAAAAAGCGAGGTGTAGAATCATTTCACCAGTGTGGTACGCCTGCCTGTTATTGGTACATACAGAGCAGTCTCAGTATCCCTTGTCACCGGTAAAAGTCACTGATCCAAACCTGGCGCTGTCACTAAAATCACCGATGCTCATGGAATTAAATTTTTTAAATAATTTTATTTGTTTCGTGTTGAAGCCTTTAATCTATCAACTTCAATTGAAATTCTGGCAGCCTTTAAATGAAGTTAACATTTAACAATCTGTGTTCTGTTTGCTTCAAAAGCTTCTTGAAGTTTTATAGGTTCACCAAGTTTAAAACAAAATTTAATACAATCATGATGTTCAAATTTACCGACCATCAGAAAATATAACTTGCTTACTTAGAATTACAATACAACTTGTAGAGCGAATGTAACCTAATCAACATAACACAGCAGTGAAACTTGGCACACTGACTCATTAGGTATTGCGTAATTTTCTCTAACAAGCAGCTTGTACAGTTCGGTTCAAAAGTCATAAGTTTAGTCTGGAAACTTTCTTTGTTACATTGTATACTGATATGTATGTAATACTTTCACAATGGTGTCATTTCTATGAAATGTTGTTCCTTAGACACTCTTATGTTTGATATAGAAAGGAAGAATGTATTTAACAATTTGAGCACTGGCCCAGTTTCCATGTTAGAATACCGATAGTTTTTGTGTTTTAAAAAAATCATAACTTTAAACCTATAAAAGATATAGAACTGAAACTAACATGGCTGGATTGCCCTGATTTTTTAAATTTTGATATATAACACAATTACTTTATAATTGAATTTATAAATTAAAAATAACGTTTTAAAACTGTCACTTTTGAAAAAAAATTAAAAGAAAGTTAAATATTTAATATACTTATCTTCATTGCTGTTAGCAATGTTTAAGTACAGTTTTCTGCCATTCTTAACGTTTCAATATTCTCTTTTGTTGACGCGTTTTGGAGTAACTACATTTTCAAAACCTTGAATCATATTCCCCTTCAAAGATTCAAAGTTTTGAAAATGGAGTTACTCTGAAACATGTCAACAGAGGAAAATATTGAAAGGTTAGGAATAGCAGAAAACTGAACTCAAACATATAAACTGTATGAAAGTGTATAAACTGTAAGAAAGTGCACTAAACAATTTTTCACAAAATTAAATAGATCAAATACATTTACACTGTCTTTATTTACATAAAACAACTGTATATATACGTAGGCAAAAGTTACTTATACATTGAAATTGTGTGTGTGTGTGTGTGTAAGTATGTGTGCAATATATTATTTGGTGTACAATAATGTAAATCAAATAATGCTCTTAATATCAAAATTTGTATATATTTAAAATTTAATTATTTAAATGTGTGCCTGCGTGCGATAAACCTTGAAACTTGTTTCTTTGCATAATGGGACATGACACTCAACCACAGCAGAAAGATGTGTCCTTCCTTTCTGATCTACAATATACTTGGTTCTTTTATCTAACCTATCTGTCTTGGTATGTTATCATGTCTGGTGGATATCATGTATACATTGCCTTTGTCCTTCCAGCATACTGCAAGTATATTTCCATTTCTCCAGTGAATTTGTTGCCCTCTGTTCAATTGGGCTTGTTTTATATCAGTTGGGATTCTTTCTTCTGTTTTTCATACAGGTACCAAGTAGTCCTATATTCTTTGCCTCTAATACAGCGACTAGCTCAGGACTTGTATAAAATCTGTCAGTAAACATTGTATGCCCACTGTCTAACAAAGTCCCCAACTTGCGCGTTATAAGATTTACATCTGTTTATATAGACGATTGTGATTTATGTGTAAGTTGCTCATGATCAACCTAAATCTATCAGAACTATCACTCGATTACATCATCTATGTAAACAGCTGGCAATAATTCAGTAGTAATGCATTGCATGCTATCTAGTGGTGAAATGTGTTACTAATATTGAAAAAAATATCACAGAGTATGCTAAACCTATACAAATACAGAATACACAATATAATTTAATGTTTAATTACGAACACGTAAAACTACGTAATCCGCGCTGAAAGTGTTAATATGAGTAAGCTTACTAAACTAAATATAACTCTTTTGCAGTAAATATGTAATCTCTGCAATTTTTACTTGAACCAAATTCAAATATCCCATATATATTTTGTGTTAGCAGTGATTTTGTGAGCCGGGAATATTCCCAGTGGGAAGGGAATTTATAAATGGAAATATTTCCAGGGGACTTCCCTACCGCTTTATAAACTCCCAAAACAAGGGAATCAACAAGGGATACTCATTTAAATAGGCGTTATTTTGTGTTAAAACTGTTTTGGAACCTTAATTGGTTCTAAATGATCAATAACATAGCCAAATAATCAAAAATATTATGATATATCATGGCAAAAACTTTTATTTTTGATTTAACTTCGATAAAAGTTTTGAGAGCGGACTCAGTTGACTATGGGACTGAGACCCAAAATCAGTTTCATTATAAACCCAAAATTACCTTATTATATCAGTATTGAAGAATACTCAAGTTAAAGTAGCTAATTTATTCATCAAAAATATTATTCAAATTAATTTTATAACGTGGTGGATAAATTGATATAATTCTTAATGAATTATGATGTTAAATATTGCAGTAATTTGTTACACACTTAGTTATTTGACCTGCAATGTCAAGAATTTAATTTAATTTTAGAGTGGTGCATTCAATAAATAATTTAACCAACAAATATTAATTTAAATAAATCAAGTTTTACTGCACAAAAAATACATAAAATACAAAGCAAAATTACATCTGAAACGTTTACGTTACTTTGTTTTACATTCAATTGTTTCACATACATATATTTATAAGAACTTTGTATTATTAAAAAAATCTATGGCATGGCACATGATATCCACATGAAATTGCTTTAACTTAATTTAAATACACTGATTGCAGTTTTGGACTATTGCCATTAGGTAAGTATGTCAGTCTCCTATCAGGTACAAAAATTCCTAAATAAGCTTTAAGCTCTATTAGAACTAACCTATATATATATATATATATATATATATATATATATATATATATATATATATATATATATATATATATATATATGTTTATATATTTTTAGGTTAGTTTTGGTTGGTAAAGATTATTTAGATTTTTTGGACTAGGAGACTGACAGACTTACCTTGGTAAGAGTCCACACTGTAGTCTTGAAATAGAAACACATAAAAGAACTTAAACAATGATATATCATTGTGGTCGTCAAACAAAACTACAGAGTGGACTCTTACCAAGGTAAGTCTGTCAGTCTCCTAGTCCAAAAAATTCATACATTGAAGCTTTTCACTGATTGGCAGTATCAGCATTATCAAATGTTGAGTCCAGATGTAGTCATAGAATTATAATGTACTTGAAAAAATTTTAATGATACTGATACTGCCAATCAGCGAAAAGCTTCGATGTATGAAGAAAAATAAAATGAAACAATTGTTCCACCACTAAGTGCAATTAATTTTTACCTTGTGAGATGAGGCACCTTTCGGTCACTTGACCAGAATTCCATTTTTGAAAGGTTGCCAGAATGGTCAAATGACTGAAAGGTGCATCATTACACAAGATAAAAATTAATTGCATTTAGTGGTGGAACAATTGTTTACAATTAACAATAATAACTTTATAAAGTCAGTGCAACAGAAAAAAATGGACAACGTTAAATATCACAAGTATATATGCATCACACACACACACACACACACACACACACACACACACACACACACACACACACACACACACACACACACACACACACACACACACACACACATACACACATACACACACACACACACACACACCATATTTCACATTGCCCATTATTTTTCCGTTGAACTGACTTTATGAAGTTATTATTATTAATTGTAAATAATTTTTTCTACCACTAAGTGCAATCATTTTACCTTATGTGATGAGGCACATTTCGGTCACTTGACCATTGTCGAATCACTGAATTAATTTTCTCTAACATAGATAAAATTAATTCAGTGATTCGACAATGGTCAAGATACTGAAAGGTGTCTCATCACATAAGGTAAAATTATTGCACTCAGTGGTGGAAAATAATAGTTACAATTAAAAATAATAACTTCATATACATATATAAATATATATATATATATATATATATATATATATATATATATATATATATATATATATATATAGATTTTTTGGACTAGGAGACTGACAGACTTACCTTGGTAAGAGTCCACTCTGTAGTCTTGAAATAGAAACACATAAAAGCACTTGAACAATGATATATTTCAACTACACAGTGGTCTTTGTCAATCGAAGAGAAAACACAAAAAGAAATATGAGAGAATGAAATAAAACTCTCATATTTTTTATATCATTCTCTCATATTTCTTTTTGTGTTTTCTCTTCGATTGACAAAGACCACTGTGTGGTTGAAATATATCATTGTTCAAGTGCTTTTATGTGTTTCTATTTCAAGACTACAGAGTGGACTCTTACCAAGGTAAGTCTGTCAGTCTCCTACTCCAAAAAATCTAAATAATCTTTACCAACCAAAACTAACCTAAATATATATGTTTGTATGTATATATTGGTGTATATAATGCAAATTGAATCATTTTGTAGGTGATGGAAGTGCTGCCAACTTTTTGTTAGACCATAAAGCAGATGTCACCATAGTCACTCCAGATCGTGGAGATAGCTATCTACATCTTATTGCTTCTTGTCCACCAGATTCGGTGTCTGAAGAAACAAATTCTGCAATGACATCTATAGCTAAAATTCTTCTTGCAAGGGGACTAAATCCTAATTTGCAAAATAAACAAGGCTTGTAAGTTAAATTTCAAATATTGTGATCTAATAATTTCATCAGGGATTTAATACATCATCAAGGTTAAACACATGAAGCTTTGTTATATTTCAGTACCTTATGAACTTTAGAGTTCAGTTATAGAACAAGTGATTGTTTTCTCCTTTAGATAGGTATAAGCAATTTTATGTTGTCTAAATTACAAAAGAAATTGTGCTCATTGTATAAATTCACAAACAAATTATCTATTTTATACAAGTGGTCCCATTGGTTGCATCTAAGACATGCATTTTACAAATCTTTTAAAATGTTAATCCTATTTTTATTTTGCTACAGTGCTAGAGTAGTTATTATTTATATAGTATACTTATTTAACCCATTGGATTACTTCTTCGTACAGGCGTCTAGCTCTAGGAGTAGCCGATATCCCGATGTCCTCGATAAATCGACTCTCCTACTGGCCAATATTTTTTCATGAGAAGAATATCTTGCAATTTTTTTACCTTAACTCTCAGGATGTCTCGAGATAATGGCGTAAGTACAGTTGAAGAGGATATGTTTAACTGTCTCCTCATTCTCGTTACAGAGTGAGGATTCAGTCAAATTGAACCTGAATAGGTAGTCTCCTTTATTTTGTGACATGTTCTTGGTCTGGCAATGAATGATGCTATCTGGCACGGGAGCCGACCAAAGTTGTTGGCCATGGGGGGGGGGGCTCGGGTTGAAACTTAAACAGGTGGTGACCAGTTGATTCTCTCCCACTGTTGTTTCCATGTGTTCTGGAAAATCTTGTTTGCAACACTTTTGCAGTGGGTTAAAGAATGTTTAGGTTTTCTGGCTTCATGTAAGATGAATGTTTTGTTATTTCATCCGCTCTTTTGTTTTCTGAGACTCCACAGTGCTGAGGGACCCACTGAAGATTCACCTCTTTGCCGTCAGATTCCAACTTGGTGATTATTTCTCTAATTACAGATATCCGAAACGAGTAAGGTTCTGTAGAGCCACTCATTAGCAACTGAAGGGCAGATTTTGAGTTGGTAAATATGCATATCTGCTTGTAAGTGGTGGGCTGAAGACACTTAAGGCTAGTAGTATCCATGCTAGAGACTGAGTTCGCCAAGATGAAGTAAGTGTCACCGTTAGATTCATTGTAGTATACTGCACCCGATACTTTATTGTCCTGATCCAGTGACCCATCTGTAAAAATTTTTATATGATTTTTATAGAGTGTGTGAATCATTTCAAGTGCCTCCGATCCTAGTAGACCTGGATGGCCCCTTTTGCTCTGTTCTTTAGGTAAATTCAGTTTTATCCTTAGAAGCGACCGACTACTTGTTGACCCGGTGTAAAACATAGGAATTGGTTCCGGTGTAATGCCTGGCATCAAAACTGCCATCGATTTTACCCATTTTCTTACCTCGATATTTCATCGCTGCTTTTGCTATGTAAAATACTTCAACAAGATCATCTCACCACGAACTAATATGCCATTATCACTATCATCCTGCAACAGTTTTTTCCTGATCTCTTTGTAATGCAAATAATGGAAAATAATTGTATTTGGCAATCTGGCAATATTGTATTTTGAGTGGGTTGCAAAACAAATTGAGTCTGACAGTTTAATATAAACAAGGGATGAATTGATTCCAGGAATCCTTTATTCTAATGGTATCGAGCAATCCCCGATACTTGATTTTCCATTGATTAAAGGGTTGATTACAATTCTTGTTTTGTTTTAAACTGTTAAAATATGTTTGGGGTGTAATTTTTTAAAAAAATAATTAATCACCAACTATGTCTTACTTATGTATTAGTTGCTTTAAATGATTGAAGCAAATATCTGACTTGAGATGGCAAAAATATTACTATTATTTATGACACAGCGACTAAGACGATCTGAAGCATTTCTGGTTGTTTTGTCTGTCACCTTTATCCTATATGTTTGTCATGCTTTCAGAAATTCCTATTGATTAATCAAGGTTGAATAGTTTTGGTAGGCTATTACATTAAAACAGAACTTCTAAAAGGCTCCTCCGTATGACCGAGATGTTAACTAAATTGATAATTACAGAATATCATGTAGGCCTATATAACTCAAAAGAATTGAGAGTCAGAAGACAAATTTCAGGATTAAAATTAAAAAATTTTGAAATCGGCCTATCCTTACTATATGAAATATTATACACAGGATATATAAAATATAATATGCAGGCTCAGAGTGAACAAAATTATACTGTATAAACTAAATCGATCATATAATGAATGATGATATATTTATTTTTAGCGATTAAGCCGCTAAATGGCTTTCACTAAAAAATGAAATAAATTTTTTAAATAAAAATTTTATCAGTGAAATATTAGAGCATATTGTCCATCAAAAATTCTATGCTGAAAAATTAATAACTGAAGACAATAAGTAACAGTGATTGTTAATGGTGGTGGTATTGAATCTTTATTTGTTTTGGTGTTATTGTAACTTGTTATAATTTGTTTAGGCTTATGCTTTATTAATTAGTTTTTTATTCTCGGCCACTAGTTAGAGATTTCATTTGGGGTTTACATAAATACTTTTGATAATTTTCTACTTTTCTGCTAGGATTTATATTCTTATTTAGGGTATCATAATTACTTGCCATTCCCAGAATAATTATATAATGTGATAATATTATAAGTTTTGATTCTAACCACCAAATGGAGGATAAATTGGCCGCTTCCTGGACTATGTTTAATAGTTCACCTTTATCTAAACAGGAATAAAATAATAATTTAGATGTCATTTATCAGATAGCAAAAAATAGTACAATGAATAAATGATACTTAACTAAGTGAATATGTTGTGCTTTTGCTTAATTGCTGACGTGTTTTGAAACAATAGTTCCTTTTACGAAGCAAAGCCTCTCTTTTAATTAACACATTGAGTGCGGCAGGCGTGTATGAACGCCTGTGTAATGCACATGCTCTACTGGCGCCTGCAGCGGTAGGCATTCATGTAAGCCCTGCTCTCACTCTCAATTCATTGGTTCATTGTGAGGTTAATTGATGCAAGAAAACATTGAATCGTTTGTCTGTTATTGTGTAAGTCTTTGTGAACATTTCGGTGCATTTTGTTTTTTTACCACCATTTTTATCAGACAGGGGACTCTGTTATCGTATTAGTGTTACTTGAAGTTTGTTATAGTAGTGTTTATTAGTGTTTTTACATTGAATATATGTAATGGAGATGAATTATTGGTGAATGTCTACTTTAATAACATTTGTCTAAGTAGATATTCTTCAATAATTCATCTTCATTATCTATATTTATTGTACAAAAACTAATAAACACTATTATAACACACTTTAAGTAACACTAATACGATAAACACCACCTAATCTGTCAGCAATGGTGGGATGAAAAAAAAATGCACCGAAATGTTCACAAAGACTGCCACAATAACCGACAAGTGATACAAAATTTTCCACAATGGCTAACCTCACACTGTACCAATGAATTGAGAGGGAGAGGGGGCGTATATGAACGCCCACCGCCATGGGCGCCAGTAGAACACAGGCGTTTATGCATACCCGCCACACTCAATGTGAAAACAAAGCGAAATATTACCCCAATTTTCTACATCCTGTTGTATAGGAAAGTTTTTGGCACGATCACTTATAGTGGAGGCTATAAACATAAGGATTTATGTAAGATTGAGTTTTGTAGTCATCTTGAATATATTGATTAAACTATATGCAAATATTGCATAACTAAGTGAATACTTTTGAATTTAGTTGCTCATGTGTTTCAAAACAATTTACTAAGTTGGTTGACGATCGCTCAGGGTTGCAGGCATATGACCCCCTCCTCTACATTCATAAATCATAGGCCTGCAACCTTGAGCGATCAACGGCAGTTGAGGGTCAGCTTCATAAATGAAACTATTGTTTCAAAATGCATCAGAAAGTAATATTATAATAAAATTATTGGAAACAACCCCAATACCACAAAAATAACTGATAATACAAGTTACGTTAGATTAAACCCTTACCATTTTGATGATCATGTCAACATAATCGGGTCTTATTACTAAATTACAATGTAGATAACGATAAGTTACAAATTAGACTGACCTAGTATTATGAACTATTTTTGTGGTATTGGGGTTGTTTCCAATATTTTTATTGTAATATATTGTACCATTGTGCCCTTGATATTGTATGTTGTATGTTAGAAAGTAAGTTCAAAGTATTCTTAGCTATGCAATAATTATTTATAATTTACGTAAGGTTATACAAATATTTAAACTGTGAAGTTATTGAAATACTGAATGCAATATCACATGTAGTGCTGTTTCTAACCAGAAAGTGTTTGAACGATTAAAATACATATTTTATTAATTTAAAATTTTTTAAATACAGGGTTATCATAAAAGAATGGTGCGGTTTCAGTAATTCGTAGGAAGATTGTAGGGAAATTTCTAGATGTTATATCTCCAACCCAAAAGTTCCAACAAGATAGTACTCCCCCAACACTTCAGTGCATTGGTCGCGGATGCTTTGCCCGAAAAATTTGGAGATCGATGGATAGGCCGGCAAGGACCTATGCTGTGACCTCCAAGGAGTCCAGACCTGACACCTTGTGATTTTTTCTTGGGGGTGTACATCACAATCGTTGTTTATTCATAAAACATTCACAATCTGAATCACTTAAAAAACAGGATTAATGAAGCAATGACAACCATAACCTAAGAAATGTTAACGAATGTTTGGAGGGAAGTTGAGCATCCTTTGGACATTTGTTGAGCGACTAAGGGCGCACATATTGAAATTTATTAATGATGTAAAAAAAAAATGTTGGAGCCGACAAATTAGACGAATAAACAACATTAACTGTAAGTAATTTGGATTTTCTTTAAACCATGTTTAAAACTGCTCCATTCTTTTATGAAAACCCTGTATAGACATTTAATGTTTTTGTTTAAGTTTGAAATATTGTTTTTGTTTACAGCACTCCATTACATTTAGCAATAATGGCACGAAGTGAAGACATTTTTGACCTGCTCTTATCACGCACAGCTTCTTTAAGCGTAGATCTTGATTTGTGTACCAATGAAGGCCATACACCTCTTTGGTATGCTTTGATTAGCAGCCGTTTATGTAATCCTAACAGCTTTGCTGCACGTCTTGTTGAAAATGGCGCGTCACCAAATCCAGTTAGTACAGTAACTTAACTAATTAAGATATTTTCTGTCAGATTTATTATTCATGTTTTAAAATACTAGTTATAAAATAAATATTACCATTAGCAATATGAATGTTGTATATATAATTACCAGCATGTTTTTAAAGTAAGTACCATTTTGGAAATCCACCGTTGTAGCACTGAAGTTGGCAATCAGTGCGCAAGCGCTAGGTACTGGTATCTGTTGGCAAGCTACAGCCGCCATTTTAGATCCATTCATCACTGTTAAAGATTGTTTACGTGTGTTGAAAACGCCTCCTCTGATCGAAAATGCCTCCGACTGTAAAATACGTAGTTTTTTAATGTTAAATGCATGAAAGCAGCTGACATTCACCGTGAAATCTGTGAAGTGTATGGAGAAAATGCCGTGAATGATGAGATGGTAAGGATATGATACCGCTCTAGGAATGTGAAAGAACTGATTAAAAGTTTGTTTTGTGATTTTCAGTCAGCTTTTTCGGAGCCCAGCATGCACATTACTTTTGATACTTCAAACATTGTCACAATCTCGAAAATCCTGTTTCTTTACACTAAAGAAACTCACAAGATATCAATGAAATTGTAAAGAATCTGTTCTCTTTCACTTTTCCATAAACATTTTGTACCAAGTCATCAGTGTTGAACGAAGGTCGTCGACTTCGTTCTTTGACATGCAGATTAATACAGCCATCTTTAAAGGCTCTCACCCATTTCTTTGCCATCCATTCACTCCTGATGCTTTCACGCCTTTAACATTAAGAGAACGTATCACACTGCGTATCTCACAGTCGGCAGCATTTTTGATCGGAGGAGGCTTTTTAAACACATGTAAACTAGCTTTAACACTGACGAATGGATCCAAAATGGCGGGTGTTATGTATTCCGGCACGGAGTACCAAAAAATGTGTCGCATCGTATGATTCTATTATTTTCCTGAGGACTATTGAGATAAAAATCATACTAAATTTCTGGTAGCAGTAAAAATACAAATGATGTCATATAGGGTTTACATACACAATAAATGGTAAACATAAAAGTGCACATACCTGACACTGAAATTTCCCGTTCACTATTGTCTACTAGATGGATAACGACGAGTTTTGGGTGCACCTAGGCCGCGTGCTACACATTACCTAACTACAAGAAAAAGAGTCTACATATAAATCAAAATAGTCACTATCACAGGCTATCAACTACACAACATTGTATGTGGGTTTGTCCAATAATATCTTCGGCACATGACAGGAGAAAAATGTCTGTATCACACAGCAGAAAAAAAACATGTTCTGTGTCACACTGAACATAACAGGAGAGATTTGGGACTCAATCGATGTCTTGCAAAGAACACTTTCCACCGAACTCACTTGCCAAATTTTGTAAGGGACAAAGATCGGCCGATAAGAGTAAACCCCTCTCTGAAGCAATTACATTTATTTAGAACTTTAACATTATCCTTTTCCTTACTTAAAAAAAATATGTAACAGAGCTTGAGGCTTGCCAACAGATACACACCGTGCATTTGCTGATTGTTGATCGCCAGCTCTAAAACAGTAGGATTCCAAAATGTACTTTTAAAAACACGCCTCAGATCAATGCATATTTTAACCAGTATAAAGTCTAAAAATATTTTAAATCAAAAACTATGTTTTGAACTTTTTATTCGTATTTTAAACAGGGAAAAAATCACTTAGGTATACGTTTGCCTAATATGTTTAAAAATCATGTTTCTGGTTTTTTTCAGATCTACCCAAAATCAAACAATTCTTTATTACACTTGGTAGCTGAAGAAGGTTTAGAAGACGCTGGTTTGTTTTTGTGTTCTCATGTCACAAATATTGATCACATTAATAACAGGGTAAATAAGTGATTATTTTGAAGTATTCATTTTATTCTTATACATTTTTAATTATATAGCGTAATAATAAAATGTGTAGAACATAAAACAGTAGTCATGAGCATTAGTACAATTAGAGTTTATTGGTAATGGGCCAGATACTAAAGTTGTGCCTAAACAAGTATTATAAAAAAAAATGTTTAAAGTCAATTCCTACTGAGGTCAACAAAGAAAAATTTATTTTTTAATTACAATTAATATCAATTTGTATATACAAATGACAGAATCACAATATTAAATGGCAAAATAGGAAGCTAATTACCTTTCAATTTTCCATTTCCCTCTCTATACACTATAAGGTGTTGGACAATTATTTTTGTTTGTTACTATTTATTTGCTTGTTTTGTTTTTGTTTCTAATTTATGAAGCTGATTGTGGTCTATAATTTTTCATTACATCTATCTCTTGTAATACTTCATAATTGCAAAAAACCTTTGTCTTATAATTTCATATACATCGATAGTCATAGATTTCTAGCTCTGAGACAGTTGTTTCATTGCCAAAATGCTGGATTTCAAACATGTAGTCATTTAGTTTGAATCCGACCGAGACATCAACTTTTTTAAATTTAATTAATGAATAAATATTTGAAAAGAAACTGTATTACCATCAGTTGTCACCCACTAAAGGTTAAAAAAAAAATGTTTTTTTTCTTGATTAGACTAATAAAAATGTACAATGAAAAAATTTACAAAATTTAAAGTTCGAATTGTCATAAACTATTGTTTGAGTGATTAACAAAAATGTATTTTATTAACGATTGAAAATTTGTACAAGCTATGTATAAGGAGAGTGTAAGCTAATAAAGGAATTGAAAAAAACTAGATGGGTACAAAAAAATATAGTAAAATATTTATCTTTAAACTGATGTTCATTATCAGTTTTATTTCAATTTTACACAAAAACTAACATTAAAATACTGACTTTTAAGACTATGAGCTGATATATCGACTCGGAATTTCAAACCGTTGTAGTTGTCTTAAAACTCTACAAATCGTGTTACAATTACTACCAAAAGAATGCTTATTTCATATGAAATAAACTTGCTCTTCTTTCACACATATACAGTGTTTAATGAGGACGATATTTAGACAGTTGCAAGCATCCTAATGCTAGTTTGGGCTCGTTTGTTTTTGTTGTATAAGTTTTGTTGTGCACATTTTCTTAACATCTTTGGTAATTATTTATTATAAGAATAACTTTTATTTTACTTAATGTTATTTCCTCCAAATTCTAATTTCATTTTTAATGCATTTTTTCTGAGTAATAGAAAACCATCATGGACATATATGTACGATCTGATAAGAGACTTCATGGGAAATGGATCTAACAATATACTTGATGAAATTTCATTTTACATATACTATAGGATAGACCTACTAATTGATTTTAGGAAATACTACTGACAGATAGATAGACTGTAAATAGGGTATAGTGTAAGAATTGAACAATGTAGGCATAGAAAAATTCAGGCTCATAATAATGGTAGGGAATGCAGAGTGAAGTTTAAAAAAGTAAGGTTTATATAAGCTTAGAAAGTTCAAATTGACAACATATGTAGAGAACCTCGTAGTAAATTAGTTCCGTAAATAAAACTGTGTTCAAGTTTAAATTTGGATTTTTTAAAAAACTTTATATGCTTGGAAACCGGGAAAATCAAGAATAGTGATGACAGTAAGTGGGCAATATTGACTCTGTGCAAGAAATTTTGGGAAAATAAATGATTTATAACAAATATTTATTAACCTAGGTAATGGTAGATTATTTAAAGAAGTGTATTTTAAAATAAAACTGAAAAATATTGTCTTTTTCGTGTGTAATTTCACAAAAATGGATGCTTTTAAAAGGGTTAAAATAGTCAATTTATTTAAATATTTTATTTAAAATATTATAAACAGCAACAGATTTAGGACAATTGACTCAAATTTTAAAATCACCAATAGATTTAAAGCAAATGAGGAACAGCCATATTACTTTATGTGTAGATACTGGTTGTTTCTGAAAGCTGCATGCTTTTGTTAAGGCTTTATCTAGAAACTGTCAGACTTGATCAACAGTGTGTTTGTAAATACACTACCATTACATTCACAGGTGTTATGTTTTGCACTACATTAGATGGATTAAATAGATACCAAACCTATTTATTACCATACCTATCTATTTTAGATACCATGCCTACCTTAGCTTGCTAATTTAGGAGGAAATATTTTATCACTATTTATTAATTCCACTACTTGAAATTGTTCTGTTCAGAAGGCATTCCTGAAAATGACAAATATTGAGGCTACCCGATATTTAGTTAAGTATATATAATACCCTGTATCTTTGACACTTTGTTCAATAGGACCAGTTGTTTAATTAGTCCAAATCATTCCGATCTCGTAGTGGTCCGTAATCCACTGCATTAGTATTTTTTTTATTATTTCACAAAATAACGGTAATCTGTTCTAGGGGGAAAGTGCTTTACATGTCGCTTGCAGGAGAGATCTTCCGAGACTTGTTACTAGGTTACTTGAGTCTGGAGCAAACCCAAATCTACAAACCTTACCTCCAAATTATGCTGCAATGAGAATGGATCAAAATACTCCTGCATATAGACAAACACCGCTGCATGTTGCTATTGTGTCTAATAGTAAATCATCTGTGAAAGCTATTCTTGATTATAAAGGTAGGTTTATTGAATGCTGTAAGCTTTAAATTAAATAATATAAATATAGAAGGCAGATTTAAGATACATGATATAATATAACCTTTTTTTGTATTTATATGGACGTACATTTTAGCCTTAAAAAAAAATTAGGTATACTTAAATACAATATGTATAATTGTGTGATTGAATGTAAATTAAATGAAATACATAATCAACACAACTAAACTAACACACAATAACTCTTTTTTTATCTGGTTTTAATATAGAAATATTTGCTGGTCATGACATGTATTGAAAGGTCGGCTAATGAATACATAATAGTATTAGTTAAAATAATACTAAATCGTTTATGTATAGAATAAGTTATGGGTGGGATATTTTAAGAAAAAGGTCTCTCTTGAGACTTGAAGCTTTGCCCATAGCTTTTATTCTTACTGGCTTTATAATGTAATGGTTTTTTTGGTATTGCCGCAAAACAGCTGAATATTTGTTAGTTTCAATGGTCACCAGTGCCCATTTATAATTAGCTGTGTGCTACAAACTTGATTTTTCCGGACCTCTTAAAATTAAATATCAAGTTGAAGAGTTAAATATTAAAAGCTGAGGAAAGAGTATTTGGTCAATTGGACTACTTAAGGAAGCTAGTAAACACATTTTTCACTTTCTTTGATGTAGTCTTCTTTATTCATAAAGAAGCAAATAAGCAACGGTCAGACATCACAACATACAAAATACTTACAGATAACCCTGCGACAGAATTCAACAATTTACTCTCGGAACTACTCAAATATACAGCTCCTGAACAAAATATTTCGGAAGCATCTCTAAAATTATTATATAATGAAAACCCCTCTACTCCTCAATTCTATATATTACCAAAGACCCACAAAAACATAATCCCTCTACCTGGTAGACCAATAATTGCTGGCTGCAATTCAGTAACGGAAAGAATTTCAGCTTTCCTCGACTCACACCTTCAACCCTTAGTAAAGAACCTTTTCCATCACATACCCAGGACACCAATCATTTCATAGATCGACTTTCACAAATATCTGTACCTCTACCCCCGGTAACTATTTTGGTCACCATAGATGTCACCTCTCTCTATACCAACATCCCTCATGCACACGGCCTATCTGCAATAGAGAATTTTCTAAACAAACGCCCAGGCAAGCCTTTTCCCACTACACCTTTTCTTGTGAACCTGACCAGGTTCATCCTTGAGAAGAACAACTTTCAGTTTGAGGGAAGGAACTACCTTCAAATAAAGGGAACAGCAATGGGCACTAGAATGGCCCCATCGTAAGCAAATCTGTACATGGGATTGTTGGAAGAAAGTTTTCTAAAGACACAAACACACCAGCCATTATGTTGGTATATATATATAGATGACATCTTCCTAATTTGGACACAGGGTGCTTCAACACTTGAGGCATTTTTAGACAGCCTGACACAATTCTCCACACTTCAATTTACCTGGGAGAAATCTACATCAGCCATCACCTTTTTAGATGTAGAGGTAACACTCCAGAATGGAAATATCAACACAGGAATTCACATCAAACCGACAAACCACCTACAATATCTCCATTTCGACAGCAACCACCCAATAAACATAAAACGATCCATTTCATACAGTCAAGCAATCAGGGGTAAGAGAATCTGTTCCAATGATAGGGAATTGGAAGATTTTAATAGAAAGATATCAACAGCCTTCCAGAGAAGAGGATACCCAAAAAGACTCATTGAAAACCAAATTCATTCAGCACAATCCTCGGTTCACCATAAACCACAAACAGAACAAAATAAACTCTCTTTAATAACAGACTACCATCCTGATCTACATAAACTCAACAAGATATTGAGAGATGGCTTTAAAATTCCTCAAGCTTCCGTCCACACCAAAAATCTTTTCACCGATCCACCTCAAATTTGGTACAAGCAACCTCCCAACTTAAAAAACATCCTAGTACATCCTAAACTACCAAACCCTGATGCAGAGAAACCACACAAACCTCCTCATGGCTCCTTCCCAAGCAATAGACCTAGATGCAAGGCGTTTCCAATACACCCCTCAGCAAATAGTTTCAACAGCTAAACAACAAAAATGGTCTTCAATATACAGGGTCATCATAATTTTGCTCAGCACAGTACATAGGCCTAACCACGGATGGTCTGAATATCAGAATGAATGGCCACAGACATGATGTTAAAATTATGAATATGGATAGGCCAACAGCTCAACATGCTGCGAGTCACAACATCACAACTTTTGATGACTGCTATACCACAAAAATAATTAAATCACTCCCCCCTGATTGCAATCCCTCAGAACTGAGAAGGTGGGATCTATCATACCAGTGGTATACCAAGTTCAGAGAATCCCCTAACCTCAACATCAGATAAATCCATTCATTATTATTATTATTATTAATATTATTTTAATCTCCCAAATAGCCTCATCAGACGTTTTCAATCTCTCACAAATATAATCACTCATATGCTCATGGAAACAATACATATATCTTTAATCTGGGAACTGATTTCTACTCTACACAATCTGTGATTACAACTTATATTTATTTTATTTCATTCTCTCATATTTCTTTTTGTTTTCTCTTTGATTGACAAAGACCACTGTGTGGTTGAAATATATCATTGTTTAAGTGCTTTTATGTGTTTCTATTTCAAGACTACAGAGTGGACTCTTACCAAAGTAAGTCTGTCAGTACTAGGTCAGTCTCCTAGTCCAAAAAATCTAAATATTCTTTACCAACAAAAACTAACCTATATATATATATATTTAGGGTAGTTTTGGTTCGTAAAGATTATTTAGATTTTTTGGACTAGGAGACTGACAGACTTACCTTGGTAAGAGTCCACTCTGTAGTCTTGAAATAGAAACACATAAAAGCACTTAAACAATGATATATTTCAACCACACAGTGGTCTTTGTCAATCGAAGAGAAAACACAAAAAGAAATATGAGAGAATGAAATAAAATAATTGTAATCACAGATTGTGTAGAGTAGAAATCAGATGTCACAGATGCACAGATTAAAGATATATATATTGTTTCCATGAACATATGAGTGATTATAGTTTATATAAGTCTGTCAGGGGAAAAGAGATAAGGCTATTTGGAAAAAAAAAATGAATGGATTTATCTGATGTTGAGGTTAGGGGATTCTCTGGACTTGGTATACCACTGGTATGATAGATCCCACCTTCTCAGTTCTGAGGGATTGCAATCAGGGGGGAGTGATTTAATTATTTTTGTGGTATAGCAGTCATCAAAAGTTGTGATGTTGCGACTCGCAGCGTGTTGAGCTGTTGGCCTATCCATATTCATAATTTTAACATCATGTCTGTGGCCATTCATTCTGATATTCAGACCATCCGTGGTCAGGCCTATGTACTGTGCTGAGCAAAGTTTACATTGTAGCTGGTATATGACATTTTTCGATGTACAATTATGATGACCCTGTATTTTGAAGACCATTTTTGTTGTTTGGCTATTGAAACTATTTGCTGAGGGGTGTATTGGACACGTCCTGCATCTAGGTCTATTACATGGGAAGGAGCCATGAGGAAGTTTGTGTGGTTTCTCTGCATCAGGGTCTGGTAGTTTAGGATGTTTTTCAAGTTGGGAGGTTGCTTGTACCAAATTTGCGGTGGATCGGTGAAAAGATTTTTGGTGTGGACGGAAGCTTGAAGAATTTTGAAGCCATCTCTCAATATCTTGTTGAGTTTATGTAGACCAGGATGGTAGTCTGTTATTAAAGACAGTTTATTTTGTTCTGTTTGTGGTTTATGGTGAACCGAGGATTGTGCTGAATGAATTTGGTTTTCATTGAGTTTTTTTGGGTATCCTCTTCTCTGGAAGGCTGTTGATATCTTTCTATTAAAATCTTCCAATTCCCTATCATTCAAACAGATTCTCTTACCCCTGATTGCTTGACTGTATGGAATGGATCGTTTTATGTTTATTGGGTGGTTGCTGTCGAAATGGAGATATTGTAGGTGGTTTGTAGGTTTGATGTGAATTCCTGTGTTGATATTTCCATTCTGGAGTGTTACCTCTACATCCAAAAAGGTGATGGCTGATGTAGATTTCTCCCAGGTAAATTGAAGTGTGGAGAATTGTGTCAGGCTGTCTAAAAATGTCTCAAGTGTTGAAGCACCCTGTGTCCAAATTAGGAAGATGTCATCTATATATCTATACCAACGTAATGGCTGGTGTGTTTGTGTCTTTAGAAAACTTTCTTAACCTTACCAAATTAGAAAAAGCGGCAATATTTTCATTGAAAAACAATAAAGATATTATGATTCTTCCAGCAGATAAAGGTTCAACCACTGTCATCATGAACAAAGAAGACTACATCAAAGAAGCAAATAAGCAACTGTCAGACATCACAACATACAAAATACTTACAGATAACCTACCACAGAATTCAACAATTTACTCTCGGACCTACTCAAATATACAGCTCCTGAACAAAATATTTCGGAAACATCTTTAAAATTATTATATAATGAAAACCCCTCTACTCCTCAATTCTATATATTACCAAAGATCCACAAAAACATAATCCCTCCACCTGGTAGACCAATAATTGCTGCCTGCAATTCAGTAACGGAAAGAATTTCAGCTTTCCTCGACTCACACCTTCAACCCTTAGTAAAGAACCTTCCATCACATACACAGGACACCAATCACTTCATAGATCGACTCTCACAAATATCTGTACCTCTACCCCCGGTGACTATTTTGGTCACCATAGATGTCACCTCTCTCTATACCAACATCCCTCATGCACATGGCCTATCTGCAATAGAGAATTTTCTAAACAAACGCCCAGGCAAGCCTTCTCCCACTACACCTTTTCTTGTGAACCTGACCAGGTTCATCCTCGAGAAGAACAACTTTCAGTTTGAGGGAAGGAACTACCTTCAAATAAAGGGAACAGCAATGGGTACCAGAATGGCACCATCGTACGCAAATCTGTACATGGGATTGTTAGAAGAAAGTTTTCTAAAGACACAAACACACCAGCCATTATGTTGGTATAGATATATAGATGACATCTTCCTAATTTGGACACAGGGTGCTTCAACACTTGAGACATTTTTAGACAGCCTGACACAATTCTCCACACTTCAATTTACCGGGGAGAAATCTACATCAGCCATCACCTTTTTGGATGTAGAGGTAACACTCCAGAATGGAAATATCAACACAGGAATTCACATCAAACCTACAAACCACCTACAATATCTCCATTTCGACAGCAACCACCCAATAAACATAAAACGATCCATTCCATACAGTCAAGCAATCAGGGGTAAGAGAATCTGTTCGAATGATAGGGAATTGGAAGATTTTAATAGAAAGATATCAACAGCCTTCCAGAGAAGAGGATACCCAAAAAATCTCATTGAAAACCAAATTCATTCATCACAATCCTCGGTTCACCATAAACCACAAACAGAACAAAATAAACTGTCTTTAATAACAGACTACCATCCTGGTCTACATAAACTCAACAAGATATTGAGAGATGGCTTCAAAATTCTTCAAGCTTCCGTCCACACCAAAAATCTTTTCACCGATCCACCGCAAATTTGGTACAAGCAACCTCCCAACTTGAAAAACATCCTAAACTACCAGACCCTGATGCAGAGAAACCACACAAACTTCCTCATGGCTCCTTCCCATGTAATAGACCTAGATGCAAGACGTGTCCAATACACCCCTCAGCAAATAGTTTCAACAGCCAAACAACAAAAATGGTCTTCAAAATACAGGGTCATCATAATTGTACATCGAAAAATGTCATATACCAGCTACAATGTAAACTTTGCTCAGCACAGTACATAGGCCTGACCACGGATGGTCTGAATATCAGAATGAATGGCCACAGACATGATGTTAAAATTATGAATATGGATAGGCCAACAGCTCAACATGCTGCGAGTCACAACATCACAACTTTTGATGACTGCTATACCACAAAAATAATTAAATCACTCCCCCCTGATTGCAATCCCTCAGAACTGAGAAGGTGGGATCTATCATACCAGTGGTATACCAAGTCCAGAGAATCCCCTAACCTCAACATCAGATAAATCCATTCATTATTATTATTATTATTATTTTAATCTCCCAAATAGCCTCATCAGACGTTTTCAATCTCTCACAAATATAAACACTCATATGCTCATGGAAACAATACATATATCTTTAATCTGGGAACTGATTTCTACTCTACACAATCTGTGATTACAACTTATATTTATTTAATTCATTCTCTCATATTTCTTTTTGTTTTCTCTTTGATTGACAAAGACCACTGTGTGGTTGAAATATATCATTGTTTAAGTGCTTTTATGTGTTTCTATTTCAAGACTACAGAGTGGACTCTTACCAAAGTAAGTCTGTCAGTACTAGGTCAGTCTCCTAGTCCAAAAAATCTAAATATTCTTTACCAACAAAAACTAACCTATATATATATATATATATATATATATATATATATATATATATATATATATATTTAGGTTAGTTTTGGTTCGTAAAGATTATTTAGATTTTTTGGACTAGGAGACTGACAGACTTACCTTGGTAAGAGTCCACTCTGTAGTCTTGAAATAGAAACACATAAAAGCACTTAAACAATGATATATTTCAACCACACAGTGGTCTTTGTCAATCGAAGAGAAAACACAAAAAGAAATATGAGAGAATGGAATAAAATAATTGTAATCACAGATTGTGTAGAGTAGAAATCAGATGTCACAGATGCACAGATTAAAGATATATATATTGTTTCCATGAACATATGAGTGATTATAGTTTATATAAGTCTGTCAGGGGAAAAGAGATAAGGCTATTTGGAAAAAAAAATGAATGGATTTATCTGATGTTGAGGTTAGGGGATTCTCTGGACTTGGTATACCACTGGTATGATAATTCCCACCTTCTCAGTTCTGAGGGATTGCAATCAGGGGGGAGTGATTTAATTATTTTTGTGGTATAGCAGTCATCAAAAGTTGTGATGTTGTGACTCACAGCATGTTGAGCTGTTGGTCTATCCATATTCATAATTTTAACATCATGTCTGTGGCCATTCATTCTGATATTCAGACCATCCGTGGTCAGGCCTATGTACTGTGCTGAGCAAAGTTTACATTGTAGCTGGTATATGACATTTTTCGATGTACAATTATGATGACCCTGTATTTTGAAGACCATTTTTGTTGTTTGGCTGTTGAAACTATTTGCTGAGGGGTGTATTGGACACGTCTTGCATCTAGGTCTATTACATGGGAAGGAGCCATGAGGAAGTTTGTGTGGTTTCTCTGCATCAGGGTCTGGTAGTTTAGGATGTTTTTCAAGTTGGGAGGTTGCTTGTACCAAATTTGCGGTGGATCGGTGAAAAGATTTTTGGTGTGGACGGAAGCTTGAAGAATTTTGAAGCTATCTCTCAATATCTTGTTGAGTTTATGTAGACCAGGATGGTAGTCTGTTATTAAAGACAGTTTATTTTGTTCTGTTTGTGGTTTATGGTGAACCGAGGATTGTGCTGAATGAATTTGGTTTTCAATGAGTTTTTTTGGGTATCCTCTTCTCTGGAAGGCTGTTGATATCTTTCTATTAAAATCTTCCAATTCCCTATCATTCGAACAGATTCTCTTACCCCTGATTGCTTGACTGTATGGAATGGATCGTTTTATGTTTATTGGGTGGTTGCTGTCGAAATGGAGATATTGTAGGTGGTTTGTAGGTTTGATGTGAATTCCTGTGTTGATATTTCCATTCTGGAGTGTTACCTCTACATCCAAAAAGGTGATGGCTGATGTAGATTTCTCCCAGGTAAATTGAAGTGTGGAGAATTGTGTCAGGCTGTCTAAAAATGTCTCAAGTGTTGAAGCACCCTGTGTCCAAATTAGGAAGATGTCATCTATATATCTATACCAACGTAATGGCTGGTGTGTTTGTGTCTTTAGAAAACTTTCTTAACCTTACCAAATTAGAAAAAGCGGCAACATTTTCGTTGAAAAACAATAAAGATATTATGATTCTTCCAGCAGATAAAGGTTCAACCACTGTCATCATGAACAAAGAAGACTACATCAAAGAAGCAAATAAGCAACTGTCAGACATCACAACATACAAAATACTTACAGATAACCTACCACAGAATTCAACAATTTACTCTCGGACCTACTCAAATATACAGCTCCTGAACAAAATATTTCGGAAACATCTTTAAAATTATTATATAATGAAAACCCCTCTACTCCTCAATTCTATATATTACCAAAGATCCACAAAAACATAATCCCTCCACCTGGTAGACCAATAATTGCTGCCTGCAATTCAGTAACGGAAAGAATTTCAGCTTTCCTCGACTCACACCTTCAACCCTTAGTAAAGAACCTTCCATCACATACACAGGACACCAATCACTTCATAGATCGACTCTCACAAATATCTGTACCTCTACCCCCGGTGACTATTTTGGTCACCATAGATGTCACCTCTCTCTATACCAACATCCCTCATGCACATGGCCTATCTGCAATAGAGAATTTTCTAAACAAACGCCCAGGCAAGCCTTCTCCCACTACACCTTTTCTTGTGAACCTGACCAGGTTCATCCTCGAGAAGAACAACTTTCAGTTTGAGGGAAGGAACTACCTTCAAATAAAGGGAACAGCAATGGGTACCAGAATGGCACCATCGTACGCAAATCTGTACATGGGATTGTTAGAAGAAAGTTTTCTAAAGACACAAACACACCAGCCATTATGTTGGTATAGATATATAGATGACATCTTCCTAATTTGGACACAGGGTGCTTCAACACTTGAGACATTTTTAGACAGCCTGACACAATTCTCCACACTTCAATTTACCGGGGAGAAATCTACATCAGCCATCACCTTTTTGGATGTAGAGGTAACACTCCAGAATGGAAATATCAACACAGGAATTCACATCAAACCTACAAACCACCTACAATATCTCCATTTCGACAGCAACCACCCAATAAACATAAAACGATCCATTCCATACAGTCAAGCAATCAGGGGTAAGAGAATCTGTTCGAATGATAGGGAATTGGAAGATTTTAATAGAAAGATATCAACAGCCTTCCAGAGAAGAGGATACCCAAAAAATCTCATTGAAAACCAAATTCATTCATCACAATCCTCGGTTCACCATAAACCACAAACAGAACAAAATAAACTGTCTTTAATAACAGACTACCATCCTGGTCTACATAAACTCAACAAGATATTGAGAGATGGCTTCAAAATTCTTCAAGCTTCCGTCCACACCAAAAATCTTTTCACCGATCCACCGCAAATTTGGTACAAGCAACCTCCCAACTTGAAAAACATCCTAAACTACCAGACCCTGATGCAGAGAAACCACACAAACTTCCTCATGGCTCCTTCCCATGTAATAGACCTAGATGCAAGACGTGTCCAATACACCCCTCAGCAAATAGTTTCAATAGCCAAACAACAAAAATGGTCTTCAAAATACAGGGTCATCATAATTGTACATCGAAAAATGTCATATACCAGCTACAATGTAAACTTTGCTCAGCACAGTACATAGGCCTGACCACGGATGGTCTGAATATCAGAATGAATGGCCACAGACATGATGTTAAAATTATGAATATGGATAGGCCAACAGCTCAACATGCTGCGAGTCACAACATCACAACTTTTGATGACTGCTATAACACAAAAATAATTAAATCACTCCCCCCTGATTGCAATCCCTCAGAACTGAGAAGGTGGGATCTATCATACCAGTGGTATACCAAGTCCAGAGAATCCCCTAACCTCAACATCAGATAGATCCATTCATTATTATTATTATTATTATTTTAATCTCCCAAATAGCCTCATCAGACGTTTTCAATCTCTCACAAATATAATCACTCATATGCTCATGGAAACAATACATATATCTTTAATCTGGGAACTGATTTCTACTCTACACAATCTGTGATTACAACTTATATTTATTTTATTTCATTCTTTCATATTTCTTTTTGTTTTCTCTTTGATTGACAAAGACCACTGTGTGGTTGAAATATATCATTGTTTAAGTGCTTTTATGTGTTTCTATTTCAAGACTACAGAGTGGACTCTTACCAAAGTAAGTCTGTCAGTACTAGGTCAGTCTCCTAGTCCAAAAAATCTAAATATTCTTTACCAACAAAAACTAACCTATATATATATATATATATATATATATATATATATATATATATATATATATATATTTAGGTTAGTTTTGGTTCGTAAAGATTATTTAGATTTTTTGGACTAGGAGACTGACAGACTTACCTTGGTAAGAGTCCACTCTGTAGTCTTGAAATAGAAACACATAAAAGCACTTAAACAATGATATATTTCAACCACACAGTGGTCTTTGTCAATCGAAGAGAAAACACGAAAAGAAATATGAGAGAATGGAATAAAATAATTGTAATCGCAGATTGTGTAGAGTAGAAATCAGATGTCACAGATGCACAGATTAAAGATATATATATTGTTTCCATGAACATATGAGTGATTATAGTTTATATAAGTCTGTCAGGGGAAAAGAGATAAGGCTATTTGGAAAAAAAAATGAATGGATTTATCTGATGTTGAGTTTAGGGGATTCTCTGGACTTGGTATACCACTGGTATGATAATTCCCACCTTCTCAGTTCTGAGGGATTGCAATCAGGGGGGAGTGATTTAATTATTTTTGTGGTATAGCAGTCATCAAAAGTTGTGATGTTGTGACTCACAGCATGTTGAGCTGTTGGTCTATCCATATTCATAATTTTAACATCATGTCTGTGGCCATTCATTCTGATATTCAGACCATCCGTGGTCAGGCCTATGTACTGTGCTGAGCAAAGTTTACATTGTAGCTGGTATATGACATTTTTCGATGTACAATTATGATGACCCTGTATTTTGAAGACCATTTTTGTTGTTTGGCTGTTGAAACTATTTGCTGAGGGGTGTATTGGACACGTCTTGCATCTAGGTCTATTACATGGGAAGGAGCCATGAGGAAGTTTGTGTGGTTTCTCTGCATCAGGGTCTGGTAGTTTAGGATGTTTTTCAAGTTGGGAGGTTGCTTGTACCAAATTTGCGGTGGATCGGTGAAAAGATTTTTGGTGTGGACGGAAGCTTGAAGAATTTTGAAGCCATCTCTCAATATCTTGTTGAGTTTATGTAGACCAGGATGGTAGTCTGTTATTAAAGACAGTTTATTTTGTTCTGTTTGTGGTTTATGGTGAACCGAGGATTGTGCTGAATGAATTTGGTTTTCAATGAGTTTTTTTGGGTATCCTCTTCTCTGGAAGGCTGTTGATATCTTTCTATTAAAATCTTCCAATTCGCTATCATTCGAACAGATTCTCTTACCCCTGATTGCTTGACTGTATGGAATGGATCGTTTTATGTTTATTGGGTGGTTGCTGTCGAAATGGAGATATTGTAGGTGGTTTGTAGGTTTGATGTGAATTCCTGTGTTGATATTTCCATTCTGGAGTGTTACCTCTACATCCAAAAAGGTGATGGCTGATGTAGATTTCTCCCAGGTAAATTGAAGTGTGGAGAATTGTGTCAGGCTGTCTAAAAATGTCTCAAGTGTTGAAGCACCCTGTGTCCAAATTAGGAAGATGTCATCTATATATCCATACCAACGTAATGGCTGGTGTGTTTGTGTCTTTAGAAAACTTTCTTAACCTTACCAAATTAGAAAAAGCGGCAATATTTTCGTTGAAAAACAATAAAGATATTATGATTCTTCCAGCAGATAAAGGTTCAACCACTGTCATCATGAACAAAGAAGACTACATCAAAGAAGCAAATAAGCAACTGTCAGACATCACAACATACAAAATACTTACAGATAACCTACCACAGAATTCAACAATTTACTCTCGGACCTACTCAAATATACAGCTCCTGAACAAAATATTTCGGAAACATCTTTAAAATTATTATGTAATGAAAACCCCTCTACTCCTCAATTCTATATATTACCAAAGATCCACAAAAACATAATCCCTCCACCTGGTAGACCAATAATTGCTGGCTGCAATTCAGTAACGGAAAGAATTTCAGCTTTCCTCGACTCACACCTTCAACCCTTAGTAAAGAACCTTCCATCACATACCCAGGACACCAATCACTTCATAGATCGACTCTCACAAATATCTGTACCTCTACCCCCGGTAACTATTTTGGTCACCATAGATGTCACCTCTCTCTATACCAACATCCCTCATGCACATGGCCTATCTGCCATAGAGAATTTTCTAAACAAACGCCCAGGCAAGCCTTCTCCCA